>JAXIVH010000049.1:77500-427500 GCA_036785325.1 Urophycis tenuis | reverse complement strand
GACAGACAGGGAGAGAGAGAGAGAGAGACATACAGACAGACAGACAGAGAGAGAGAGAGAGAGAGAGAGAGAGAGAGAGAGAGACAGACAGACAGACAGACAGACAGACAGACAGACAGACAGACAGAGAGAGAGAGAGAGAGAGAGAGAGAGAGACAGACAGACAGACAGACAGACAGACAGACAGACAGAGAGAGAGAGAGAGAGAGAGAGAGAGAGAGAGAGAGAGAGAGATGGAGAAGTTGGGAATATGAACAAAGCAAGGTTAACTCGCCCCTCACAAACAGGAAGGCGGCGTTCTGGAGGTCTGTTAGATTTGTCTCCACGAAACGCCGGGCAGGCGAGAGATGTTTTGACAAGGGTGGAGGGAGAGAGCAGCGAGGCCCATGAGAGCAGGACCAGGATCACAGGGGAGCGTGGAGCAGGCTGTTATGGCAGCACATGAGGAGCTGGAACAGGGAGGGATGGAGAGAGAGAGAGGGAGAGGAGAGAGGGTGAAGAGAGAGGGTGAAGAGAGAGGGAGAGGAGGAGAAACAAAGACAGAGAGAGAGATACAAAGGGGGGGAGAGAGAGAGGGGAGGAGAGGGAGACAGAGGAGATTGATTGTGGGAGTGAGGATTGTTGTGACAAGTCAGCATCTGAGAAAGAGAAAACTATTTTATTTGTCGCCACATGTAAAACAAATAAGCGTGTGTGTGTGTGTGTGTGTGTGTGTGTGTGTGTGGGTGTGTGTGTGTGTGTGTGTGTGTGTGTGTGTGTGTGTGTGTGTGTGTGAGCGTGTGTATGTGTGTGTGTGTGTGTGTGTGTGTGTGTGTGTGTATACCTCCTCAAAGCAACCACTAACACGGGATCCGCAGACAGACAGTCAGACAGACAGACAGACAGTTCTGTTGGAAAACACAGACAGCCTGACCAGCAGCTAAGGACACTAGAGGCGACTGGTTCAATAACATGAATGTGTTATGGTTCAATAACATGTATGTGTTATAACTGGGAGAGGGTGGGCTGTTTTGTTGTGTTGCTTCATCCATCCCTCCACACACAAGACAACAAAGGACAATCTAAAGCAAACCACTGTACATGTTATTTTATTTGTGATGTTTTGTTTACCTTGTCCAGTGAAGATCCCCCACACAACAGAGCTGGTGTCAACATGAATGGATGAGTCAGAACTCCTGTAATGTCTCCTGACAGGCCGCTGGACATCTGCTGGCCGACTGGAGGGCAGAGTAGCTCTCTCTCAGCCCCCTGTTCTCTGCACACAAGATGTCTTAAAGATGGTTGAGTTGTTTCAAAGGGCTTGATGCTTTCTCAAATGTATAAATAAATATATTCACAAGCTAAAATCTGCGGGGCATATCCATACAAACATATGCATACAAACATATACATACGAACGTATACATACAAACGTATACATACAAACGTATACATACAAACATATACATACAAACATGTACTAACAAACATATACATACAAACATATACACATACATTGCTTTTAACATCTAACTCCCCTCCACTCTCTTTGTCTGCTGCTTAATTTGTATGCTTTTAAATGCTTTAATACTTTTACTTAACTGTTTTTATTTTTTTACTGCTGCATTTTGTCTTTTCATAACATGTAAAGTGTCTTTGAGTACGTAGAAAACCTATTTAAACAAAATGTTATATTATTATTATACATACATATATACACATACATATAACACACATGCAAACTATTTCATATGGTGGAAACAAAAACACAAAGTCACTATCACCATCTTCATCATACTATTGTGTTCATCAGAGTACAGTATCTATCTGTGTGCTCGTGAGTGCCTTTCCATCATGCTGGTTATGTATAGACAACACAGGAACATAGCAAAGCACTCGCAAGTCTGAAGATGTTGCAATGATGGCCTTGGTAACATTATGTTGCT
This sequence comes from Urophycis tenuis, assembly GCA_036785325.1. NCBI lineage: Eukaryota > Metazoa > Chordata > Actinopteri > Gadiformes > Phycidae > Urophycis > Urophycis tenuis. The sequence continues at coordinate 425,575 of JAXIVH010000049.1, read as the reverse complement.
GGTTTTAAATATAATTAAAATGATATAAAAAGTGAAATTATATAAACACTTAATATACAGACGTTACTGGTGATGAAGACTTTTGATTTGATTCATCTGCAAAACGTTTGGGTCAAAACCACCGCACATTTGAGTTGATGTGGTGCACTGGCTCTGCACTACGGTTACAGGAGTGAAAGCAGCACAACAACAACAGAAGAAAACCGACGACATTAAAAACAGAAAGGAACAGCAGAGGAACGGGGCGGGGTGGAGAGAAACAGAGTGATGCAGACAGGATGCAGGTCATGACGCTGGTCAGACCGAGGAGGTCGGCCTCTCAGACATCTCCCCCTCAGAGTGGGGGGTCCTGGGGATGGGGGGGACACTGTGATGTCAGCGTGTGGCAGTGGGAGAGCAGCTGAGGGGCTGTGGTGGGAACATCAATCCATTTCAATTTCATTTTATGCAAAACTATCTCATTTATGTTTTTTAACAAAAAATATATAAATCGGTGTATTGAAAGACAATTAGGTTTTACAATTCAAATTGGTCAGCAAAAAAGTACTAAATCCTGAAATTGTACCTGGCTACAGTTATTCATGATAACGTTCATAAATAGACATAGAAACGGTCCACTTTTTCATTCCTTATAATCCGTCATCTCTGTCGGCTTGAAGTAGACTGATTTCAGGCCACGGTGAGGCCACGTGACCCTGGTTAACAGCCGCAGTGAGGCCACGTGACCCTGGTGAGCCGCAGCAGAGGGAGCGTAAATAACGCGCGTCCTCCTGATGGGTTATTACATCATTATCACCTCATCTATCGATCACGAGGCTCCGCCGCTGCTAACAACTTTTGACGCCAAATACCACGAGCGACAACAACACCGACGAGAGGAGTCAGTCGGTCTGCTCAGCCGTGACCAATTCAACAGAAACACTGGAGCATTTTGGAACAAGTTCATGATTGAACTGAGATCATTAGCCCAACAAATGCCAGAAAAAGATGTTGGTGATTGTGTCTACCAAAACGAAAGGATTCATTCCATAATTTCCAGAAGCTCTATCTACTGTAGGCCTACAGTGAGCATCTGGCAACACGTAGCCTGCTTCCACGATATCCACCTCAGTCCTCAGTACTGGGCCTGTTACCTGACGGCTCTGTACACGTAGGGACAGACAGGCCGGCATGGGGACAGACAGGCAGACACGGAGACTGACTGGGGAAAAAGAAAAAGGAGTAAGCCCACCTTCATTCTAAACAATGAAACAAGTTATAAAAACGAATGCTTACGCTGAAGGTTGTGTGGACTAACGGGTGGTTAGACACACGCGTAAAGGTTTCATTCAGTCCTTTCCCTTCACCTAATTTTAGCACAATGAAGACCTGGGAGAGATTTCCCCATGCTTTTGGTTCCTCCCGCAGGTCCCACGACGCGCTGCGCTGCTCAACAGCGACCTCAGCTGGACACCTTCTGTAATGGTCGTGTGGAGGACGTGAACCGTGTAGCCTGTAGGACGTGAGCCGTGTTTAGGACGTGAACCGTGCACACATGTTGGGTGAAGTTCAGGTCTTCCTTCACGGCGCTCAGCTGTCTCATTCTTTTTGTTTTTCCAGTAAAGATGATTGGCCTGGTAATATTTACTCGTGTCTTTTATATTTGCTCTATCTCTGCCCTATATGGTTGCGCACTGTAATCTTGTAAATTTGGAATCTGCAACATGTGAATGATCCCCCATGGCATCAATAAAGTTTTATTTTATCTTATCTTATCTTTAATTTCTTTGCTTGTGAGGTAGGTAGCCTGTAGACGATTTAGGAATAAATGAGTCATTATTTAATTTCATATTCTTGCAATTGATTACAATTGATAGGCCCTCGTTGTCGGGAATGTCAGGCGAGTTTCGACGCTCCTCTGTGGGACGGCTTGACGTGCTGTAAAACATGACTACAGTTTATTACAATCCATCACTTCACACTGCGGTGCTCATTGACCCGTTTTCCGTGGAAATTCGTTGTTTCTGGTGGGCCCGGTTGGAGCCGTCCGCGGAAAAGTAAAACAAATCAATTAATAGGCTAATAATTAGAAAATATATATATTTTCCTTTTTTTCTTCTTTTTATTTTTTAAACCAAACGGTTCTAGATTGCTCATTAACATTGCTTTCAATACACTTAGTATTTATAATAATAATAGTCTCAGTCTATCTGATATCTGATGTGGGTCGGGGGTCTATCTAATGAAGTGGGCAAGACCGGTCATAAACATAGACTATCAATGGAATATAGAACGATTCCCCATTTCGAGGAGATAGGCCTACTTAAATGACATTTTTTGGCTGCTTTACCGAAGCTTAAAACAATAGTAAACCATTGGGCATGAAGGCTTCAGCCCAATCCTTTACTGCAATAATACATTGTTTATGTTATTAATATGGAAAGTTGTAACAGCAACTACCACACTTATGTTGTAATGGCAAGACTTTGTTGATAAAATAAAGACCATTAATTAATAATTAATAATAATACACCCATACATTTGCAATAATAATAATAATAATAATAATAATAATAATAATAATAATAATAGACGAAATGTGAATATGTCCCCTTTTTGGTTTTATTTCAGAAATAAGATATAAGATATTTTGTTGATATATGGACCGCCAAACTGCAAATGTCTGATTTTGCATTTCAGAAGTCTGGTCTGGTGCCTGTATTATTATTTGAAACGCTACCATGTCGTCTTGTTTGCCCCAAATTTGTCTTGTACATCACCACGTCACCTTGCAACGACCGCCCCCATTTGGAAGGACACTGGTATACAGGTAGTTATGTATATAGGTTATTATGTTAATGGCAATATTTTTTTTAATGGAATTATTTTTTGATTAATCGTGAAATTATTAGTAATTATTGGGAATTGTTGTGTTGGAAACTGCCTCAGAGTTTCAGTTTTCCACGGTCATGGTATATTTATGACATTATATATGATATATGTACATTTAGGATTAAAGGGTTGCCTACTAAATCTCTTCAGTTGTCTCATAATGGAGGAGAATCTCAAACAAAAAATCCCATGAATCATTCTAATGTTCAAATCTTACACTGATCATTCACTAACCACACCAACCTTTTCAGCAACCATATGCATTTTTTATTATGTCTCTGTAGTAATTCATTATTGATTTAAGGTTGTGTGATGAAGAATATCAACTCAATGTTCTTGTTTCATATTAAAATTGAGTTTCACATGGACAGAGCTTAGCTCAGCTGTTTATTAGCTGAGGTCTCATGATTTAACCAAAAATTGTAAACTTTTTAACTTATGGTGATCTCCAACTTAAACGCACTGACCCATGTGAGTGTTTGCTGGTACAACGCTCCATATCAACGTTTTGCTTCAAAACAAAATGGAGGACATTAGTACATTTTAAGATAGGTTCCACCTTAAAATGCATTTTGACACTTCTGGCCAGAGATGTGTGTTTTATTTTCATAATCATTGTTCAATGAATGTATAAGTTGAGCTTGAGAGTTAATGTAACATTCTCTGTAGTGGCCATGATGATTGACATGGACACGGCTACCACCTGACATCCATGTTGTTCCTGCAGCATCAGAATCTCAAGCAGCGTGCCTGCATGCCTCCAAGTGGGTTACAGTGACGTCAGCCCTGGCTGCTGTTTGGAGCAACCAGGTTGTCTCTCAAATCGTAGGACTAGACGTGCAATAAACTGTGTTCTTGTGTATGAGATGCATCGCTATGCCATGAGTAAGGCTAGAGTTCTCAACAGCCTGATTCTTTTATAATTCGCTCGTTGCTATAACAATAAGCCTTAAGGGTAAAGGTTCGGATCAGGGGTGTCAAACGTACGCCTGGACCGGAACCCGCCCACCAAAGGGTCCAATCCGGCCCGTGGGACTGCTTCATTTACACTTCACTATGTTTAGAGATTTTTCATTGGAGAACCAATTCAAGATGCTGGATGGCTGCAGCCAGGGTACCTTCCAAAAGAGTGACTGGTCTATCAACTTGACCTCCAGTCGTGGTCTCGACAGCAGTTCTACGAGTGGGTCTTCCGCTTCCTTGTTCATACCATTTATATGCAACTTGCCAAAATGGTAGGGCAAACCAGGCTCCCGCAATCAGTTCACTATGCTCTCTGGATCTATATGTTTAGGAAAGTTGTTCATGTATGCAGCTTTTTCCTGTGACGTTTTGCTCTGCAGGCCGTTCATGAACATTTTTTAGAGAAGGATGTTTATACTGTAGATACACTGTGTAAGTTGTAAGGCACACGTGCAAATGATAAACTAAGGCATAATATTGTTGAAATTGTATTTATTTAGCTTAAGAAATCTCAGGTTCATAACGTTTTGTAAAAAGATATGAACTAAATGTGAATTTTCAGAATGTACTTTCCTGCACTAAACAAAAAGAAAAATCTGGGGTTGTCATTATTGCAGCCAAACTTGACCTTGGGCTGGAGGTGGCTGACCTTGGGCTGGAGGTGGCTGACCTTGGGCTGGAGGTGGCTGACCTTGGACTGGAGGTGGCTGACCTTGGGCTGGAGGTGGCTGACCTTGGGCTGGAGGTGGCTGACCTTGGGCTGGAGGTGGCTGACCTTGGGCTGGAGGTGGCTGACCTTGGACTGGAGGTGGCCCCTGAACTAAAGTGAGTTTGACACCCCGGGTTTAGATAGAAGCACACCGTAGTGATTTTAGCTTGACGATACTCTCTTGCTTCTTGAAATAGGACAAATTTCTTTCAGATTAGTCTTGGTCTATAGACTGGACATTGGACAATATTTCACACTATTAGATCGCTGATGGCGAAATTCAATGCGTTTTTTATCAATATGTCAAGGGCACTTGATATATTATGTGGCACTTGTGGAAATATGTGTGAAACATTGTCCAATCTGCTCTCACTGAGCAATTGGTGAGGAAGCCAAAAAAGGGGGAATATTTTATGGCAAACTGAATTCATCATTGTGGAAATCCTGTGTGTGTGTGTGTGTGTGTGTGTGTGTGTGTGTGTGTGTGTGTGTGTGTGTGTGTGTGTGTGTGCGTGTGTGCGTGTGTGTTGCCGCCTGTCTGAATTAACTAAATATATTCAATGTCTCTTAAAAAAATCCATCAGACTTTACAGTTGGCTATAATATAAAACTATATAGGCAATACAAGTGTGTGTTGTTGTGTCATCGACTCAATACAAGTGTGTGTGTTGTTGTGTCATCGACTCAATACAAGTGTGTGTGTTGTTGTGTCATCGACTCAATACAAGTGTGTATTGTTGTGTCATCGACTCAATACAAGTGTGTGTGTTGTTGTGTCATCGACTCAATACAAGTCCCCTAACAGCAGGTCATCTGGTTCAGGGTGTCATATAGTTAATCATTAACATTCCCTACCTAAGTTTAATGATGAAGAACCTGATACCTTTTTTACATTGTTCAAAACATTGAACAATGTAGAGTTGTAGAGTTGACTGTCAGAGTCAAGGGGTTGGCCATGGGGCTAGACTGCATTATCAGGAAGGTTATTACAAATTATGAATAAAGTAACCACTACATGATGGAATCATTGGAAAATGCTATGACTAGAGTGTAAAAAACCTTTTTCACATTATTGGGTCATGTAAGGTCTCATAACGAAACACCCTGTAGAACCTCTACCATCCACACAGACCTCTATAGAGGTGCTGTCTGTGTGGATGGTGTGGTGTGTGTGTGGTGGGTGTGTGGATGGACCCTAACCCTAACCACTATTACTGCTCACTATAGTGAGCAGTAATAGTGGTGAAGATACACTGGGGAGAGCAGATACCATAGCTACACCCTCTATAGATCCTCCACACTCATTGTATCTACCAGTGATTGAGCGATCATAATTACTGAATTAGGAAAGAAAATGGGATATTCTACGGTTTTGCCAACCAAGTGTGGAGTGCTTTGCCATGAAGTGACCCAGCATCACTAGTTGTAGAGACAGATGTGATCACAGAAGTTAATGTGATCGTCAAGTCTGATGACCTTTAGGTTCCGTGGAGATGGATCTGAAAGGTGTACAGTGCATGTAACTCTTGCTTCAGACCAAGCTGATGAGATTTTGAGATTTTGGTGTAAAAGAATAGCTTTACCCCCAACAGCACTGTCCAGCCAGAAGTTTGATGTATGATATACTGAGGTGAAAGACCTGCAGTATGCTTACCACTGGCCGATTTCCATGCCACTCATCCCAGTGTGGGTGAGGGTCCTGTAGACTATTGATTGATTAATGATTTATAGTGGTTGAACTGAAAAAATAGGGAAGGAAGCTAGAAAACACAAGTGCAGAAATGTTGGTTATGTTTAGAAGGAACTGGTCTGATTCTGATTAATCCAGCGTGGGCCTTTAAGCCTGTAAGCAGATGGACTGCTACGAACATACAGGATGTCATCAATGAGCATCAAAGGGAGCATCTGACCAAGAGGAGGTCGATGGATCCTGGAAAAGATGACATGCTCCAGGTAACAGCAGCTGCTGCTGCTTACTCCCTAGCAGACGTTTAGGATGATCTGAGAACAAGTGCGTCTAACTAAATCAGCCCGTCGGGGTCAAGCGAGTCTGCAGGTATGGAGGGGTTCTCTGTATCTTGGAGAGAGTATTGGAGACAATCAGACTCACCTGCCGTTACACAGCCAGCCTCCTGGGTTTGGTTCACTTCCTGCCGTGTCTGTGGTGACATGGCACATCTGTAGTCAAGACCACCTTTGTCGAGTCCAAGACAAGTCCAAGACCAGGACTAGTCGAGACCAGAGACCAGACAAGTTGTTAGCATGAAATATATATTATATATTTCATAAGTCCAAGAACACATTACCTTTATCTTCCGCTATGTTAGCTAATGTTAATGCTAAAACATGGATAATGTTAAGCACCTCCTAGCTCTGAAGTTAATTTACCGCGATGTATGATGCCTCTGCAGGTGTCTTATGAAGTTTGACGTTGTCCCACAGGTTTCTGAAATGGTCGTTTAGCAGAATTTGCAGTCTGCCCTTTTTTTTTTTAACGCAGTGCTGAGAAACCCCTGGCGATTTATACATCCAAATTTTACTATGGCAGAATTGGCGGACGTCTTCGTTTGTCAGTGTGTGAATCAATGAAACTGAATGACAATAACGTTAGGCTAGCAGGGCACGCAGATGCAGGATGTGTGAAGATAAACTAGTGTGTGATTGGTTATCAAGAGGCCCAGTCATGTTGTGCGCCTTAATAGACAGTGGGACGATAGTATGTACAATGAACGAAGAGACGGAACAAAAACTAGTGCTATCTTGTAATTGTAATCTTGTAATCTTGTAACAGACAGCAGATCTTACTTTTTTGAAAGTGTCCTGCCTACTTACTAGGGGGGGCTCAATCTTACACAATGCTATTTTAAAGTAAGGGAAGGCGCTCAGCATGCAGAACCAGCATGTTGGCAAAATCTTTACTGATACAGCAGAACCTTTTGACCACCGAAACAAAGCCTAAGTCTTTTATATTTGAGAAATCAGGTCATCATATTCTTAATACTTTTGCATTAAGTATACTTCATACAAAGAAACTAAGAATTGGAATACAGGGACAAACATACTTCAAATATAATACAACTATGGACTCAAATCCCCTTTATAGAATAACTAACATAACATGATGCCATGAATGAACAGCACTAATACATCTGACTATACTCTTGTGTATGGCTATAGTAAAAAAAAACCTCTGGTAGTGAGTCACCGTAGGCCATCGCCCATCATGCCCATCATACCTGCCATCGTCGGGGCGACTGCAGGAGTGTTTGGAGTGGCCATCGCGGCTGGAGTTGGCATCGCGGCGATTGCTCCAACCCATCGCGAGTGCATTGTGGAGATTGACCATGAGCGCTATTCCCTTATCAACCCAGGGTATACTGTCACTCTTTAAATGACACGGCTGAGGTTTTGTTTGTATTTTTAATACATTCTCCTTTACACATATTATTGATACCATGACAACATGAGGGATTTTACATCCTAGCTTGTCAAATTGTTGTTCTCAATGGACAACTACAAACATGCTTTATGTTCTTCTAATGTTATAGAAGTTCCTTATCAAAAACAACTTCTTTACACCATATTGCCTTTGATTTAAAAAAAAGAAAAAAATATATTATAAAAGATGTACAAAAAAACTAAACAAGGGGACTTAATTTGTCTGTCAGCTCATCTACCATTTGCAGAAGAATTAGAAAGCCTGAAGGCTGAAGGTATGAAGAATGTTCAGTATCTCTCTGTCCTGTAGTGAGGAGAGAGGGGCTGCTGTTTCTTTAGTCCATCATGGTGTTATGAAGTTGTTCAGAATGACCTCTAACATCTTTGGTGTGCATTTTTCCACCACCTCCCAGTGTGTCCAACCAATCACAGAGCCAGCTTTCCGAATTGATTTGTCCAGTCTCCTTGCATCCTTGTGGCTGATGCTGCCTCCTAACATGTTGATAACATACCCAGTCTTTCAGAATGCTCTCTGTAGGCTATGCATTACTGAATGTGATTCAGGTGTTTTTTATGCATAAATAAACATCTGAATCCGAATCACATTCACTAATGCATATCTTGTTAAGAGCATTCTGTTACCAAGATGTTAGGAGGCAGCATCAGCCACAAGGTCGGGATGGTGCTGATGAGGTGTTGCTCCAAGATGGTTGTTGTTGTAAAATGTGTTGTCCTGGGACGGGTGAGTTAGCGTTTAGACAGTATACCCACTGCAAAAAACTAGACTACACCACCGCTGGAAGGTATCACATCAGAGATCAAGGTCAATGTTACAGTGCCAACCATTAGCTTCGACTAACAACATGTCATATTTTACCATACAAATTCCAATCTACAATCAATATGCCAATCCATATCATACGTAAACAATCGATGAACCTCAAACCAACCGATCATCAGGTACACAGACATGGCGATGGCAGAGGTGGACATTCTGGAGCTGCTCTGAGAGAACGACCAGGACCGCATGGCCAACATGGTCCAACATGAAGGAGGAGTTCTTCTCCTGGGATCATCCTCGTATCCAAAGGGGACTCCAAGCTCAAAACAGTGTTCACTTTTAGGGCAAGTTGTCAGTTAACAGTGAGTGTCTTATCACCCTGAAAACACCCATCTTAAAAAGGTAACTCTCTGAATCCGCCGTTCATTTGAATGATAAACCTTGTCCTCGTCCACAGCCTGTCACCAGACGCTGTCCTCCTGCCCCCCAGAAGTCCTCCTGAAGACCTCTGTGGTGCTGTGACGCCCGGCACCCTCCACCTGACAGCTACGGGCCGGCACCTCGTCGCTACGGACAACATGAACTTCCTACACACTTGAAATGACCTTCCCTTGTCCGTCAAGTACGGCAGCCATCAGCATGCTCACCCTCAATGGATGGAGAAGCAAAACCCCAACCAGCACACCACCTTCTCCAGTTACCAGACCCCCCCCCCCCCCCCACCACTACCACCCAAACTGCACTCCATAACCACTTACCAGACCTCCCCACTCCTCAAACTGCACCCCATCCAGTCAACCTGTGTCGCCCATCCCCATTGGGTGTGGTCCAAGGTGCATAACATGATGGGAGAATCCCAGTGCTGGCAAAACTTGAAGTGATCCAGAGGTACGAAGGTGTACCTATAGTGGGGTACCTGGCAGTAGACTGTTTGACAACCCCTGGCAGAAATGATGGAATCACCAGCCTTGGAGGATGTTCATTAAGTTGTTTAATTTTGTAGAAAAAAAGCAGATCACAGACATCAAGTCATTGATGCCAAAAAGTTGCCATTTTTCAAGTCATTTAAAATGGCAACTTTCTGGCTTTAAGAAACACTAAAAGAAATCCAGAAAAACAATTGTGGTAGTCAAAAACAATTGTTTTTTTTTAGATCAAGCAGAGGAAAAAAATTATGGAATCACCCTGTAAATTTCAATTTCAATAACGTTTCAATAACGTTTATTCTGGTCGGTTGCTATTCTATATAAGCAAATAGGCCTACTGCTAAAATGCAAGGCTGATTATGGTTCATTGCGCCTGATGATCCAGCTTTTATTAATAAAATGAATGTGTTTTAATAACTGCAAACTGCCGTAGGTGTAAGACTGTGCATTATTGTTCTCCAAAGCATGTTCTGAGATGCCAGCTCCTGAGGAGACTCTTGGTTATGTGCTTGCTTGATGTTACCCGAGAAATCATTGCACTTCAAGGTGTTGGGACGTGTCCGGCATCATGTAACCATTCACATTCAGTGACGCAATGGCCATGCCTAGCTCCGCCCACTTAATGCTAAAAGGAAAACCTTGGAGCGAGGAGAACAAACAACCGAGCGCATAGAAAAACACTGCGAGCACCAGAGAAAACAGCACTGCACGCTGACGTCAGTGTTGTGCTGCTTCCCTGTGCGCGCGCTCACCCCACGACGTTCTCCTCAGGCAACACGATCGCACTCGCGAGCAGAGAAACACTGCGCGCGTGCAGGGCTCGAAATCATATCTTTGCGCACGGATTTGCGCGCGCACGCAAAGTAATGTTTGCTCTAGACTGGCTAGACTGCCCTGCTGGGGACACTGACAGGCAGTCGGTCGGGGACGAGAGGACTATGATCATTTGATAATTTAATCGGCTACTGGAGATCCAATTGTTGGAGATAACAAATTTCCTATTTGGCAGATCTGTCGTGTGGCTTTGTAAGAGGACAGATATTCATTCGTTCTTTTTAACACCATGCCTCTATAAATACACCTTCAGCTTGATTGCGATTGGTAGCCTACGAGAGACAATTCACCGCTTTTTGATATAGGTAGGGACATGTCCCTAGCGTCCCAACTAAAACTATGCCCTAGATGGCACTTCATTCGGGTTTTTTTCATCAGAAGGGTATAGGGAACCTCAAGTTAATCAACCAATGTAAGGGCAGCTATATGGCACAATAGAGCTGCCCTTAATTTGCCCTGATTTTACTTTTATACTGTGCTTATTGTATTTTATTTAACTGTTTTGATTTTCCTTCCATGTTGGAACGGGCCTCGTCCAATACATTTCATTGTCCAGTATGACTATAAGTGATGCTGCACATTTTACAATAAAGGACTTGAAACTTGAAAACATGAAACGTCACATTTTATCCGTTGGAGACACATATCTGGACATTTCCCTCATTCTGAGACATGAAGGGACACCCGTTACAGCATTGCATCAAATTGTATACACTGAAGGGGCGCTTCTACATTAGAGGAGCACCTGATTGGACAATTGACCACGTTTTCTCACCTGTAGGAGTACCCTGCCCTCCCCACCAGCCCATGGCTGTGTATGTAAATTGTAAGAATCTGTTGGATGAGTTAATAAAGTATAGCATTAAGGTTTGTCTGGTCCAACCCCGCCCCCACTCCCAACCTGGCCCCGCCCACAGCTGCTGAGGTTTGCGGCTCGGATGAAGCTCGGTTTGGCTGGCTGCAATTACGACCCTTCTAAACTGAGACAGAAATGCTACATCATATACCGAGCTGCAGTTATCCTGTAATTCACAGAAATTGAAGATTAAGGACGATTTACCGGAAATGGATGCTTGATACCGAATGCGTAAGTAAGGCGTTAAACAATGATCTGTCGCTCTGAACACAGGGAGCTAGTCCCGTTTGTGCCCTGCGCTCTCCGCCTCGACGAAGCGACACGATAAGTGGATTGAAAAGTTTGTTTCGCAGTTTATCATCAAAGTCAAATTGAGTTGTTTGTATGGACACCTGCGTAACTTCTCTGCGTGGTTTCAAATATTTGACACGATATTGTATAAGTAGTTGAAACTAGCCGTTTAGTTTGGTCCCCGGCGGTCCGCTATAGCAGCAGGCTGCTGAGGCGCAGGGACGTGACGGGCTAGCGGCTACGGGATGACAACACCAGCGTTGCTTTGGCTCAGGCTGCTATCTGGACATTGTACTGCAAACGAACGGTCTGGCTATCAAATATACGTGACTAACTTGTGTGATTTTGTTATATCTTCAACAAATAGTGTGCCATGCGTAGCGGAATGTAATTGTGAATCAGGGAATGAGGCCTTCTGTTTAGCTGTCGTCTCAATGCTTTAAGCTGTTTACGGAGTATGTATGTTTTTGTTGGCTTTTATCGAGTCAAACGCCTTTTTTTTCGGCACATGTATATTTATGTTATAATGCTATAAGGTATTAATGAGGCTATTTAGACAAAATGTGTGGCTATTGTTGAACATACTATTCAATATTGATGGGTCTGCTAAGGACTGGTTTGATTCGCTGGTTAGCTGCTGCGACTGAACAACGGGTATAAACTACCAGTTAGGCTGACAGATGATGTTAAGGCTGTCATGGTTCAACATCTACAAATGTATTGACATGAGAACTTTGCTTACATAGGTTTCAGGAATGTGACGTGAGGCGCGTGTGTTGTTGTTTCTGGTCAGTTTCAACAACAGAAGTCGCTTCGTGGTGATGTTATTGTCACTGTTTTGGAAATCATGCTATGACTTGCATGAAATGCATTGCACATTTTATATATATATAATCAAATATAATGCAGTTTGTTTCAGGCACTGCAATGAAGTTCACAGAACAACTCTTAGTACACAAGTGGCTGTAAAGTAGCAGTGAGTTATGCATTCCACTAATACATGGTGTTCAAGTCCTTCAGGAAGACTATTGTAAATAAAACCTGGTGGAATCAGTTGAAAAACATAGTGTACAATAAGTACAAATAAGTTAAACTAAACTTAACACCCATAAATATATTATTTAAAGGGTCAGTATTTTTCTTTATAAATGTGGAAACATGTCTTGTATGATCATCAACATAGTAGGCTAAGCTATGCCATATTGTCACTTGAGTCGTTTTTGCCAGTCTCTGTCCCACTCTGCTCTGAATGCAGGTGACGTCAGAGACTTGTGTGACGTCGTCTTTTACTATATACCATTTATTATACACCATTTAATATGTTTGATGTGATGAGGAAAGGACCCAGGAGGTGACATGTGGTGGATGTCTGTGGTGACCCTTGGTGTAACACCACAATGTGGGGCGTCTCATACACAACAGGTACATGCTTAACAACACTATCACCACGCAACATAGGGGACAACATTGCCCTCCTCCTTGCCAGAACCCTTAGCCGAAAATGCAATGTTTTAAGTCTCATAATAATTTTGGCTGAAGCAGGAGGTTCACTTACACTTCAAGGCTTTACAGTCAGTAACGCTTCTGTTCTAATGCATTGTTGCCATGTTTGACAAAACCAGAGGAAATCTGCAGCAGGTGCGTGGACATCCAAGAACTACGACATCACACTTTTCATCGTCACATGCCACCATTCCATCTGGGTCCTCTGGCCCTCTCTAAAACACCTTTAAATGATCTTTCACACGTTTCCTCTTCCGTTTTGTGCAAATCTGCAGTGCCTTCAGTTGCTGTGACTCAGTTAAAGCCTGGCCATGTGGTGGTGGAGGCTGCGTGGATGTAGGGCAACAGGCTCCAGTAACACCATTTCTAGAGTCCCTTTATTTGTTTAACTTCATTTGGTTGAGGATCGTCTTTTTTGCATTCTCCCTGATAGGTTCTGATCATTGCTGTTGTTTACATTTTGCATGCCCCACCACAGTGGAAAACACATTTAATGAATGTATTTTCAAGCACATTCAAACACAAATTTCTAAATGTATTTTTTTAATGGAAGATGGTATCATCAGCCATATGTATATTATACCGTGATTCAACAGTTTACAATAGCTTCATGCCATTTTCCCAACAGCCTAGCGTTTGTAGTTCTATATCACCTAGAAATACCATAAAAAAATCATTATTTTGGGCACCAAATGTTGGGGTGGAACATAACGTGGCTGGTTCTGATTGGTTAGAAGTTGGAAAGAGTACTTTATTGGTGGTTTTCCATGAGCATCTTTGGATCTGTGTTTCCATTACCATTGAAACGCTGAGCCGAGCCCCATGGCCCTGCTCTGAGGTGGGGCCAAAGCAAGCCTCCCAGGGGGCTGCAGGGGTGTGTGTGAGATGCAGCGCCGTGTACAGAGTATGGCTCGAGTTATATGTATATATGTGTGTGTGTGTGTGTGTGTGTGTGTAAGCCGATTTAAAAAGGGTAATAAGGATTTAGATAGAAGTGCATCGCTGAGATTTTAACTTGATAATATTCACTTGCACAGAAAAATTGCTGGTTGAAAAAGCAGTGTTGTCCGCTTAGTGTTGTTCTAAAGACATTGAACAATATTGTACACTATTAGATCGCTGATATTGACGTTCAACATGTTTTTATCCTAATATCAAGGACATTGTTCTGCACTGTAAATAAACAATATTATATGGAATATGGAACATCAAACTGAATTCATCATGGTATCTTGGTAATGAACCTTCAGTTTCTATTTCAGAAATAAGCTTATGCATACAGAAAAATAACTTGTAACTGCTAATTCTATGTCAGTCCTTGATGACATCAACATTTCATACTTGTGTGCACCTCCCCATTGCATGTGGATGGAGGATGGGTATGTCATGGTGTGCTAAGGTTCATTAGTTACTCAAAGGTGCTGACACAGCACTTTGCCTGATAATGTCGGCTGGCCCTCACTAGCCAGGCGCAGACTCAGCCACTTGCAGATATTTTATTATTAAGGTCTTCTTGGCCTTTTACCAACATATTTATTGGTGTATCTATGAAGGAGTGACTAGTGGCCTGGTGGCCATTCCCTTCATTCATGGACTGTCTCTTTTTATTTGTTCCTATAGCTCCAAATCAATTTTTGCTATTTTGCCCATTTAGACTGACCTCAAAATGGCCTGGAGTAAGCTTTTATAGCCTGTATATGTTTTTGACTTGACTTTCCTGCTGTATCTCTATGAATCTGATATGGATCAGAATTATCCCATGAACTGTCAATACTGACATTTGTCATTTTTATTCTGTGAAAAGTGTCTTGTTTTTTTTAATCTATAATTGACTAAATTGTCCTGGCAATTTAGTAAACTATATTATTAATCTCAAAAGGTTCTCCTTGTAGAATTAAGCTTAAATAAATTTGAAAAATAAGAATCCGGTGCCTACTCTTTAAAACAGCAGTGCTAGAAGGGACTGAGAGTTGTTGATTCTCAAAAATGAAGTGGTCCAACCATTTTGACCCGTTTTGTTGGTCAAAATATTGAAATATCAATAATCAACAATAAAATAACTAAGTTCTGGAACTCACAAAATGTATTAGAACAAATTTGATTGAACCTGGTTTTGTATTATCTATATTCATATTTCTGTCCTACCTTTTAGTTACCATGTTTCTTTTATTTTTCTCAGGTGTTCATGTGATCCAGCTATGAGGGACAACACTCTGGTGTCATCTCTCAACGGCTCATTGTGAGCGCTGCCTTGGCATGTTCTTTAAAACACACTGACACTAACCAACACAAAAGGTTGACAATTCTGTGCCTGATTGGATGGTAAATTAAGTAAGTCAATTTAATTAAATTCAACTTCAAAGTGCATCTTGGAAAGGAAAGCCATGTCTGAGTGATAAACCGATTTGGATAAACGCAACGGCAAGGAAAATCCTGAAGAGTGGAGTAGTTCAGTCAACGCTAGAAGAAGAGCTGGTGAGGACCTTGAAATGACCAGCTTGTTCAGGCGCAACAGCAATGGAGGCTCCAAAAATGGAGGATCTGATGGAGGTGGTAGCGGCAACTCAACCTCAGGCCAGCTTAATAACAGCAGGCCTAACCGGCAAATACGGAGACTTGAGTTCAACCAGGCCATGATGGATTTCAAGACCATGTTTCCTACCATGGAATATGAGGTCATTGAGTGTGTGCTACGTTCCAACAATGGTGCAGTGGATGCCACCATTGACCAGCTTCTCCAAATGAGCATTGATGGGAACTGTTCAGATGACAGCTCTGACTCCGATGACAGCATTCCTGCTGAGGTCAGTGGAATATGTCCCGTCTTCCTCTGATATGTCCCGTCTTCCTCTGATACTGTGCTGTTCCCTAGGGCTGCCTCATTATAACAACAATTTTATTGTAATTATTTAGTCCAATATTGCGATTGCAATCATTCATTGATGAACAGATTCTTGACTCAATTTGACTTGACCACCATAGACACCTTCCTTTGTCATATTTGAGCGGTATTGAATCCTCAGGCCACGCATGGATAGACAAGATTCTTGTGCTGTTAATGTGATTAGAGTGCTTATTGCAGAGTTTTAAAGGCTTATAATTTAATTTTAATGTAATGGGTGTACAAAATCTGATATAATCATAATTATGTATAATATTATCTTTTTTTAAATGCACTAATTGCAACCTTTCACGATTAGCAAAGAACAGAGAACCCCTTAAATATTGTCTTTCAATATGGGGGATTATTAGCTGACTTTGAGCTGTATCATACATTTTGACATACTTGACAAGATGTGTGTAGGTGTGCATCCCTCTGTGATATGTGATGATTGTTATTTTTGTTTTTAAGTACTATTGTCCATCGCTTTAATCCTCCCTATTCTGCTGCACATAAACTAATGATTTTAGCAATGGGTCTTGACCAGTCGTATGTGTGCATGGTAAAAAAAAACAACCTGGTTGTAAATACTTACCACTAACAAATGGGAGAAACTAGCCATTAAAACATGGTCAACAGGGCTGAATGAAAGCAGGTGGGCTTAAAGTAACATTGCTGATTTAATGGATCAAATAATATCTTATTTTAAGAAACAACAAAGAAAGAAAAACAACCATTTTCAATAGATTATGTATGATCAAGCCAAAGATTCATTTATTAGTTTACAGATATAATACTCATTTATATCCATCATGTCAATTTTGATTTAATAACATCTGACTAAAGATTTTAAGAAAATGTCTTCATGCCCTTTTATTGTCCATTTTGCACTATAGTATAAACTACATGCCAAAGTGAACTATGCATGCATTATCATAGTCGGTGCCATTGCAATACAGCTTCATTTGAAAAACATTACACATTAAATTAAGTCAATCTTTGTTATTTTACTCAAAAGTTGCAAGTGGGCTAATATGGTAAGTGCACTTAATAGGAACGTAGGGCTGATGAACTCTTTTAATAGGAGCCAGTCAACATTATATTTGAGACTGGTGAAATGTATATTACCATACTTTTGTACCAATGTTATTCTTTTATACTCTTGCTAGATTCTGGAGAGAACTTTGGAGCCTGACAGTTCAGATGAGGAGCCCCCTCCTGTCTACTCTCCACCAACATACGACCTGCATGTGTATGACCGCAAATACCCAGACACTCCTCCCCCAAG
This sequence comes from Urophycis tenuis, assembly GCA_036785325.1. Lineage (NCBI taxonomy): Eukaryota > Metazoa > Chordata > Actinopteri > Gadiformes > Phycidae > Urophycis > Urophycis tenuis. Next base: position 408,234 of record JAXIVH010000049.1, on the reverse strand, counting down.
GTAAGCACATTTTGATTTTGGATACAAATTCTATTACAATTAGGAAGTGTGATCACAGTACAAGATGACATTCACATTTATGTATAGGTCTCCATGCTTTAACGATGTAGATGCACTCACTCACACACCCTACCATATGGCACCAGTCGCACTCTCTGGCTGAACTAACAACATGCCCAGTTAATTCAGATGCAAAATGATGTTGGAGCATATATGAAGCCCCTTTCCCACCGGATAAAAATCATCTGGCAAACATCTGGCAAAAAAGCGACAAATCGAGGGGTAAAACCAGGATTATTGTTTTGGATGAGAATTTGAACTGTGCTAGGGACACCTGAGTTTTGATGTGACTGGCTTTCACTGCTGGGTGAGACTGAGTGAGTGGTGGCAACTGTAGTGTGTGGGAGGGAACACATTAAGGCATGTTTGGAGAGGAGCAAAGTGTTACCAATGTTTTTAGTGCTTCCCAGCGGTCCATGGTGGCAACCAATACAGGCACATATACTACACATCGCCACTTGAATTTGGATCTCTTAATCACATAATTCTACTTTTTCATTGGATTTGTTAAAATACAATACTGAAGCATGAAAGGGTGTGGGAGGCAAAGGGTCAAAGAAAGACTGTATTGGCCTGTACTGTATGAGATCCTCTAGCCCACAGGTGTCAAACTCAAGGCCCGCGGGCCAAATCCGGCCCGCCACGTTGTTTCATATGGCCCGCGAGAGCTTAAAAGGCATATTCTGTACCGTAGAGCGACCATCAACTACATCTCCCAGAATGCATTTCAATGTTGTGATCCACAAATCCTGCCCCTAGATTGCAGTGGTTCCAATGCTTCCAGTTGTACATGGTTATAAATGGATGCACAATATTTGTACATTGGAGTAAATAACCAAATGCAGAGACAGTTAAACCGGCCCTTTGAGGGCAACCATAATGCTGATGTGGCCCGGGGTGAAAATGAGTTTGACCCCCCTGCTCTAGCCCTATATTTGACTAGTAGTCAGCTTCATTAGTCGTGTTAAGCCAACAGGCTGAAAAAGTATTACAATCATTGAGAGTAATCATTGATCATTTAATAGTCATAGTATTGGGTTCAAAACACAAACATTGTTAAAAAAAAAAGGTTCTCAAACTATAGGGTGTATTTTCCGAACAAATTACTTTGAATTACAATTTGGGCTGGTTGGCACAGTAAAATGCTGACATGAAAGCAGGGATGTTATGTTGCATAACTGTGTAGCATATTATTATGAAGAATAATTTGTTTATCGGATTTCAAATGCCATGTTGCCTTGCTGTCATTTATAAGCCTAAGTTCCAATGAAAATGCAACTTTTTCTTTGGAGGACCGTTGGTGTATTCATTGTTTCACCCAGGACTTTTATGACATGATGGTGCTCCCATTCAGTCAGGTGCAATTGCAGTGCAGTCACAGAATGTTCTCAAACACTAATTCATTGAAAACAAAAGGTAGCAGGCCAACTCCCAGTCTCATTCTGTCAGTTGTGCGCTTTGGAACGTTTACACTGAAGCTCTGCAATAACCACAACGGTCTCAGATCAGTGGAGCTGTAAGCCACATCGTCCAAGAAGCAATTCTTTGATATTGCTTTTGCTTTTGATATTGCTTTTGCTTTTGATATTGCTTTCATAAAAATTTAGTAAAAACTTTTTTTGTTTTAATGAATGAAATATTTAGAAAATGGAGATATATGAATGTTAAAAACAACATATGAAAAATGCCCATTTTGAATGTCGTGTTGAAATGTGCAAGAAAATGTATGTGCAATATGCACCTGCAACAGTTTAGTGTGATTGAGTTTTTTTGAGCCACTAGGACCAAATTGACTATATTTTTGCCTTCGAACCCCATTTGCAGAATTGTATCCATAGCCAAGTGACACACATCTCATGTAATTGTCCTTACTCTTCAAACTCCTAATCCTAACATGCAAGGATGACGAAGGGTTGGTTGTTGGGCTATTTGTTTCAGTTACTAATGAAATTGCTGCATCCCACTTCCTCATGTCATTGTAGATTTGAAGCCCAGCCATCCTCCGGTCATTGCCCGGTGAGAAGTTACCGGCACTGGAATCCTCCACTGTTAGGAAATCTCCCAGAAGATTTCCTGCGGATCTTGCCCCAACAATTAGAACATATTAAAGTAAGCAAGCACACCTTCCCTGCTATATTTTAAGTGAGCTAGTTGTGTTATATGTGTTTAATGTGATGCATAAGGTGGATTTCTATTTGTATCCATAACCATCCAAACTCACACTCTGTGATCCCAGACCAACGCCCTCACCTCTGAGAGCAAACAGACAACCCAGGCGGCGGCTGGGCCGGCTGCTGGGCCGGCTGCTGGGGGGCCCAGTGCCTCCAGGTCAGGCTCTGCTGAACCAGAAGGGAAGCTGAAGCAGTACCTGGAAGATGAGCGCATAGCCCTTTTCCTGCAGAATGAGGAGTTCATGAGGGAGTTGCAACGTAACCATGATTTCCTTCTTGCTCTGGAAAGAGGTATGTTTTTTAATCACATTGCAATTATTACCCATGTATAACCTATTCATTATTTTACATTTTGTGTTTTGATACATACTTTGCAAATACTTTGTCATTAGGGCTATGAAATAACCTAAATCTGACACCTCTCAAATCAAATGTAACTCTCAGTTTTAATGTATGCACCGTAGAGAGCATTACGACATCAAATCAAAAGATAAAACACAACAGCTGTCCCGGCATGCAAGATGTTCTCCATATCAAGTTATTCATGGGTGGAATGCCAACAGGGCTGAATCTTGATTCTTTTTGGTACAAGCCAGCTACTACTACTACTGCTGCTTTTGTCTTTTACCTGCCTCTTACTCTATGTAAAGAGTTACAAACTGTCCACAGCAGTTGAATGGAAGCTACTGGTGTACACCTTTATACAATTGGGCATAATGGATACAACCTGCAAAGATATGTTATTGTTATTGTTGAACATTTTTGATTGTCCATCACTTTCAATCTGGTCTTATTTAAGTCAATTACACAATAATAGAATCACACTAGGGTTGGGTGGTAATACGGTAATAAGGTATCCCGCGGTATCTAAAAATAGCAACGGTATCAGTTTCATTACCGTCATTAAAAAAATCTGCTGCGCATATAGGCCAGAGACACTTATATAGGTGGAGACACATCACTTAAAAATTCCTCCCATAGAAATGTATTGCGGCCGTTCGTAATGCAAAGATGGCGGAGTTGAGAAACTGGAAGTCCTGCCTTGCAGTAAAAATAGCCAATCGCATTGTTGAACGCTGTATGACTGACGGTTAGCCTTTTGTTTACTATCTCCGTCACTATGGTGATAGCCATGCCGCGAATGTTTGCGCAGGCGTACTGAGAAATTGCCGTGTTAAATAATGTCTTTTTTAGCTTTATTTGAGCAATCTACGGGCAATGTACATGTTTTGTTGTTATTTTTTCAATATTCTGAGGCGCATGTAATGCTTGCTATTCTGTTTCTGACCGGTATAAGCGCAAGCCGACATTTTCGCAACTCCGTCTGAGCCCTACTAAGTGATTTTTAATTAGTCACGGTAATACCGTATACCCCGGTAAAATGTGGAGAAGGTTTAACGGTATCAAAATGTGGATACCGCCCAACCCTAAATCACACTACAATAAATACAGTTAAATGGTCAATATTGTATAGCAACTTTGTAATATAAAATGTGGACAATTTGTGGATGATTTATATGTTTGTATATTATGGGAATAGTGCATTTACAATAATGTCAGTGCAGAAGTTACCCTGGGGGGAGACCATCTACGCTGCTGTTGGGTCAAAAAATACAGTATGAATTAAAGACTACTTTAGCTTTCATCTGTCCATTTACTCAAGGAGTTACAAAGTGTAAAACAATGACATCTTACCATGACTAATTAATCTGATAGTCTTATACATGAGATGTAATGAACATTTCTTTCCCATTTTTAATTTACATTTGCCCCCCCACACCCCAGTTCATAGGCGATACAGGTAGTGTAGGTAAGTCCTTCACATGTACAGTATATTTGTATCTGCAGTCGGGGATGTTTCTCTAGCAGTTACATACTTGCCACGGTTCCTTGGAGCTGAATGTATTCTGGCTCTATTGGTGGATCCCATGCCAACCCATCAGTAGCTTTGCTGTGTTATGTGATACACAATGAAACCAATACAAGTATATGTCAGTAGTTTATGACAACATGTTGCATAACTGGTGCATTTAAAGTGCAAAGCTCCATCCTCACATCGTTCCTTTCATCAGTGGTCCTAACATCTGCTTTGTTTTAGATCGCTTGAAGTATGAATCAAAGAAGTTAAAGTCCAGTCATTCATCAAGTATGGAGAATTCTACAGGTAGATGTGAATCACCAAGCCTCTGTAAATGTGTAAATCCTGAGAGTATGAGGAAGTGTATTTCTCATAACATGGCTGTTCATTTTCCATCACCGCAGGGGAGCGCAGTTCTTCAAACTCAGTGGAGTCAGTGTGGGATGACGCCATGTTCCAAGACAAACTCAAACACATGGGCAAATGTAATGCGCCTCAATTGAAAGGTTTTCATGATTACGTTGGGCCATTAACATTTTTTTGCTGACCTTTTCTGTCTTCTTTGCTCTCGTAAAGCCACAAGAAAGAAGTTGTTTGAAATTGCCAGAACCTTCTCAGAAAAGACTAAGCGGAGAAAGTCTAAAAGGAGGACACTGCTGAAACACCATTCGTATCCTTCAACTTTTTCTTTTATTGAAAATATGAAAAATCAAAGTTATTTATGTGTGTGTGTGTGTGTGTGGCTGACTGAAAATACATTACGAGCGTATGTGCATTAGATTCCCGGGCTGTACATCTTTCACTCACTGTTCAGGATGTCTCGGTGTCTACCTACATAGAGCTGAATATGCTTCTAGTTCTCATTTTTCACAAAAGTAGTAATTTTGCATTTGTGTCTGTAAATATATCTGCATTAATTATGTATATAGAGCATAAGCTAAAACAACATATTTTCAAAATGCATTAGCTCTTATATGTCAAACTTTTCTGTATTCATTTTTGTCACCTGCGAAACCCCAGAACAACTTGAAGAGTCAGCATCATATTCTGCAGTTAGCAGCCCCAAAGGTGGACGTTATAAGAGGTTTATGTACCAACAGCACTTTGTACTTTTTAATGCTGGAATGTAGCAACTACATAACCGCTTTTATCTACTTCAAATGTTTCAGACGTCTTGTTGTTTTCTCAATTCAATGACAACTTATGGATTTTAAATGATGATTCACGACTAGGTTAGCGGGAAACTGTTGCTTGTTCTTAGCCAGACATGCTTCCAGTCTCGGCACAGCAAACTCAACAGCCAACCTCCTGGATGCTGTCGAGGGAAATCCTTGTGGTAAGTTGTGCTATGTTATAACTTATATCTGCAATAAGAATGTCATAAGATATATATATATATATATAGTTAGGAGAGTTGTCTACCGCTGGGTGCTCTGCTCTCATCCAGTCGATGGTGGGACCAATCGGAGGCTGCCTTTGTTCTTGGAGGCGGGTTAGTTGATAAAGCAATAAAGACAACAGGCAAGGTGCCGTCTCTGTGGATTAAGATCATTTCATAAAATTGAGCTTTAAAAAAAGTTAAAGGTTGAGCCTTGTCTTTCAACCACAAACACATTTTATAAGAATGAAATCCTTCAGTTGAAAACATTCTAACAAATGTCAGATAGCCTATGCGCATAGCTGCAGATTCATAGTAGTCCAAAGAGGAGCTGACACGTGCATGGTTTGGTACATGCAATTAATTTCTGGTGTTTTGCAAGCCTTTCTTTTAGTTTTAGTTTTAGTTTGTGGTTGGGTTACATTGAAAAGCACAGTAAAGGGCTGCCATTGCTTGGAAACGTTTGGGAAGCACTGCAGTAGAGCGCACATTTCCGCACTTTGGAACAACTGCCGGCTCACAAAGACGTATCGATGCACAGATACATTTGTAGCTGAAATAGATATTAAATATAACGGCAATCAGCAATCTTCAGACTGGATTTGGAAAGAGCTCTATTTATCATCTTAATCTCATTTGCTGAATGCATTGTCTGTCAAGGCATGATTTCAAACCAACTGCTTCTTGCAAAAGGCCACAAGAGACAAAAGACATCACAAGAATGGTAGAACCAGACTATACCTAATCCTCCTTTTCACGATCCCTACATTACCTGGGATGACTGAACTTCTAAGTATTTGAAATGATATTTGAAATAAAAATCAAAGCTGTTGTTTATCTGTACTTGCATCTGTTCATTGTTCTAGAAGACGATGGCCAGCCTAGAAAAGTCGACATTCCAGAAGAGAGTGAAAAACACAAGTCTTGATCATGGTAAGTAATTTACCATTTGTACATGGCTTTTGTTTTTCACTTGGGAAGTTTAAAATAGGAGTTGATACATCTATTCTGTGTGTCAGGAGCAATTGAATGTAGTGATTGCATGGAACATAGAATAGTTGTAGTTTTAGTGGAAGAAGTGGGAGGTCATGAAGCCATTACTGTACGTACACACCGCCAGCGACTTGAGCTTCCAAAGATTCCGGAAGTCATTCACTTTCAATGGAAGCCGGCTTCTCTCAGCTGCAAGAAGCGGCAAATCCGTCGGCGTCGCGTTTTGGGCGCCTTGAGCGACTTGAGCGTCAAGCAGAAAGTTGAAATTGAGTTAACTTTATGGTAATGAGCTATGACGCTGTTCAGCGGCAAACGACCAGTAATCAATTGGAATAGACGTCCTTAAATCAACGGCAGTTATTGTAATATATAGGCCACACACACAAACTATAACAGGGCTGCCGATTCTGTACTACAAACAGCCAGGCGATGTGTCCTGCAAAACTGTCAGCACATAGCCATCACTCGACACGTGAATTAGCGTTTTATTTATTTAGGTTAATTATTCTCCCCCCCAACCAAATGTGACCAAAACGGTTATACAATTCCTGTCATTATATATGTCATTATAAAAGGTTTCTAGTGTTGTATGTATTGGCCGTGCAGTGGCTGCTTGTGCTTTTTCTTCAATCTTGTGTTTCTGGCGCCTTGTTTGCTTGGCGGCTCCTTTAAAAGATAGAACATGATCGTACATAGAATACCGCTACGTCAGAGCGGCCAAAGCGTCTGAAAGCTTCCCTTTTGACAAGCGTCCTTGGCGGGGCGTCCAGAGCTTCTTGGAAGCTCAAGTCGCTGGCAATGTGTACGTACAGTTAGGGTTCTGTGATTGCATCCATTTTCTCTGAGTGGTCTGTTAGAAATGTTAGGAATTAATTCAGGAAACCAAGCTGCAATACAGTCAATATTTTCTTTATCAGTTGGCAAGGCTTAATATTTGACAGTTTGCGTGGTTCTGACGCTAAATGAACCAAACTAATTAGTTTCCTTGATTTTCTTTCTGTGCTAAATCACGACAGGGATACATGACTACTGCAGTATGACCTGTAGACTCCCAGCTCCACGGACATCTGCCTCTTAATTCATAATCAAGAACAACCTCCTATCAAGAGAAAGATTCAAAATGTAGACTGTTTGCAGATCTCTATTGCAACAAAATCTCCACCAGCATTTTGTCTTACTTTGCTTATTCTTATGGTGGATCAAACCAGACAAAATAAATAATGAAGTAACTACAAATATCTTTCAATGTAAATGAGCTGTTTTCTTTTTTTTCTAATTTGTCGTTTTCTGTATGAACATATTTTATTCTCATATTTATTCCCCTAATCATTTATTTCCACATCTGTGTATATATGAATATATTTATTTCTGTAATTCCTTGTGATACTATATGTTTGAAGACATTTGGCTGATAATTGCTGTTAGGACTAGCTTCTTCAGAAGTATCACCTGACTACAGTTTTTGGGTGGATGACAAGTTGAAAACATTGTCTTTTGACAGCTCAGAAAAGACCCATTGGTTCCATGATCATTTCAATCAATGGGCGTTTCATGTACATTGTTCCTTTTATCATGTTCATTTCCGGACAAACTATCAGGGAATAAATAAAAACAGAAATAAATGTGGGGGGGAATTTGGATGTGGAAATAAATACAAATGGAAATGAAAAAAATGATTTCATTTTATTTCAAACATTTATTTCATTATTATTATATTGAATTGAGTCTGGTCCTGAATTTTTCATATGTAGTACAATTTCTGCCATATGGCCATCTAATTATTCATGACCCCTTCCCTCTATGTATGCCTATCTTCATGGCTGCGTGTGCTGAGCTTAATTAGCAAGTTCTGTATTATAACTGTACACTACATTATGCCTTTTCTAAAACATACTGTGGCTTTTCATACCATTCCCCTACAGACATCTGCCTAGCTGCTGGAAGGTAGCATTTTATGACTGACCATGATATTACAGTAAGCAATTGCAATAATTACTCAAAATACAAAGCAAAACTAAAAACTTGATTTTGTTGTTAGTACATTTTAAACACATATCAGATTTTATTCAATAGTTGATATTCAGGCCTTTATTTGATGCAGTTTTCCCTCTGAAGATTTTGTATTGCATACTGTCAGTTGCTAGACGTCTACGTCATGAGTTAACTTTATTTTTACTTTGCCTGGATAGTCTTCCATGCCACCTGGTTTAAGTGTTCATGTGTGTGTTCTTTGAGGAACTGCTCAGTTGACCAAAATCCGTTTCAATACGTTTTTTTGCAACTCTTCTACTACGTCATAAGACGTACATATCACGCCACCTATGGCCACTGAACAAACATGATTGGCTAAGAAGTCTGAAGACTACGATTGGTCAGATCACCAGTTCTAAATGTCACTTTTACTGATGCTGACCCGCGAATCCAGCCATGGATGTACATTTAGCATGGGCCATGATTACGTCATTTTTCCCACGCTCATGGTGACGATAAATTAGTTTTCATTGGTTAACTTGTGCTCCATATAGGGTGACACCATTTTGTAGTGTAGTCTGAAATGTGTACAAATTTGGTTTCCCAGTACCTAAGGGCTCGGACATACTCGAGGTCCGCGGAAGTGTAAGACAAATTTCTACTTTCCGTTTCCCGCGAGGGCCCCTGTGGACCCTTCTAGACACCATGTGCACAATTTAGTACGCACAGCACGCGCACGACTGCACATGCTCCAAATAACAACATGGACTGTTGTTTTGAAGAGAGGATGTGTGTGAAAATATGCCATCACCCAAAATGTTTACCAAACATCTTTGAAGGAATATAAAGACAGTCAGGACAGACAGTCATCTCGTCAGGACACCGAGGGCATCCCGACGAGAAATCATACAATCATGCTCAAATGATGAAAACGCCTGCCGTCAGAAATGTTGACAAACCACGTCAGACGGCAAACGACTGGCATGGCGCTCCACACATGCTCATTTCCAGATCCACTCTTCATTCCATTTGGAGGCGCTAATGCACCATAACATTGTTTGGCAAACGCCATGAAAATCAAGAAGAAACATGCACATTAGCAAACAAAATGTCATTATATGAATGTGGCTCAGGGTCGATCTCCTTTCACATCTTCTCTTCAACACGACCATGTGACAGTACAGTCCACAGTGTCAAAATGTAGGGCTGCAAGCAGCCGTCCGAATCAGGGGCTGCGTGGACCTGGTGGACATAATGGGACCACGACCTTCACGTCACGCAGACACACAACGTATGAATTCACTGGTGGCACTGACGCGTCTATTCAGGGTCTATGTCGATATGTTCCCCCCGTACACTTCTCTTGATCCCAAATGCCATAAAGAAAGTCTGCAGTAACTCAGTTTGTTGTGAAACAATAAAGACAAAACATCTCTCTCTCTCATGCTCTGTCATGTGCACAGCCAAGCCATCTGTGTCTTGGTCAGGAGGAGCAAGTGTCGGGGCTTACCCTGACCTCATTTAACTCTCAAAACACGTGCCATCTGCTGACAAAGTTAACATAACAACATAGAACTGCCAGTATGCAATACAAATCAGTCAAGTCAGTCTATACAGAGCTCCCCATTTGTGCTTGGCCACGGTCACTATCAAAATATGAATACATTGTGTTTAAGCTCTTAATCGGATTTAGGGGGAGAGGTGCAGTCTGAATGAATCAGTTTCCATCTAAAATAAGTTGTTTTATGGTTTGGTTTTCTTTTCAGTCACATATTGGTTTTAGTCGTTTCTGACATTGCATAGTTTATCAGTGTTATTTCTGTGTCAAGGAGTGACCACAGGTTCCTCTATGGTGCGATGGAAAAAATGCCATTAAAGAGATTTTATATTTGAGATGCAGTAGGTTATTTCAATTATTGTTGTCCAGCCTTATTAGCATTTGATTAAATGCTCTCGATTCATCGGTCCCTCTTTCTTTGGTTTGGGACTTTTCCACAAAAAGTGAAAAACATTGAGTGTTCTACAATGCAGCAGCACAAGTTAGCGTTGCAAGACTAGCCTCCCCAAGCCATCCATCTCTCGAATTCTGCGGTTGTGGTCACAAAGATAGAGTGCCAAATGTCTTGCTAGCTTTCACAATGAATCCTGTTTTACATATCACTATAATACCTTTGCTTCATGTCTTCCATTCATCTGTATGTGAAATGTACAGAATGTTGCCCCCTGATGAGAGGAGGTAACAAAACATATTCTGGGTCATTTAGGAAAATAGCACAGTGGAGGAGATTGTGAGAAGATGAGATTACAGCCAGTGACAAATTGAAACTAACGATAAGACCTGGAATGTGTTGTACATTACATTACAATAGTCGTTTTATAATGGTGCCAAAGTGTTATAGGCTGTATTATTACTTTAATTATTTTTAACCAAAGCATTAGAAGGCTAATTCACAACCAAGCCAGATTATTGACTGATAGCAAGCAGATCAGCATGTAAGAATATACAAATTCATATCGTAATGATGCTGATAACGTAATTCAGTTCATAAGGCTTTCATATAATTATTAAACTATGGCATATGGTACTATGACATACATATCTATTCGAGAAAAGACATGCATATCTTCACTCCACCTTACAAAAAATATTAACTACTTTACTTCTTAACTAACTGTTGCCATATTCTAAATCTAAATCTGAGGTAGATCTAAAATCTCCCTCAGAATAATAATATAGTAATGATAAAGTCCAGACTTTCTTCAATCTTTCCTACCATACCATTTTCTGAGACTTGCAGGTCACTCAGTCTCACTTTATTTTCTACTGCTAACCTAACTTATTGACTGTATGGTATATGTTGTCTTATCATGATGTATCTGTATTATTAGTTCTTATTATGCATTCAAAAGACGGAGAAAGAGGGCAGAAACAACCAGCAAGCCATCTCTGCTCTCATGATTGAGTCTGATTCCAGCTTTGCATTCCTGACCTTGGCCTGCCTACAGGAGCCTTGTACAGGTAAGTTGAACTTGTGGTTAGTCCTCCTTTCTAGTAACATCTTTGATAGCTCCATCTATATTTCCTGGATCAACCCTTGAGCCAGGTGTGTGCAATGTCACTTGTTAAAAAAAAAACAGGACATGGAAATTTCATATTATTATGTTTTATTATGTCATATTATTAACATATAAGAGATGTTATACATTTTGCTTATTAGTAATTTTATATCACATTAACTTAACTATAGCTGAACAAATGCGTTGATTACAGCTTCCAGTCAATGCTGGCTAAATCTTGTCACAGATCGGAGAGCGACAAACATCTTAATCAAAAATATACTAACATGCTTGCCGTCTTGTTCATAGTTAAGACTACAACAGTGTTCTCACTGTTTCAAGCCTGAAATCCTGATTAATAACATCCTGCCTATATTCCCCCCCTGCATGCAGAGAACATAGAGCACGGTGCTGAGTTTAAGGTGGAAAGGAACCTCTTCCACTGGTATAGGTTCCACAGAGTGATAAATGCTGTAATAGGCTAACTCTATGTACGGAAAGACCAAGAGCTTCTACTTAGACTGTCCAACATGTCCTGAATCTTTGGGATGGGATGTCTCGCCCTCAGCCTTTCCATAGCCACAACCTGCTGTTGTGGCTATGGAGATGGAAGAGCAGAGGAGGGTAGCAAGATAGCATAGGGTCACTCTTTGAAGCTGTTATGATGGAGGAAGAAATTGAGTCAGTGTCCTTTTTGTTAAAGGGGAAGTGCTGATTTGTAGATGGACTCCTCATGACATCATCTCAGGATGATTGGAGGTAGTAACTCAGGAAGTGGTCCTGAAGGGATACCGAAGTCTGAGGCTTGCACTCGATGACCGGCTCGCCGGTTATTTGGGTGTGAATAAAACCTTGTTTTACTTTATTTATATCGGCTGGCCTTCAGAAATGATGTCGTAGAACATTTTAAAGGGTGTAATATTTGTCAGGTTGCAAGTCAACTCAACCAAGCAATTCCACCTGAGCCACGAAGCTCAGGATGTGTTTGGATTGCCAGAAGTTGAACAGAATGAACAAAAATTCATTAAATTATGTTTCTGCATTCCACTACAAACTAAATTTAGCCTGTGAGTTGGCCAAGGAAGAATGAAGGGGTGGAATGCTAAGAGTTTTCATCCCAGGAGATCAGGTGTTGCTGCTATCTCTGGTTCTTGTTTCCAAGTCATGGTCGAGCCTATATTCGAGCCTGTGGTCTGTGTGAACTCTGTGTATTATGGTTGTTCGTGACTGACCCTTCCTGGGGCCTTCTATTTTGAGATTGTAACTTACCCATGACAATTGACCTCTACGCCATACCCTAAGTGTTTTGCTTTACAGTAACTTTAAGATCTCAGCTGGCTGTGAATATGACAGGGCTAGGGAGTTGTATCTATCTAATGAAGTCGTATTTCATTATCTCTTCAAAGACAACTTAGTTCACCAGACTTCTAGCATACATACTCATTCTTTGTTTACCTTACTCTATAAAAAGGGTACTTGCTGCGCACTTCTTTGTCATCTCTGTATGAACTGTGCCTTTTTGCTTGCTGCAGCAATCAAAAAATCTAAATTCTATCAGTTCTATCAGTTCCATCAGTTCCGCAGTTGATTTGTCATCCACTCCTGTGTATGCATCGTTTGACGTCATGGCAGTATTCACAAAATTCCAACAACATCCTCTCTCTGGTGCACTCATTTGACTGCCGGATGATATTATTCAGCAACTCAACCTAAACCTCTATCTCTTTGGGGTGGTGCCCTCACAAACCAAAATGTTAAGATGTGACATCGACATAGGCAACAGGGCTCCCGTTAGACACCCTTATCGCATTCATTTTGGAAATAGGACCTCATTTCCAAGTTAGCCAGTCTGTTATTTATCATTGGAGACGGTTTCAACAAATTTCATTCAGTCCTTCTAGTTGCAGAGTTCGCTGGTGCTGGACTAGCGCAAGTCAACGTAACATGCTGCATGCATTTTGTCAGAGATGAACTCGGCTGTATGCACGTCCGTCTAAAGTAGCCTTTTTAATGATAGCCTAATAATATTAATAATACGATTGATTTGTATGGTGCTTTTCATGGACTCCAAAGACACTTCAGAGAGCAAACATGTAATGACAGACGATATGGTGGGGAGGTGTTGTAGTAGAGAACCACGTGACACATATGCCATCACGCTCATTTCATAGCACCCTCAGTAAAGCGCCGAGCACCCCCATAGCACCTGCAGAATAAAATGTCTGGTGCCGCTACTGGACTCGTTGATGATGGCCTCATCCGTCCATCATCATCTCCTGTTGGAGCTGAATTCTTCTTTGTGGTCAAGAAGGATAAGTCTCTTCGCCCTTTGATTTCCAAGGTCTGAATAACATCACCGTGAAAATTAACATCACTGTGAAAAAATACCCCTTACCAGTGTTGCCAGATTGGGCTTCTTTTGACTACGTCGCTATGCTACTATGCTACTTTTAACGAGACGGGCGTTTTTTTGTTCTCAGACCAATCATACATTTGATCAAACAATTAAAATGTTCTAACTTTAGGTTTATAATGTAGCTATCACACCCGGTACAAACATGGCCAGCAAGACATTTGTAAAGGCAGTCAGCGGAATAGGCCTACGTCAGATAAAATAAAAACGATACATTTCAGAATGTTCTGCCATTGTTCTACATTCTACCGACCCATTTCAAAAAGGTAGATAGATAGATTTTGAGCAATGTCAAAGTGGGGTAAATATAAAAAGCACTACAGAAAGGAGTGGGAGGCTGATGAAGCTTTAAAAGCATGGGTCGCACCTGTCACGCAAGATCCGTCCAAGGCACGGTGCAAGTACATCAGGAGCGAGATACGAGCTCAACTAAGAGATCTCAAAGACCACACTGAAACAAAGAGACACAAGGAGTGTACATGTTAGCATTAGGTCGTTCACTAGGGCAACATGCTCTGGAGAGGGTGACATCAGTAATGATCACAAGAGAAGGGAACTTCGAATCGCAACATACGTGGCCGGCCACACGTCAATCAATGCCGTGGACGACCTGTCAGATGTCCTAGAAGAGGAATTTGGAGAAATCATAACATCGGCCATCATAAAATCAGTGCTGGCCCCTCACTTCAGATGTGAGTTAAAGGACGATATCGGTGAGTCCCCATTCTCCCTTTACTTGGATGAGACCACCGATATATCTGTCAATAAACTGCTGTGCATATGCATAAAATAAATCACTAAAACATGGCAAATTCATCAGCTCTTACCTGGGGTTAATTGAAGTGACATGCACAAATGCCAGGGGCATGACAGACGCGATCCTCACCTTCATGCAAGAGTATGGCCTAAACATTACAAAAAATGGTGGGGATTGCCACAGAGGGAGAGAGTGTTATGGTAGGAAAAAATCACAAAACAGCCCAATCTAAACCTTATAAGGTGCGTCTGTCATTCATTAGATATAGTGGCAAACAAGGCCATGGCTCAACTCCCTAGCAATCTAGACTATATAATACGAGAACCCTACAACTGGTTTTCTCACTCAAACGTCAAACTGACTACAAAACTCTCTACGAAACTCTAAATGATGGAGCGTGCCCACTAAAAGTTCTGTCACCGTCCACTACTCGTTGGTTAGGTGTAGCTGACTGCATCGACAGAATTTTGCAACAGCGAGATCCACTGAAGCTGCACTTCAGTCTCGCAGCCAGTGCAGAACACTGCTACTCGGCAAGGCTGTTGAGCGAAATGTACAGTGATCAAGCAAACATACTTTACATGAACTTCCTTCGGCCAATCTTGTTGGAAATAAAAACAGTGAACAAGTAAGTTCTTTCAATTGGAGACAGGGGACTCACTGGGTGTCTTTCGGGATCTTGAGAGACTTGTCCACTCTAAACTGAGTCGCAAAGCCCAGTGTCTTTCGAGTGAACAGCGACTGTCATCTCAGAGAACTAGATCTAAACTCAACTAGCATATACCTCTCCGCCCAAGACGCAGACTTGGGCACCACATTTCAAATGGAGCTCAAAGCGAGCTCATTGAAGCCTGAAATAAAGGAAATGATCTCTGTACGGTGCTTCGCTTAAAAGCCAAACCTTGGTTATGCTGATCCTAAGATCTCTCATGTGCTCCACACAGATGCCAGCACAACAGGATCAGGAGCTGCTTTGTATCAAGAGCAGGATGGGAGATTGCATGTGGTAGCTTATGCTAGCAGAGGACTCTCCTGCAGTGAAGCAAAATATCCAGCACACAAACTTGAATTTCTGGCCCTTAAATGGGCCATCACAGAAAAGTTTCACGACTATCTGGATGGAAATTCCTTCACTGTTATCACAGATAACAATCCATTGACATACCTGCTTACCACAGCCAAGCTTGATTCCACAAGCTACCGCTGGCTAGCTGCACTTTCCACATTCACCTTTGATATCAAGTATCGCGCTGGTAAGCAGAATGCGGATGCAGATGGGTTGTCAAGGAGACATCACGGTGCGCTAGAAAATGATGCCACATCATGGGAACACCCCTGTTCCCAGCCATAGAGAGAGAGAGATCGCGGTGCCTTCAGTCCAGGGTCAGCTTCATCGATGTTGCAAGGTTTGGAGGGAAACTCGAGTGGCCTTGCTTCAAAAGGCTGCCCAGAACAAACGCATTGCTGACCATCATCGGACCCTGGACCCCCGACTACAAAATTTGGTAATCCTCAAGAGACATCCCATTGAGGACGGCTTCAAGGAAGTTGAGATTGAAGTTGAAGCACCCTGGTACATTGGTCTACTTGAAGTGGAGAGGATCATTATGTTAGGCGTGTCTAACATGAGTCAAAAGCATCATGTTAGAGATGCTGGCTGAAGAGGCAGCTTACTCTGCAAAAGAAGCTGAAATAAGGAAAATAATCACTTGTTGGTTCACAGTGACGACTCCTATAAGAATGAAATGCTAACTCACCCTAAAACATTCTTCTCCAGCCTGCTCATCCTCTTCCCATCTGATGGCTCAGCTTCTGAAGGGCTGAGGGCCACCTTAGCAGCCCAATGTTCATAACACTGCTCCTCCTTCAGCCCAGAGCCTCCTTCTTCTCCCGCTGCTTTGCAGAACTGTATTCAGTGATGACCATAGTGAGTGACTATGGTAACTCACTATGGCCCACTATGTCAGTTGCTTACTGTGTGACTGTTAGATGCTGTTAGGAATTTTCCCCGCTGTGTCTATGTATACGTGTGTTTGTGTGTTTTTTTCTGAAGTAAAAAAAGCTGTTCCCCCGTGAACCGTGTGAAAATGGCGGTCGCTGGGGTCAGCAGGACTTGTGCTGTGAATACCTTTGTGACTGCTGGCAGTCCTAGTAAACATTTGTGTTCGGCATGCAACTTTTGTAATTGACTCAAAATGTACCCACATGTATTGCCTCAAGAAATCACTGAAGCTGGACTTCAGTGAATTTACTCACCATATGGAGATTTTAATTTCATGTTGCGGACTTGAGAGTGAAAAGCCACCACCATGCCTGCTGAGAGATGCAGTATTTTTGCCATAGCCATCCTTTTCAAGGAACTTGCAGCAGCCGGGCGATGAACGCGCTACCTCGTGCTCCACTGCATCTCTGAGGCTAAATGTCCCACTATGGCCAATCTCTGCGTGAAAAGGCTCCTGATATCAAAAACCGAATGACCAGAAACAGAGACGACCTATACCTGTTGAGTCATTTGAAAAAACGAAGTATGACTTCAGCAACCCGCTTTTTAAATAGTCGAAAGAGACAGACGAGTGTGCAGTTTAAAACCTGACAGGCCACCAGCTCTGAGGTACCTGCCTGCTCTCCACTGACATTCGCGTCTCGTCCGGAGGAGGAGCACTCGTTTCGACAACGTCTAACAATGCATTCTGTGCGGTTACTATAGCTATACTATAGCTTAGTTAACTTTACCCAATCTAAATTGTAAACGGCCGTTTCAGTGGTGTAGGATTTGTCTTCCCCGTGATAACTAGTTAGTATACTAGTTTGTTTGTCCACGGCCAAATTTGTTATCAAGACTAATGTAGGAGTTGTCCAATGAGACGGATAGCAGAATCAACTGGGTCATTGCGGTTGATTCAACTCTGATTCATAAAAAACCCAAACATGCTACTAAGCATTTTTAGCATGTTTCATGTTTTTGAACATACCAGATGATTGGGCTTGGAGTGGCATTCAGCTGTAGGCTTACTGTAGTCTGCTCTGTGTATGTACAAGCTGGAGACCTGGTAGACTTGGAAATCCCTCCTTTGAAAAAACAACAAAAATATGACATTTTAAATGGAGAGCAGCTAAAGAAACAAAGAATGTGCACAATAATAATTAATTTCAACTGTGAGTATAAACTGCGATTCCAAGATTGAAACAGCACAATGTATTCAAACTGTGGTGATCACAATGCTCAAGAACATTTTAAAAGACTGTAGTTGAACACCAAAGGCAACAATGTGTTTTTAATCTTCTAACTTCCAACTATTTATATTTGCTAACCTGTAATGCTCAGTGATGGTGTTGGTTCACTGACGTCCCATCGGTGTACACCGGTCATCCCTTGGTTCAGGCTCTTACGGCTGAGTTATGCTTCTGCGTAGGGATTACGTAGTGATCACGCAATGGCCACGCAGTTGCTCGGACGCAGTCATGAGCCTGTGGTGGTTCTGCGTGGGGTTTACGTGTCGAAATGCAATTCAATGCCACACCGGTAGAGGGACCAGAATGACCATTCTGGTCATTACATACAGATTACTAGCGAGTAAAAAAAAGTTTACAGAAATGAAGGCAAAAGATATATACAGTATATATGTTGTCGCCAATCAGTCGAAGCATTTATCACACCGTAGCGCTGTTTACGAGTGGAAACCGGAAAAGCGATCTCCAGCTAATGTAGTTCGCGCAACACATGACTAATTCATGGCAATTTCAATGCGGCTGATGCTCGTGTGCTGCCTTACAATGATGGGGCGGAGGAAGGGCCTACCGGGGGACAGGGCCTACCGGGGGCCAGGGCCTACCGGGGGACAGGGCCTACCGGGGGCCAGGGCCTACCGGGGCCAGGGCCTACCGGGGGACAGGGCCTACCGGGGGCCAGGGCCTACCGGGGCCAGGGCCTACAGGGGGACAGGGCCTACAGGGGGACAGGGCCTACCGGGGGCCAGGGCCTACCGGGGCCAGGGCCTACAGGGGGACAGGGCCTACCGGGGGCCAGGGCCTACCGGGGGACAGGGCCTACCGGGGGACAGGGCCTACCGGGGGACAGGGCCTACCGGGGGCCAGGGCCTACCGGGGGACAGGGCCTACCGGGGGACAGGGCCTACCCGGGCCAGGGCCTACGGGGGACAGGGCCTACCGGGGACAGGGCCTACCGGGGGACAGGGCTTACCGGGGGACAGGGCCTACCGGGGGACAGGGCATACCGGTGGCGGGGCCTACCGGGGGTGCCGGGGGTCCATCGTTGGTAGGACGGCCCGGCCCTGGTAGGGAACCTGCTGCTTGTTATTGTCCCTTTTCTGGCTCCAGGCGGCAGCCAGAGCCTGTGCACGGAGGCTCGGAATGTGCCGGAATGTGGTGATCCAGGCTTCCTGGCTGTCATCCTCCTTAGCCACAGCCAACTTGGGCAGCTTAAGCCTATGATGGTGGAGAGGGTTAGGCTTCCTCTCAATGGTCTCTATGATGTAGGGCTCCCTGTCTCCTTCCATTTTAAGGGAAGCAGGTGCCAGGGGAGTCCGCAAAGAAAGGATTCTCTTTCTGGTCATCGTCGCTGTACACTCTCTGAGTGTCTGTAATAAAACATATGGATGGAGTCAACAATGGAGCCTTTACCACATATACATTATGGATTTGAGTAAAATAACTAAGATTTGACAACTATTTATGTCCTTTCCTGATAGCTTCAACTCTCTGTTGCTAAGGCTACCGCTGCGTCGACGTCACTTCCGTCTTTCCGGAAAAGTTCGTAAAAGTCCTCTTCAACTATATACAAATAAATAGGAATATAAAATCTAAACTATGGATTTGGGGACTGTCGTACACAACAAACAATGTACATAATATCAAGTATTCAATTATTTCAGTAGTCAATACATTTCGATGGAGTGTTGAATTCACTAACTTTTTCCTTACACTTGTGAGTTTTGAAGAGGACTTTTATTAACTTTTCCGGAAAGACGCAGCGGTAGCCTTAGCAACAGAGAGTTGAAGCTATCAGGAAAGTGCTCTTTTAAATAAACTCCTGGTGTACTTACAAACTTTAAAATGCCTTGTTTTGTGAGTACAGACCATATATGTACTACTACAGAAGTTGGGTAACAATCCATGCTCCAGTACTAAGCCATTCGGCTTATACCCCTAAACTTGATAAATATTGACCGTCGCTAAAAATGCATCTGAGGGGGTATTTGGCTGGATTATTGGTGGAAATTACCTCAGGGTGAATTTTACTCCGAACCATCACTTTAAGTCTTGAGCTACAATTACAGACATAATTGTGAATAGTTTTTAGAAGTTAGGCGATGTTCAGAAATGTAACCATTAAAAGGCTTGTCGGGCCCGAGGGACGCGTTTTAACAATTAATGACACGTTATCCTTTTCCATTGACGCATTAATAATATCATTGACTAACTAGGACCGCTGTATAACTTTTCTAACTACAGTTCATGACTTACCTCAACTTGGCCTTCAATGCAAATGAGAAGTTTTAACGTCAGAAGCTTAATTTATTCCATTCCACCGTCATTGGACGCACTATAACGTCACGTAAATGAGTGCGTCCGCGTGCATGCATATTGAATGTGTTATCACAAATCGTTATCAATGACAAATTACCATTGTCAAAATGACCTAAAAAAGTTTGTGTGTTAATATGAAGTTAATAAAAACGCTGTAAAGGCGGCGCAAGGTGTGGGAGTCTGGGCGGAGCCGAGAGAGACGCGACGCAATCGGAACGGCGTTTCCTCTTTTCAATTGAGCTATATTTATTACATTTAGCTCAATTAGCTTTTACATTTCACTATTTATAATTAAAATGTTGTCTTTAGACCATTGAGGCATTAATACTATCATTGACCGTCTCTAAGACCAGTTCATGTCTTAGGCCTACCTCTACCTGGCGTCAACTGCAAATGAGTTAAATTTGGAACTAAAAGCATATGCTATGGAATAGCATTATGACATTGGGGTTTTCGAGACGTTGGGAGCGGGTGGTTGAGGTGTTGTAGAGTCTGATAGCTGATGGGATGAAAGAGCCCCCCAAGCGCTTTGAGGCACGTGGCTGAGTGAGCCTGTGGCTGAACGTGCTCCTGAGTTGCCTCAGCTCGGCGTAGAGAGAGTGAGAGGGGTTGTCCAGGATCTCCAGCAGCTTTCCCCTCATCCTCCTCACTGTTACACCCTCCACACAGTCCAGCTTCATCCCCACCACAGAGCTCGTCTTCCTCACCAGCTTATTCAGCTTACTGGCACCTCCGCTCCCGATGCCTCCTCCCCAGGGCACTACAGCAAGGAAGATGGCACTGGCTGGTGTACATCCGCAGCAGCCTAGTGCACACATTGAAAGACCTGAGCCTCCTCAGGAAGAACAGCCTACTCTGTCCCTTCCTGTAGATGGCCTCAGTGTTATATAACCAGTCCAGTTTATTGTTTAGATGCACCCCAAGGAACTTGCTCATTTCCACCTCCTCCCCGTTTATGGAAACCGGTAATGGGGCGCTCTTTCTGCGCCTGAAGTCCACCACCAGCTCCTTGGTTTTCCCTGTGTTGAGCTGAAGGTGGTTCCCGTCACACCATCCCACAAAGTTCTTAACTAGTTCCCTGTATTCCTCCTCCCTGTTGTCTGTGATGCATCCAACAATGGAGGAGTCATCAGAGAACTTCTGCAGGTGGCATGTTCCGGAGTTGTAGCAGAAATCCGAGGTGTAAAGGGTGAGCAAAAACGCTGATAGTACAGTTACCTGGGGTTTGCTGGAGTTGCTTGTCACCACGTCTGACAAGCAGTGTCGCAGCCTGACATACTGCGGCCTGTCCGTGAGGTAGTTCGTAATCCATGCCACCATGTCAGGATCCACCTGCATCACTTGGAGCTTCTCAGCCAGCTGGACTGGCTGGACGGTGTCGAAAGCACGGGAGAAGTCGAAGAACATGATCCTCACCATGCTCTGTGGCCTCTCCAGGTGTGTATAAGCTCTGTGAAGCAGGCAGATGATGGTATCCTCCACGCTGATGTCAGTCTGGTACACAAACTGCAGAGGGTCCAGGCAGTCACGCACCAAGGGCCTGAGGTGCTCCAGAACCAACCCCTCAAAGGACTTCAGACCTGTGGCTCTAACGTATGACGTTAGAGCCACAGGTCTGAAGTCCCTTGGAGCGTTGGGACGACCCTTCTTTTCAGCACAGGGACTACGCAGGATGTCTTCCAGAGAGTTGGCACCTTGTTCAGCCTCAGGGAGAGGCCGAAAAGATGCGTGAACACACCTGCCAGCTGCTCCGCACAGATCTTGAGCACCTTCGGGCTGATGTCGGCCGGTCCTCTGGCTTTGTTTGTCCTGATCCTGGTGAGCTGCCGTCTCACTTGGCTGGTGTTGATGGTTGGGGTTGTTATTGCTGGGGTCGCTGGGATAGCTGGGGGTGTGGTGAGGGGATGACTGTCCTCTGGGCTGGAGGACAGCCTCCCTGTGAGTGTGGAACGGGAGAGAGAGAGAGGATGGTGCTGGGAGGGGAGGTGCAAAAGCTGCCATGCCCAGGTCTTGTGGTGCAGCAGAGAGATGAGTAGTGAGGGGGGGGGGGGGGGGGGGGTGTTGGTCTGGCCCAAGTTGGTGAGTCAAATCTGTTAAAAAAAAAAAAAACAATCTATCTAATCCAGAAATACACTGATGTACTGATTGTACTGATGTACTGATTGTAAATCGCTTTGGATAAAAGTGTCTGCTAAATGTAAATGTAAATGTGAATTCTCTAAAACTAATGTGGTAGCTGGAAGGTTCCCCAGCTTTCCTCCGTGTGATATTTCGTAAAGCGATTGGCCTGCTGTGGGCTTTTTGACCTAACTTTGCAAGGTGCTAACCAACAGCAAATCTCATTGTTTGATTTTTAACTATTGTTGACATAATTCTCAATGAATTACTAGTATGTGCAGTGTATCCTCATGCTTTCTGCCACAACCACCCACCTGTGTGTCTGTGGCCCGTCCGGTCTGGTCTCTGTGGGTCTCAGGCTGCTGAAGGCCCAGTCTCTGTGGGTCTCAGGCTGCTAAGGGCCCAGTCTCTGTGGGTCTCAGGCTGCTGGAGGCCCAGTCTCTGTGGGTCTCAGGCTGCTGAGGGCCCAGTCTCTGTGGGTCTCAGGCTGCTGGAGGCCCAGTCTCTGTGGGTCTCAGGCTGCTGAAGGCCCAGTCTCTGTGGGTCTCAGGCTGCTGAGGGCCCAGTCTCTGTGGGTCTCAGGCTGCTGGAGGCCCAGTCTCTGTGGGTCTCAGGCTGCTGAAGGCCCAGTCTCTGTGGGTCTCAGGCTGCTGAAGGCCCAGTCTCTGTGGGTCTCAGGCTGCTGAAGGCCCAGTCTCTGTGGGTCTCAAGGTCTCAAGGTCCTCAAGACCCTGTTCAGAAAACACCTGGCGGAGGGAAGTGCTCTGGCCCAGCTGACGAGTGAGCCACTCCCATCACACACACTGTGTTGGATGTCATTTAGGTTTCTGTAGTTTACTACAGTTTTCCATGTTTACTTCATTTTTCGGTCTTGCAGGATTAGTAAAAAAAAAAGGCTTTCATCTGAAACAAAAACAGACCCACAGTTATGACACGATGTGAAGTACCAAAACTACTAAAAGTCCCTTAACAATAAACAAAAAAGACATTTGAAAGCAATTCTAAATATTTGTTCTACCATCGCAAGATGTCAAAACAGCAAAAAAATGGATACCTTACTGTATAGCCTTTTATCAAATATACACAGTAAGATAAGTGTGTGTGTTTTATTTTCTCTCCGCCTTGATTGTTTTAGTCTTCATATTTCTGCTGTGAAATGGCTTTAGAAAGTAAATCTAAACAGAGTGCATCTATATTCCCTTCTGTGCATTTCTAAATGTACTACATTTAGCTTGAGTCTTTCCTCTGTCCCTTCAACATGATTGGAGCTGACCCTGGTGCCAGCTGCCACCTTATACCAGACATGGGACTGCTGCAGTGCCCTTATGTAACCACAAGGGGCAGCATTGTTCCAGGAACATATTTACCTGTACACCTGTTACTGTACATTGTGGTGGAACACCGCCTCCCATCAGGTTCAGGGTGGGGGTGAAGATAGGTGGTGCGGTGGTGGTGGGGAGACGGGCTCTGACTTCAAGATACCTCAGGTTCTGCGGCCCCCCTTTTCTGTCACTAGCAAATCATAATTGTATTTTTCTTTGTTTAGTTAGTTGAGTTATTGAGTTAATGGATTATTAGTGTGGTGACAACGCAATGGGGGGCTCTTTTTATCTTGTTATCAAGTTTCTTTCATTTTCGGTCATTATCTCTCGTCCAATGCCAAAAAGTCAGCATATATCAGAGCAGTGCGCTTTTCCAATCCCTTCAGTCTGTCCAATGGTGTGCTGTGATGGGCTGTGCGTGTGACATACACCTGTCTGCTGTCTCTCCAGAGGGCAGCACTTACGAGGACAGCGTCTACAATGAGGGCAGCGCTTATGAGGACAGCGTCTACACTGAGGGCAGCGTCTGTGAGGACAGCATCTACACTGAGGGCAGCGCCTGTGAGGACAGGGTCTACACTGAGGGCAGCGCCTGTGAGGACAGGGTCTACACTGAGGGCAGCGTTTGTGAGGACAGCGTCTACACTGAGGGCAGCGTCTGTCAGGACAGGGTCTACACTGAGGGCAGCGTCTGTGAGGACAGGGTCTACACTGAGGGTAGCGTCTGTGAGGACAGGGTCTACACTGAGGGTAGCGTCTGTGAGGACAGTGTCTACACTGAGGGCAGCGTCTGTGAGGACAGGGTCTACACTGAGGGCAGCGCCTGTGAGGACAGCGACTACACTGAGGGCAGCGTATGTGAAAGTGACAGCGCCCTGCCGTCAAAGCGAAGGTTTACAGTTCGATGTAACATCTGCGCTGTTTAGCGGTCAACAGTTTTGTGATACAGCAGCTTACTGGTGTCACAGCGTGGGTTCTGCCCTGGTTCATCCTAGGGCCCTGTCTCCATGTGTTCACTGATGCATTCGTAAATATTGTGGCTGATAGAAGCTATCCCAGCACCCCTGGATAAACCATTAGCATTTTGAATGGACAGACGATCATATAATAAACATAAACTTAGGGAGAGAGAGAGCGCACTCTATATGCGTGCTGTGTATATATGGATGGATAGTGTGTGTGTGTGTGTGTGTGTGTGTGTGTGTGTGTGTGTGTGTGTGTGTGTGTGTGTGTGTGTGTGTGTGTGTGTGTGTATCAATGTGTAAGTCTGTGTGGTTGTGTGTTTTTGTGAGTGTGTGTGTGTTTTCTGGAGTGAAAAGGGCGGTCGCTGGGGTCAGCAGGACTTGAGCTGTGAATACCTTTGTGACTGCTGGCAGTCCTAGTTCATTATTACATTTTAACACATCTTTGTACTCGTAGTGAATTTAATTTAAATGACGATGATGGTGTTTGAATCTTTATATAACTATTATTATTTTAAGGGGGTTTAGCACCGTGGCCCCTTGCTCTCCATGAAAGCCACTGGAAACCAAAATTCACAATAGCCTTCTACCTATGGAATTTAAGGTCTTACATACATAATCATGAGCAACTACAAATAATTAGCTTGTCAAGCTTGTAAAGTTTTTTGCTTGTAAAATGGTGAAACGTAGAAGGCCTATGTCTGCAATATAGAAACTGATATAGTAATCATACACCACGAAAAATTACAGATGTCCTACTCTATTTCGGCTGCAGCCTAGTTCTTCAACCTCCATGCTTTGGGTACACAAGTCCCTGGAGATAAGGCAAGAAGCGCGAGTGAGCTGGAAGGACAATTGTAACGCAGCCCTGCAGATACTCGCTTTGTAAGTAGAGTCTATAGGACTCTATGTGTAAGTAGCATTGGAATGCAGCCGGGGGCGTTTTGTCGTCACATCCACCATGGGCCACCCCCATCCGGCTGGAAGAATACCCATCAAATTTAGGAGGCGGCCATTATAGTGTTAAGATCGATAAAGAATTCAGTGGTCTAGGCAACCATTTTATAGCTAATCATATTGTATCGCATGCGTGGAAAGACTGGACCGAACAGCACACCCTAGTTTAAGCAGTTAAAGATAAAGCGCTGCTTTGATGCAGTCTACATAGACGAGAGGTAGTGAGCAACGGGGAATTCCACACCGCGTTCGTGGAAACGCCATAACATTCAACTGTCGTTCCTTCCAGAGCTCCTCTTCTGTTTTGGTTGATACTACGCTTTTCTCATTAGTCCTTGACCTAATTTAGATGGCAAGCTTCCCAGGTTCTCTAAACGAAAATGAAATAGGTAAGTTATATTTCTTACATACAAGCATAGGCCTATGTTTACTCATAATCATGTCTACTTCCTGTAAATGTAACTATGTGCCTCATTTGTTTTTATTGTGTGTGTGTGTATACAAATATATAGATATATTGTATGATATTTATTGATATGTATATAAAATATGTACTAATATATATTCAGATAACATACACATACAACTGCTGATATACGCTGGGGTTTTACAGCCGTAGTATATATATATATATACTGTGGCGAAACTGGTAAACATACTGTTGAATTACGAAATCACCGTCATGGGCATGTCGTAGGCCGACTGGGATGGCGACATTTCAAAATGTTGATCCAGAGCCTTGGTTGAATTTGGTTTACTTTAGTATTGAGCCTGTTGGGGGGATTCAGAGTATCTGATATGTTGTTCGTCTGCGGTCCCTCGTACTACGTACACGCAACTTCTGATCTCATCATGTGAGCAGTACGTCAGTGTACTGGTCCCGGGGGACAGAACAATATGGAGTGGCTCAGGGGGCTTCTTTTCTGAAACAGAACCTGATAAAGCTATGGCTGCAGACTAATGGTCATGTTTTTCTATGGAAAGTTCCTAACGGAGTAAAATGGCCCTGAAGTATCTTAGCAGCAGCAACGATAAGAGTTTCTGTTTATGTTCTCTAAATGCTAAGGAAAGGTGCTTCAACGCTTCCTTTCTTATCTCATTAGGCATAGGGTAAACTGGAGGGTCCAGTTTGTTCGCTGGAGATAATGCTCTACCGCAATTCCTTTAATTATTTTAAAACATGTTCAATTGATCGAAATTATTTTCATACAATAATTCTAATTGTGATTCATGTTGATAAATATGAGTAGAAAGGAGTTTGAGATTGAGCAGTAATTCATAATGTGAAAACCATTATGTTTGTTTAATCAGTATGTCTGCTTTTGTGACCTGTAGGCTGTCGTCCTTTTTCCATTCCAACCTTGTTAATAAAGTAATACTTTTCAGTAGGTTGTCAACAGTATGTACCACCCAAGGTATGTAAGATAGGCTTGAAGTAGTCCATCTTCAGAACATTGTCATTTTCTAGGACAGACGCAGCCTAGTCTTAAGTGCAGTTGAATTCTCTTAGCACAGACTCTGGGGATCAGCTCTCATTCGGTTGTCCTGGCCTGTCACGGTGAACATAGGCCCTTTAAAAAGCAGCCATTTTGACAAGCCATTGCAGGGTCAATTAATACAATGTATAATTGCTCTGTTCCATTTTTTGTGGACAACGGCCCTGGTTTTGTGCATGTTGGCTCACTGGATAATTATTTTAATAACACCTGTGTTTACCCTGTTTACATATCAAAATGGCTGCCTTGAAAAGGGCCTGTGGCAAGGCAAAGTTTTGCCATGGCTGTGAACTTTGTCCAGAACGGCTCATTGGCTCTCAAAATTGTAGTGTGTAAGCCATTGCACCCCTTTAAAAAAAAACTATATTTCCACAGTAGACCTGAGGCTTAGGGTTATTTGTAGAGATTCAACATCAATGGCCTCTATACATCCACACATCAGGGCTTCATAAGGGTGCTTTCATAAGCACGGTTTCACACATACATGCTTTCCACATTGGAAAATGCTAATGGTACAACATAGTACTGACAGATTTCACTTGATGTTTGCTTGCAGAGCACACACAGAATGTCCTGAATCAAGTCTGTTTTTAACCATGATTTCGAGGTAAACTAGAGAAGAAATTTGTACGTACACTAGACCAGATGTTGTACAAATTCTGCAAGATCTTGCATAGGAGGCTTGCCAGAATTAAAATGACAAGATAATCTGACAACTCTAAAGGATATGGTGCTCAACAGTATTCGTCAATGCCTTTTTAACCTCATGTTAAACATATTCTGTTGAAGGAGTTTATGTGTGTATACGCTGTTTCCTGTTCATTTTCCGTTTTGTTTTTGAATATGTATGGAAAAACCAACAGGCTGATAATCAGTTTTACTTTTCTAAGTGTTTTTTTTGTGTGCATGTTTACAAAAATAAATGTGTGAAATCATTTAGCAGCATCATACTTGATATACTCAAAGGACAGCCATTGTAAAAGTTTGCAAAGACCAAAGGATTCAGACAATTGGGCATACTATTACTATACCATTATCACTAAACCAGTTTGTACAGTTAGTGCTGCAGTGCCTGCAGCACAACTGCCAGAAGAGAAAACACACCGCCGTTACTCCCGATGATGGACTGCCAGAAAAAAACATTGTACTCATTTTTAACCATATTGTTGTATGAAGCGCTTTTTGTTAGACCACCTGAAAAATAAGATGGTGTGAGCACCTATAGATAAGGGTGAGGTAGAAAGCACATGTTATCACTCTCTTACACAGAAAAAGTTTCTGGATGTTCTTATCTTGTTTTTGTGTCCTGGCTTCACATGCTTGGACAGCTTTTACATAACCCCAACGCTGTCAGGTCTTACATTGTATGAACCTGTAATACATTACCTGGAAGACCATAGGTTAGGAGAAGCAAATAACAAACAAGAAATGGTGGAAGGTTGGGCTCTTTTTAAAATTGAAACTGACCATCCGCATGGAGAGAAAAACATGAGACAACTGCTTGATACATACTACAGGACAATGTCCATCATTTTGTGCCTGATTTCTCCCTTCTAACTTATGGTTTGAATGATTTTTATTTTGCTAGATTGGTCACGTTTTCTAAATTTGACATCTTGTGTGGCTTGCTTTATCACATTTGCTCTTTCATGTTAGGGTAGACCTTCATTAATCTTAGGGCGGACAAAGAACAGAGAAGATCAATATATGTGTCCACTCCATCAACCTCTATATTTATCAAACCGAAGCTAAAACCGTCAACCGATCCTTGACTCACCTCAACCTTGCACCCCTCCAAAAAAAAAAAGAATTGCATTAAAGTTTAACTGACATGTTGATATTTCTGAGGTTAGGCAGGGTTGTACATTTAGATATTGCAAGAGTGCATACTTGGGTATGATCTATTGACCACTCTACATAAATGCAAAGAATATAAATGAAATTCCCCCCTTTCCATGGTTGTGTATTATGTTTATTAAGCCCCAGTGTTCATAGATATCCCATGTGTTTGTTTCATAGGCAAGGCTAAGTTCATTGGCGAGCTGTTGGTGCCTGTAGCTCCCTTTGACCAAAAGTCTGGACGAGAGACCTGGACTGTAGCCTTTGCACCTGATGGCTCCTACTTTGCCTGGTCTCAAGGGCATCGCATTGTGAGGCTTGTTCCCTGGTCCAAATGTCTTGGAAAGTTGTAAGTAGTTCCATGCCTAATCATGTTACAAAGCTAGTTTGTAAATTAGCATTGTGAAAACAATAACATCACACCCATATGTGCTTATTGTACATGTCATTCACCATAGGAATTATTAATAATTATGTTATTAAGTTGGTCCTTACAAATATACTTGTCCATGTTTAGCTCCAAGTGCCACTCTGGTGAAGGTACCAACGGAGCAGGGAATCGCCACTTGTCTTGCCAAGATGGTAATGAATGCCAAGTCACCCAAGTGGTAGATGAGCCTTGCGATCACACCATTGACTGTGGTGACATAGTCTGGGGTCTTGCCTTTGGTTCATCGGTACCAGAGAAGCAAAGCCGGTGTGTAAACATTGAGTGGCACAGGTTCAAGTTTGGCCAGGACCAGTTGCTGCTTGCGACAGGCCTCAACAATGGCCGCATTAAGATTTGGGACGTGTACACTGGTGAGTCAAAATACAGATCCTATTGGACTGAAGTTCGAAATGCATTAAAAAATGTCAACTGTTTTCCATTAGAGCGCTCTCTTTAAAAAAAAAAAGTACGTAAGATGCTCATTTTATGCTTGAAAACAACTTACTTTGGACCGTTAGTTTGAGACAGTATTATAGCATCCATTATGTGGCCTACCTTTCACACAACATGCATTTAAAATAGAATGAAAATGAGCAATTAGACTTTTTTAGACTTTATACAATGTTCTGTTTGTCATAAGTTGGTGCAATTAACAATCTTCTTTGATATTGTCCACCATTTTCATATCACAATCTTTATAACTTTGTATTCACTATTTCTTTATTATTCTTGTCCAGGAAAACTGTTGCTAAACCTGATGGACCACACAGAAATAGTGCGAGACTTGACCTTCGCTCCTGACGGCAGCCTCATGCTAGTCTCTGCATCGAGAGATAAGACTTTACGTGTCTGGGATCTGAAAGATGATGGTATGGATAAGTAATCTTAATCCTAGAGATAACACATTTTATGTGCATGCAAAGTAATGATGTATAATATTTATATATATCTTCACAGACATTTTCTCAAATGCTAAAAATCTACGCTACTACAGCCTAGCATAGCATTTCAACTGCAAAGCAATGTGCTTCATGTGTATCCCAAGTACTCACGCTGTATAAATCCAATTGTGAGAATTCTGTTTCACATAATTGTGTGAATTCTGTTTCACATAAGATAACGTTCTAAACAGCCACTGTATGGTACATACAATGGAGCCAAAGTTAAGTGCTATTGGTTATTGTTTTTGTCTTTAATTTCATTCAAGTTTATGCATGCCTGCAGGGCTTCCAATCTTTCTTGAGCATTGTAACTGGCATGTGCGTATGCCACACATCATTACAAAACAGTTTGTTTCCCAGTATTTTAGAATTTATCCCTTGCTGTACGTATTCTATGGCTGTATTTTATTTGCTCTATACATATGTCTGGTTAGACAAAGCCGCCATAACATATGTGTGTTTGTGAGGCCCAGGCAGAAGAGGCTAACATAGTTCCTCAAACGTAAGGGAGTTGGCAATGGTCGGATGCAGAGTGACCCGCCATCATTCTCGTATTACAAAGGCAATAATTATCATATGAATTCCTCTTTCGTTTACGATCTCCATGGCTAGCTCATCTCCATATTGGCATATTCAATTCCTGCCCTTGTGTGTCAAATATGGATAGTTTCCGCAGTGGAAACTATCCATATTTGTTTTTTTTGTGATTCATAAAACCTTTTTCAAGACATTGTTGTCATGCTATACAGGCCAATGCTCATTTAAATTGTGTAGTGTGTTTTATAGTGTTTTTCATTCCAATAGTGAGATGTGTTCTCAACAACTGCAGTCACTAGTTTGTAAGTGTGATGGAGTTATTCTTGTGTTGTCCTATCCTCAGGTAACATGGTTAAAGTGCTGCGGGGCCATCAGAACTGGGTCTACTGCAGTGCCTTCTCCCCTGATTCTTCCACACTGTGCTCAGTCGGTGCTGGTAAAGCGGTATGTTGGCTTTCAACCCATCTTCCAATGTTTTATGATTTATTTTTTTAAGCTGCTATTTGTGCCATTGTTTGTGCCCACTCGTTTAGAATTGCACTCTCAAATTAAAGTACACCATTTATACTGTTAGTATAAGCTTGCTTAATGTCATTGTTAGATGAGTTTGCATCACAGCCTGTGTTTTGGACGTTAAAATGGAGGAATTCTGGTGACACTTTGCATGCAGAATAAAGGATAAATATTACAGATGTGACAAGAGCATTGGTGACTGCACAAAGGAGTGACCACAGGTACCATTTGTGCAGGTGAAGCACACGCTTTAATTGGATGGAAGTTCTTTTGGATTAAAAAACCGTTCTGTACCGCACAATCATGAAATCTCAATCATATATTTGGCACAAGGGAGACTGAAAACAATGTTTTAAATTAAAATTATGGTGGATAAATGCCCCCTTGAATCAAAAAAGCCCATATAAAAACTTGAATCAAAAAAGCCCATATTTTTAAAATATGCCCATTTACTTCAGTTGTAGTTGATTTCACTTTAGATTTTTGAAGTCAATGTACATGTGCAGCAAGTCATGTATGAACATGGGCATAAGCCATGCAAGACAGCTCTCTTCTGGTTACTCAGGCTATGTTGGGCTATGTGTGTCCCTACAGTGTGTGTGTCTTGCTTCCCTGTCACAGGTCGTGGCAGAACTGTGTGTGATTGGTTTTGAAGGGAGCGCCGCGCTGACATTTTGAGCAGCCGGTGCAGACCAGGGATGCACTGTGCCCTTTGCCCCGGCACCTGACCCGCAAGGTCACTCCGTACGTAGGTGCTGCTCCGTGTCTGTCTACCTCTGCTGCTGCAGTTCCTCTACATTTTCAGTTGAAAGCATTTACCAAAATCATGGGAACTCCTCTCCTTCATCCCCCTCCCAATCCCCCTCCCAATCCCCCTCCCAATCCCCCTCCCAATCCCCCTCCCCAACTTTCCATCCAACTCCTTCCATTTTCTGTACTTAAAGCATCAGGTCACTGTTTTTGATCTGAGGGCCTATTCACAGATTGTCCAGCAACAAACTACAACATACTGCAGTAATTTACTAAAAAATGTTGTTTACATCCTGAAATTATGCTAGGCAAACTGTGAATAGGCCATTGGGTCCAACCTAATGAACTCATCCTTTAATTGTCACCACCTAATGTAAATAAGCACTCTTATTTTGCTGCTTTTATACCAGAAAAGCTGTTCAAAGCTTCAATAAATGTCTTAGATCATGTTTTTTCACAATATCATGATGTGATGATATTTTAGGGTAGAATTTACTTGCCAAGGACTCAAAACCGATTAGTTTCACCGATTAGTTTCGATTAGTTTGGGCAAGTTTCCCATATGCCCAAAAACCCTGTTTCATCACCACTACAAATGGTAGGCTAGTTTCCATCACAACATTCCCATCTCCCCCCCTCTTTCATACAAGGATATGAAGGGGCTTTGTGCCTTCGAAGACTGCCTGTATTTATAAAATGTTTTTGCTTCAAAACACAAAAGAGACAATCTTACCATGGATAATATACGATATGATTTGGTATATTCTTGAATTGGAATTACAGGGATGGGAAAATTTGAATCTGGTCTTTTCATTCCTAACAATTGCCCTTGCATCATATCAATATAAGAACACTATGCATATTTTTGGATCCGTTTTCATAATGTATAATATATTGAATTTGTCTTGAAGGACAATGTATAGTACTCCAATGTCCAGTGATAGCTGGATGAAGCACAAGGCAGGCAGTAAGCACAGAAACACTCAAGCATGTCAACGGGAAAAGGGAGAGCACCCGATCAAATCACGTTAGATACTGTATATTGTAATGGAATCACGATTTTGGTTGCTTTAAAGTTTTTCTTATGCTGTCATATGCCTATTTGATCTCTCCAAAAAACCTGTGGTAGTCAAATCGGATACCATGGCTGACTCAGAATATAAAGCGCATAAACTGATCACTTATTCTTGTAGTGTCTGTGTGTGGGAAAAGAGTGCATGTATGAGTGCCAAAGGAGTCATTCCTTTGGCCGTCAAATGTCATGTTCTCCTGAAGCAGCCGTCTCTTAGTAGGCTTCTGCTGGAGCTGTGAATCTTTTACAAACCCAGTGAACTAAACCTCTGGGAGGGGATCCGTGGGGTAACGTTTATGTACTTAAAGTTAACTGCTTGTTTTTCTTACTTATGTTTTGTTGACTTTTTATTACACCTGCATTCATTTCAAAGTCATACAATACAGCATAGCGTATAATGTATTGCTATGTTCACACCTGAATGTACTGAATAGTCGGGATGAGAGTGTCTTTGTATTTAAGTTGGTTTGACATGCATAGCCTCACTGTTGGGTAGCATACCTACTGATATTTGTTTGATCTTGCTGCAAAGCTTTAGGTTCTTGGTACTATCATGTTTCCTTTATTGGAATGTTTTTCATTGACATTTTCTGTGTCTAGTCGTCAAACTTATAACCTACACCTGCTTTCCAAATCACGTCACATGCTTTAATACACACCGGTTCCCTTTGCAGGTTTTCCTATGGAACATGGATAACTATTCGTTGATCCGGAGGCTTGAGGGGCACCACAACGACGTGGTGTCCTGTGAGTTCTCTCCTGACGGGGCTCTGCTGGTGACGGCCTCCTACGACACCAGGGTCATTGTGTGGGACCCCTACAAGGGCACCGTTCTGCTGGAACAGGGGTGAGATGTGTGCTTTTGTCTAGTTAGAATTAACATTGCTTTGAAAAACCACTAATGTCTTGTTTTGTGTGCTTTTGTCTGGTTAGAATTAACATTGCTTTGAAAAACCACTAATGTCTTGTTTGATGTGACCTGTCATTGGTTGGGCCTCCTCTAATAAACTTGTGTCATTTCTTCCTCTAGTCATCTCTTTCCCCCACCATCGCCAATATTTGCTGGTGGTGCCAATGACCGCTGGGTGCGGTCAGTCAGTTTCTGCCATGATGGACGTCACATTGCTAGCCTCGCTGATGACCGGTATGTTTTATGAATAGCCAGAATTATTCTTGGCGTGTTTCTGTTGTGTTGTGCTGTGTTTACGTCTGCAGCTGTAGCACATGTTTAACAGTAGTCCAGAAGGCTGGGCTCAATGATGACATCCAGTAAGGTCTACTTGCAGAGCTCCAGCACAAACATACTTGTACTCCTCTAACACTGCATCGTTGCCTGTTTATTAATTAAGTACACTTGCTTGTTAATTTGTTGCGCAAAATCTGTCTAGGGAAGCTTGTCACTGAAGCCTTCTAGGTATAAATGCATATTTTTACATTTGACATGAACAAAGGGGGACTTGTTTCCTGTCTGCATAATGATGGGCTGGTACTATTAACCACCATGTTGTTGTCAACTGAGCCTTAACCTTAAAACTTCCCCCAGATTGCTGCGTTTCTGGAGCATCGAAGAGAAGGCCCCCCAGGCCATCGCAGCTCTGACCAACGGCCTCAGTTGTGCCTTCTCCACAGACGGGACGGTGCTCGCTGCAGGGTAGGACTCGTTATTCAATCAGAGCAAACTCGGGTTCAGTTCAACAACACACTTGTATCTAATGTCTTCCTGTTGGCTCTGTTTTGTTATTACAGTAATTTCATAATATCTATATTTGATTAGATAATGAACTCTAGATTAGCATTGCTACAGGCCTGGCAAGATGTCCTATGTCTTTTCTGAAGTGACTTCATTTATCTTATTCATCTGTTCTTAAGCGAACCGTGTGTACGTTGTGTTATTTGACCACCTATTTCTTTGTTAGGACCCGCAATGGCAGTGTCCACTTCTGGGAGTGCCCCCGCAGCATCTCCAACCTGCAGCACCTGTGTAGGATGGCCCTGCGCCGGGTCATGTCCACGCAGCAGGTAGAGGAGCTGCACATCCCCACGCCCCTGTGTGACTATCTGGCCTACAGAGTCTTCTGACCACCACTTCATGCTTTAAAGAAATGTGACATACAGAAAATGAAGAATGAAGAAAAGGAAGATAAACTTGCAAATAGAGAAAAACAAGACACACAAAACCACAACAATATAATTGTCTTACTTTTAAGTTTGCTATATATTTATTGTTTATTTTTTGTTTTGTGGAAAAATGATGACGGCAGGCCTAGTTGAGTGGAACATGGGAACTGGTTGAAATCACTTGCGGGCTGCTATTGACGTCCACATGATCAGCGGTCCCTTTGATTCCATGCTGGGCTGGGGAAGAGACCTCCGATTGTGACTATCGAGTGAGGAGGGACTGCTTCCTCTTGTGTTGAGGTTTATTGTGCTACAAGGCGAGGTACTGGTATGTTCCAGAAGTGACCGCTATCCCAGCAACTGCGGCAGTGTGTGTGTGCTGGCGCCCAGCTGGGACACTCCTCTTGTGCCTCCAGCTCACTGCTCTTCACCACGTCATTATGCTGAATGTGCAGAGCCGTGAAGATGTCACCTTTGTTTTTCTTTTTATAAAATCAGGAGGGCAATCAGTTTCTAAGCTTTGTACCAATATTGTAAACTGATATATATATATATATCAAGTACAAGTATAGATGGATGGATTGAATACTTGTTTTGTACAGTGCTATTCTGGCAGGTTATACATGTATCCAAAATCATTTTCTCGCCTTTGATATTTGATACTAAAGCTGAATATTTGTATTTTTTTGCTTTTTATCTTCTCTTAATGGGGAATTTTCAAATAACCCAGAATGTTGTCTGCAAATGTAGTAGAGACCAAACGTGGACTGTGATTAGTATACATGGCATTGTGTCATATACCTTGCACACATGCTGTACACAAATGACTGATTTCCAAACCCCTCATTTTCTTTGTTGCTAAGTATTCTGCAGAGGACCAAATGCTGAAATGCTGGTGTTTTCATGAGTTTCAGAATGCATTAAATAAATTGAACAGTCTAATAACTCCTTTTCACTGAATGGATTCTGTCATTGGCTCCAGTTGTTTTGAGTCCTATCTGGCATTATTTTTATATGATATATATATCATTTATGAATTGCCTTTTCATAATTAAAAGAATGGAAAATAAAATTGGCGGGCAGGAATGTAAAAGTGTATAAGGTGGTTAGTTAATGTGAAACTTGGCAACTTCTTTGTGGCAATAACTTCAATGTTAAGGCCTATCTGCTATTGTAGGGTTACTATTGCTGCTTTGAAGTGGGGTACATTTCATAGCATCCAAATTTGAACTTGCATGACTGCCAAAGACCAATTATAATGCTTCCTTCACTCATAAGCATAAAATATATTGCTATATATGTTATTGCCCTTTGTGTATGTGTGTATATAGCTTTTAAATCTAAAATATAGGCTTTTTGGAAAATGCATGGCTATTACTTTATAAACGAATTTCGTTTAAATGCACGATGGGCAATTTTGAGTCCAAAATATATAGGTAACCAGATATTCAATAAAACCTGTATAACACTGCAGAAATTATTCCACATGGTCTGGGATCAATACGCATACGGTGCCCTGGGTGTAGGTTTGAAGAACGTTAATAAGTACATAGTCTATACCTTTATAGTCGTTATAACCGTCTTACAGCCTGTGGGGAGAAGTAGTTTGGATAGAAACACCAGAAACCGGTTTGCTTAGAAATTATTATTAATCATTTGAAATAACGTCAATAATGGCATAAAAAACATTCACGTTTAAATACATTTAAAGTTCTTATAATGGCAATTCATGAAAATGAACAAATAAATCGTAAAGTCCTATCTAGCTGTAGCATATAAAAGTCCTACGTTGTGCACAACACAGTGCAGCAGCTCTGCAGGACGTGTCTGCTGATGGGAGGTTGTCACTGTTCACCATACTGACCAGACCAGAACTATTATCACGTCGTGGCGTTTATTAATATTCAACTTAAAATAGCATTTTTCCCCCCTAAATAATTAAACACAAATGAGCTACAGTGAGCTACAAACGTAATCATGTCAGACACATGTCCGTATTGTAGCATTAACAATCTAGGCATTTAAAGCTATTTGTTAACTCAATGACGCAAGACTTCTCTCTCTCATCTACTTTAGCAATGCAGTCAGTAATCGTTAGAGGACGCTGCAGTGAAGCAATATTGTATATAATGCCTTGTCTAGTGCATGTCTAAAAGGTAAGTTCATTCGATATATAAAATGAAATCGTGAATTAAAGTAAATATATAAAATTATTAATAACTGAACCATTGGGTGGGTTTTTCACTTTAGCACTAGAGCTAGGGATTCAATTCCAACATATTACTTATTATTTAGTGATATAAAAGTCAAGTAAAACTGTTCCATCAAGTTGGTTTAAAATTGTCAGTTGAGAAGCGCTACAGACTACTATACAGACAGTGTGCCTGCACATTAAAGGTTCTAAAACAGTTCAGAGCAAATAAATTGTTATGTTCTCCAAATGAATTGCAAGACTCCTTAAAAATGTATTAGAAAAGACAGGGCTAGCCATAAGTTTTCAGTGGATTTACACTGCTTTAATTGAAAGTAATTAATCCAATAATGTAACCATGCGATAAATGAAGTAGAACTCCATACAATAACAAAGTGAAATTCTTCAAAGTATACTATATCTCTAATGTACTACATTTCAAAAAGACCTTTTATAACCATGACTTCTTGGTTCGTCCTAACTTTGCATTGTTGTCGAGTTTGAGCTTTACTCTGTCCCTCTCCTCTAAAGTCCTTTTGGATGTGCATTCCACAGTGGAGTCTGTCTCAAATGAGATAGCTGGAGCATGAGTGAGCAGACCGCCAGCCTTCTCCTGGCTTCTGGGTGCAGGAGTCTGTAGAACCAGTCTGCCCCTGAGGGAGTGCTTCATCTGGAACAGGAGGGGGTTCTGGTTGGAGTACAGACCCACGCCCCTCTCGTGAGTACAGCATGTAGAACAAGCTGAACACAGAATGCGGAATATGTATATCCAGCCCAGATAGTGAAGCTCTGCGATGTTGAGAACAAAACAGCCCAGGCTAATGCTGAACATGAAATTTAGAAAAATGGTCTTCTCTGTAGCACGAGAGACAAAGCAGTCAGTGCGCGTCGGACAGGGATAAGTCTCGCAGCGAAACAGGTGAGGCACTTCAAAACCAAACAAGTAATACTGGCCCACCAAAAAGGTGATCTCCATAACAGACCGTAACAATACGTGAAGAATGTAAATGAGTAAGACTTGGCTTGATAGTTGGGTTGGATCTTCACCAAGATCACCGTAATCCTCCTCCAGGAGACTTTTTTCCATTCCCTCTTGATCTTTGGCCCCCCACTCGTCCATGTACTTGGGACTGTAGGTGGGATCCCCCTTGGTTTCCTCTATACAACTGCTTTCAACTTCAACACTGCTCTTTTTTGAAGGTGATTGGATGATACACTTTCCTTTCTGGACATCCAGCTTTTCATCCTTGGCTATTTTATGGAGAACAAAGACAATGTAGAAGATAGATGGAGTGGATACCAGCACAATCTGAAAAACCCAGAAACGCAGATGTGACACAGGAGCAAAGGTGTCATAACAGACGTTGTTGCATCCAGGCTGCTGGGTGTTACAAGTGAACTTGGACTGCTCATCACTATAAACAGCATCTCCAACCAAGGTCACCAGCAGGATGCGAAAGATAAGCAGCATGGTCAGCCAAATCTTGCCTATCACTGTGGAATGGTTTTGCACTTCGGACAGAAAACGTCCCAGTATTGACCAGTCTCCCATGGCTCTACCTTAAGCAGAAAGAAAAGGCAAGATACTTGACTTTTGTGAAAAATCATGATTGTAATTATGAGAAATTCACAACTTAATTAATTCCTAGAAAATTATCAAATTAAGTACTCTTTTGAAAGCAAGTAAGATAAAATGGGATAAGCTAAGTATGAACTTCAACGCAAGGTTACCATTCCTGAAAAAGTCAAAACAACTCACCTTTAGATAGTCCTGTTTTAGTCCTGTATGATACAAATGTGGAAAAATAATGTAATTGTCATGCCTATTTTTTATGTGTTGGGAGATGATGGATGGAAATGAATCTTGCTGTGTTGTGGGGAATAGGCTGACCTCACATATTCCAGCCAGGTTATCTGAAACTGGCGTTGTTCAACGTCTGCACAAAAGCAAGTACAGTGTGACAAAGATTTAAAAGCACAAAGAGGGGGGGGACATTTTCTGAACAGCCTGGAATAGTCTGACAAAAAAAACTGTGAAAAAGGCTCGAAAAGGGTCACAATACCATCCTGCATTTGCCTGTATCTATTAGCAGCAAACAATCAATACTTTACTGTACTATAAACTTTACCCAAAATATTTATAAAAAACATACATAATATAATACATAAATAGCAGCTGTATGAGCATAATGTCGCAAAAATACATCTCACATCTCACATCTCATGATTTTATTATTTTCCTTGCTAGTCATTCAGTTTAAACTAGGATGGTTTTGAAACAGGAATTAAGTACAAAGACATTATTATGCACAAATATATTTAAAATATCTAAAATTACATTGAATACTTTTTGGGTTTATACCGTGGTAAGTCATTCAACTATAGATATCCCAATTTCGACCGGAGTGAGACAATTCTTTCATTTTGTGGGCACTGGGTGACTCACAGAGGGAACTGAGTCTTATATGTTACACTTGCCCCTGTTGTGTTACACTTTATGTATTGTTACTCTCTGGTATTGTTGCCCGCGGGGACAATCAAATCTAACTAACTAAAGTCTAACTTACTAATATCTGTTCTTGCTTAAGTTACGAGTCTTTGCCCCGAACTGCATGGTTTTTGCAAGCTTTCTTTAACATCATACAGTATCTGCAGTATGTAAACCTGCAACCTGTTCGCTGGTAACTATACTTGATACACAAATGATTCAGTCCTATTGAATCCTGTACAAAAGGACATGTTTTGCATTCATCGCTAAGGGAAATTTGGTGGTTCCACCAAAAAGTTATTCAATAAATGACAGCCATTTATGATTCATGTTTGTATTTTTGCCCTTTTACCTATTTTGCCTATATGCTTTCAGACTAATTTTGTATTATTTGTTGTTGTATGTTCTTTTGTCGTCTCACCTCTGTTTTGATGAGATCTGTTGCTACCCCAGGTGAGCTCTGGCTCTGTCTATTTAACACAAGGAGTGTATAACATTATATGATTAATTAAAGTTTGGGTTAATGATGTGTAACATTATATGTTAACAGAGAGCTATAGTCTGCAGCTATCTTTCTAGTAATAGATGTTGGCACTACTTCTGTGTCTCATGTTATCTTGTTCTTAATGTTATTCTTTTTTTGGCACAGGGGGTGTGGATTAGTCTTGCACAGACAATATTCACTTCAGTCATTAAGTCTGGGAGGCATGAAGTTGGCAGTGCCTATTGAGAGGTAGACTGGGAGAGGATGCTGAGTGCTATTGACTATAACTGGTCAGATCTGGTCCTTCCTAT
This sequence comes from Urophycis tenuis, assembly GCA_036785325.1. NCBI lineage: Eukaryota > Metazoa > Chordata > Actinopteri > Gadiformes > Phycidae > Urophycis > Urophycis tenuis. Next base: position 367,500 of record JAXIVH010000049.1, on the reverse strand, counting down.
TGCCAAAACTAAATAATGCCCTTACTTCATGTGAGCTGTCCAGGTCAGTTAACAGACCTGGAGCTATATATATATATACAGTATATATGTGCGGGATTGATATCTCTCAACCTGCACCTTTATCGCTCATTTGCACTTCTGGTTACAACGCTAACTGCATTTCGTTGTCCCTGTACTTGTACTCTGCACAATGACAATAAAGTTGAATCTAATCTAATCTCCGGGTGGTGCACATTCCCCTCCCTGACCACTCCATCCAAGACGGGTGTTGGCAGAAATAGAAGCCATTCGTATTCCGATGCTCCTCCCAGGAAGTGGGGCAGGAGCAAGGAGAGATGAAAGCCGGAGGATGGATGATGTTCTCCGTCTCCCAGCTCATCTCACTGCAGCCATGATCCTGGAGGTTTGTGGCCCACGGACAGGAACCAGGGTTCACATTGAACGTTGATAAGAGCCAACTGGTTCCCTCCCAGATAGTAACTTTTATTGGCATATCACTGGACTTGGTCCTAAAGATGGCAAAGCTACCCGAGGGGAGGACTCCATCCGTCTTGTCCCCCCTCGGCCACTTCTGTCTGGGGAGCATCATTATCGTCTTGGAATGCCAGCACCTTCTGGGACTTTTGACTGCGGCCCCTCATCTAGTTCCTCTTGGCCTTCTCCACTTCCGGCCACTTCAGCAGTGGTTCAATTCCCACAGGCTGCACCTGAAACACCTGCATGTTACCCGGCAGTGCTACACAGGGTGTGCTGCAGGGAGTTGGTATGCACTGACACATCCCTGACAGGGTGGGATGCAGTGGGCAGAGGCAGGGCAGCCAGCAGCCGCTCACATTCCCCCTGGAGCGGCAGAGACATATCAATGTGCTGGACTTGAGGGCTGTTCGTCTGGCCCTTGAGCACTTTCGTCTTCTCCTGGAAGGCAAGCATGTCCTGGGTAAAGATGGACATCCCTACGACCATGGCCTATATGAACGATAAGGGTGGCACGCAATCCCAGCAACTCCATATGCTAGCCAGGCAGCTGTTGGTGTGGGCACAGCAACATCCAGCATCTCTACGTGCAGTGCATATTCTGGGGGCCCTAAACACAGTTGTAGACATGCCCTCAAGGAGGGGCTCCCCTGGCAACTGCCCTTGAGGCCTCAACCGTTGGGCTTGACCTCTAAGCGGCGTTAGTGGTCTGCCTGAGGTCTACAGGGGGATGGAGTTAACAGGGACTGCTCCCTCAATGACTGCTGCATAACAGTTACATTGGAATTTTGCTCCTGGTGACGGTGGTATGACGTCTAGCCAGGGCCATGTAGTGTGCAGCTAGTGCTGGAATACTACCACGTCTCTTTTGGATGCAAAATGAGCTGCCTCAACACTAAAGGTTTCACTGAAGAACTCAAAGTATGCTTGGTCAATACAACAGTTAGTGTATTCTTATTTTATTGGTGGTACAAGTGAAGTATTTGAAATGTGTTGCTCTTGTTTATGAATTATGAAACATGTTATTACCAGTTACAAGTACCATGTAAGTATTTCCTAACAATTAACAATTTAGAACAAACGGGAATAAAAGTTAAACAGCTGAAATAGAATATGTTTCTCCTCCACATTGTAGGTTCTCTGTTTTATGTATGTAAAATAGAAATTATGTTAAAAAACAACAACAACAACTGTGGTTTCAAGTATGAAGTTGGATTTAAAATTATACCATTCTTTAGCCATACTCTGGACCACTTTTTGCCTTTCCCTAAGCTGTTACATAGGCCGTTCTCTATATCCCCAACAGTGGAGTTGTTTACAAGTTCCACAGCTGCGGCTGTAATGTACAGTACTATTGTATAGCTAAATAAAATATGTGTTGCCTTTAACACAGTATTCTTCTTATTTTGAGACTGACCATAGGGATTGATCAATAGAGATTCATTTTTAGATTGATCATGATTTATCATTTAATATATAATAATATATTGTTATATAAGTATTATTTATTTATATATATATTTATGTATATACACATATATAGCCCGTTGATATATATATAAAAACGTTTCCTAACTTGGTCTTTTTACGTATCGTATCGATTGGACCAATCGTATAAATAATATTTAGAGATATATTGTTAAATAGTCTTGGTCGCGTCGTTCGCGGACGTTATCACAGAGCAAGCGGAACTGACCGGAAGTTGTAGCTGCCGTGTTTAGTTGCTTTGTTGTAATTCCTGCAGATTTTAGTTGATGCAATTATGGAACCGAGCTGGAGTACGTTTTTATTCCAAGTAAGTACCATCGTGCATCTGAAAAATGTATCGAACATTTCGAAATTGTGTCGTCATCTTTAAAAAGTAAGCCCAGAAATAAAGTGAAACTATCCAAGCAAAACAAAGGTGGTAACCTTCTAGTCAGTCTGAGAGACGGTAAGCTAGCTTGGTATTTGGTTCGCTAAGCTCTAGAGGGCTTTATCAAACGTCGATCTAGTATTGGCTTTTGGGTGATGCTTTCAATGCTATTTTTGTAAATTGTATGTCCATCTTTTTCCATTCGATATTTTTCTAAATCTGCACGTTATTGAAAATGTAACCGGGAATGCAATGGCAGTGTATGCATAGGCTCATGCGCGCGCTCTGGTACTTAAGCCTCTGGTTAAGCTTTCTTTGTATGCTAACCCGACTAGCACACGGTTTACATGGTTTATTCTCCTGTCCACACCGTTTGACGTTCATGCCAGGATAAACTATAGCCAATGTTTTACTATCCTATGGTGTTAAATGAGTATTCTGAATTAACCTTAATATATACCAAACGAGTGGGTGAGAAGGATTACCTGCACTCCCATTCCAAACTTTCCCCGTTTCATTGTCCCAGTATGTTACGCGAGGTTGGTATAACGCTTGCTGTAGGTTAAACCAATACTTTTTTGAGAAAGTGTAGATCACTTTAGACTGATACGCGGGTACTGTCGATGTCCAACTTGTGCAGTTCGAATATTGTGCGTTTTCAGAAAAGATTGACTGTCTGACGAGGCTATACTTTGCTTGCTTGTTGTACGTTAGGGCAGATGGAGTCCGTACATGGAGATGTACCCACTGCTTTAAGTAGAGGAGCTCCACAAAGTTGGAGGTTAATTTGAGGTTCAACATGCAGGTTCCAAGGTTTTTTACAGAAATGTCTCCACTGCCGACAAGTACTGTACCTGACTGACACAGACCCATGGGTTGTTTTCCCACTGCAAGCAAAACCCCAAGTATGAGTAGTCTGACTGTAAAGACGCCCGTGTAGTTTGGAACGTAGGGCTTTGATTGTTGTTTATATTCTGTAAATCCTCCAGTCTAACCTGTTCCCTGCTAAAACTTCTGCTTTACCTGCAAAAAGACATGGCAAAAGAAAATATGTCTGGTGATTCAACTAATTTAACAGTCTCTCCTGGATTCACTAAACAGTGCTTACTAATGATGCACCGATCGCTCAGCCACTAATCATTATCGATATATATGCTCAAAACATTTGATCGGTAACCAGCTGATAAACTTGTGCCAAAATGTGCCAATTTCATGAGATGATCATGTTACTCAAAACTATTGTGCACAAGATGAGTTTTTTCAAAGACACGCTGTCAATTAGTTCAGTCACTGAGACAAATTGCTAGTCCTGCATTTAATGTTTAATTCCTCTTTTAAACGGCCCCACCTAAAGATAGGCTACCGTTAACCAAGACAAACTACATTTAACCAAAGACATACAGCCCGTTTAATTTCTCAGTTGTAGGGAAGCAATAACTCACTTGGCAACGTCCGTCACGTTCGTGTGCGTGTTTTTAAATAGGTATAGCCTCATAGGACACATCTCCCTTCTGCTTTCGGGGAAACTAACCGGATACTCTGACGCTTTAATGGAAGCTGAGCAATATCCTAAATAATTATGTCTCCAATTGGCATAACGAAATTGTTATGTAGCCAAACGATAGCTCCTACATGTAAATCAGACATGGCTGTTTTTACTGATGTAGAGCTAGCGGGATACATTTCTAAAAAGCTATTTTAATGTTATGTCCATTGGGAACACTTTGAAACATGAGATGTTTTTGATTTCATTGCTTTTTAGTACAGACATTTGCTCTAGAAACCTAGCGTGTACACTGGGCGATATGGGCAAAATATTATATCACAATATTTTCTGTAGCCTAATTTTGACAATGTCGATATTTGAAGATATTTCATGAACATTTCATAAAAATGTCACTTGGATCAGCTAACCTGATGAAAATGTTTTTTTTTCTAAATGAAACCAGCAAACGGAAAACATTACCAAATGTATTATGTGGAAAAAGCAACTTTCAGCAACAATTAAAATAAATATGTATTACATAATAGGAAATGTGCAAACCGACAATCCTCTGTGCCAACTGTTCAACATTAACAAGGACCAATTGCTTGTTTTGATGAGCATAAAGTAGACAAAAGTGAATAGTTAAATGACAGTCGACAGACAAGCATTTGTGTGTCACCTCAGTCACCCATTTTGGTTATTTAGAGTGCTTGCCCGGCCTAGACGACTATGACTATTATAACAGAACTAGAGTTTTTGTGACAAAACTATCGTTAGCACACATAGTTGTAAGCTAGCCCAAAATTCCAGTGACATACAATAGTGATATATACAGGCAGAAAGGTGCAGGGTCCACAGCTGTTTGTAGGAGGAGCAGCACCTCATCAGCTCCGCTAAACTGCATCTATAATCAATTTGACAGAAAACATAGGTTACTGTTAGCGTAATATACTATAATATAGGCTGATACAGCTAACTAACTATCCAAACTAATGCAACGCTATTACATTAAGCAGAAAATACATGTATGTTGTTGACTAATGTTCCTCATGAATTCTCAGCCAAAATAGCCAATAGCCCAAAATTAAAACCATGCATCTGTTGCAAGAGGAATCTTAAACATTCTAATGAACAGGGGTTTTAACATGATCTGTTTAATTATACTCAGTAGAATAGTGATGTGGAGACAGCCTGGACATTTGATGATAGTTTTAAGCAAATCATAAATACACCCATTCAAGAGATAGTTTAAAGGAGCATGATAACCTATGGTATTTGTCTCAGTTAGCAGACACTATTCATGAGGCTTTGGCTAAGTCAAGGACAACATGTTCTGTCACTGATTGGCTTGCTTTTAGACAACTAAGGAACAAATGCTTCTCTTTTATCAAGAAAATTGATAAGTTGCATTTATTTTTAACCAAATATGTGCAAGTTGTACCTACATTTGTTATGAAGGATACTTGTGCGCTTCATGACAACATTTTGTTTTAACCAGCATTTTAGTCTCTTCACTAGGATGTGAAAAAACACATTTTTATGCCTTTTATTTAAAGGGATGACCCAGCTATTTTAAATATCCATAAGCCAATATCTAATATATCAGTATTGAACATTATTAAAGCTCTTGTGAGTCAGTCTTTATAAAAAAAAACATAGTACCATCACAGCTGCACTAAAGGTGGTAAATTACATTTCCGTTACTCTTGACAAGAAGCAACATTGTGTGTCACTCTATATTGATCTGTCCAAGGTTTTTGACACAGTTAACCATGATGTTTTAAAATGTAGACTTCTTAACTTGGGACTCTCAGAGCAAGCAGTTGCAAGGTTCTTTAGTATTAGGTCTCAATGCATTAGATAGAATGGTTTATGTTCTCTTCATCTGCAAGGGTGTACCACGTGGCTCTGTATTGGGTCCTCTTTTATTCATTACATACATATTATGGGTCAAAAGTGTCAGATGCTCTTCTATTTTTGTGCTGATGCCACTGTTATATACTGCTGCATCAACTCTTGTAAAGGCCATTGAATATCTACAAAATGCTTTTATTGTTGTTCAAAACACCCCTGCCTTTCCGAATGGTCCTAAGATGTTCCTTATGCAGATAAAGACAATACTTGATGTTGTTTACCGGCTTAAGGAATAGGCCACAAAGTGTAATTTTGTCACTCTTGAGGGAAGGTAAATAGAGGTTGTTAACTCTTGATAGGCAGTACCTGCTCCTATGTACCATAGGATGGGTCAAATGCAGAGAACTAATTTTGTTCCCATATCTAAACAATACTGACAATGACCAACAAAGACCGAAAGGTCCTCTCTTCTCTTCTCACCTGGTAAAAGCTGAGGCTAAAACTGGGTTTTTATTTTCAAAATAAGTTAAGTTACTTAAAAAAGCGACTTGTTGCACCAACAAGAGCCAGACAATAAAAGGGCATTTGTGTATTCTGCACTCTCAGCATGTAATATGTTATGTTAACCTAGCTAACCTAATTGAAATGCTTGAAACTTGTTCTGGCGACTTTCTTACTGAATTAGCAGCACTAAAATGTTTCACCTCCTTCTGAAAAATGTACTCTTTATAAGTCGCTTTGGTTAAAAGCCTCTGCTAAATGTAAATGTAATTATGTTGCAGAATTACTTGAAAAGGGGAGGGTGGGTGAAATTGCGTGCTGTTGTTTTTAAGTCTTTTTAAAAGATATTGAATTATGTTGAATAGATATTCAAATACAAATATTCCAATTAATACTAGCTCTAAAGAACAGTGATTTGATGCAGGGATCTAATGATGCAGTTACTGGTTTGAGTCCCTGTGTATCCTTAATTACCCCAATCTTGTGGCCTGAACACACATTAATTGAAACAGAATGTATTAATGTAACATGGTTTGGGACAGCCATTTTCCATGCTTTAAAAAGGTTGTTCTGTGTTACAAAGTGAATTGGTGTATCTCCAGCTTGTTTGGAAGTAGAATAAGGGGAGAGCATAGTGTCTAGTAAGGCATGATTTCCTGTAAAATGTGATGTATGTATGTTTGCTGCCGGCATTCAGACAACAACTAACTTTCCAATAACTAGCTTGCTTATGGAAATCCCTAGACGTTTGGAAAGGGGCCAGATCTCCATCTGATATTGTATGACTATTTGTTCAGAAAAAGGGCTGCTGAAACCCCAGACCATTCAAAATGGAGTGCTCATCAAAGCCGTGTATTAATAGTTGATAATATTTTCTTGTTCTCTGGTGATATTACAACATTTGTGAAATCAAACGGGCAAATAAAACACATTCAATGTCGACATTAAAGCAATAGTTAGCCAAGCAATTTAGCCCTTATATATTATACATTAGGCCTCTATTAGGCCATCTTTTTATTTTGTGGCAAAAAAAATACCAACATAGTCTGAAAACTGGCTGAACATTTTATGTAGGCCTGCAAATCTCATAACTAACAATTTGCTATTTTATTTGATTTCATATATTTGATGAAACGTATCAAATTGTATTGAATCTGAGCTGAATCAGATCCTATTGAATCAGCTTTGAACCTCGATGTATTGAAATGCCATGGCTGTACCTGAATGGTAGACTTGGTATTGCTGAGAGGAAGAGATACACACCCATATTTTTGAGTGAAAGTATGAAATATGAATTGAAAACAGTTTTTGTAACTTTGTTGACTGATGTGTGGGTTTACAATTTGAACAAACCACAAAAAAGCATTTTGATCTCTAGCGACTTGTGTCTGTAGTAAACTGTTTAGTCAGCTCATTGACACAACAATGTTGCACACAGACTAACACTGTGAACACGGCAAAACCAGATTCTGTGATCTTGAACAAAAAGAGGAATGCTACTATGTATATATATATATACCTTACAGGCCACTACCAGAATTCTGGTATACAGAACAGCTGCTATGAAGATATAGAGGTGTGACCATATGGAACCTGGCAGGCATTAAAAGAAGACATCCAGGACGAACTCAAAAGAGATGCTCTGCAGCTGTAACTTAAATAGCAGGCAGTCTGTTAGCAACTCCTTGTTGACTTAGTTCCATGGCCATTGGGAAGGAGTGCTTAAGTTACTTGTCCATGAATATTTCCTAACATCTTTTTTTTTCTTCTGATCTCTACAGCAGGCAAACGAGGCCTTGCATCACCAACACCATGGGGTTGGAAATGGCCTTCTCCCCCTCCTCAACGCTGAGACTGATCAGAAACCAGTTCTGCCTATCATAATGGAACAGAAGCCCCCAGTTAGTGCTACAGAACTCCTGAAGGACAATGTTGCTAATGGGATTGGTGGCGGTGCTTTGGCTCAAATTGCCATAGTCAAGAAAGAGCCCAAAACGAAGACACCCTTTATCTGTGGCTACTGCAATAAGGCCTTTAGGGACAGCTATCATTTGCGGCGCCATGAATCCTGTCACACTGGTATTAAGATGGTGTCAAGGCCTAAGAAAATACCCACGGCTCCCACTATGGTGCCTCTTATCTCCACTGTATCCCGACAGAACAGCAGCAACTCGTACATCTCCACTGTTGCTGGAATCCTGACTACAGCCACCACATCCACTGGGACTAGCATTATGGCTCCCATGCAGCACCACCATCAACATGGCATCAACATCGCTAAGAAGCCCCCCAAGCCTGTGAAAAAGAATCATGGCTGCGACATGTGTGGAAAAGCTTTCCGCGACGTCTACCACCTGAACCGCCACAAGCTGTCGCACTCTGACGAGAAGCCATTTGAGTGCCCCATTTGCCAGCAGAGATTCAAGCGGAAGGACCGCATGACTTGTCACGTACGCTCACACAATGGCGCTGTTCACAAGCCTTACATCTGCTCTGTCTGCGGTAAGGGATTCTCCAGGTATGTATCAGTGAACCCTGTGCATTCTTAATGATTGGTGCACACACACACACACACACACACACACACACACACACACACACACACACACACACACACACACACACACACGGGAATGTCCGATTTTGTTTGTAGGTTATCAATATTTAATGTGTCTTTTATGCCTTGATGACATTTCTTTTAATCAAAACTACAAGCTCATAGTTCATTTAGGTTTGTTTCTCATTAGAATACAATTGTTGCAAACAGTCCAACTTTAAAAATAAATAATGTATAGTCCAACGTTGTTCAGCTCATCTTAAACTTGCACCATGTAGCTTTTCTACCACAGCTATTTAATCCATTAAAAAACATCTGAACTGGAAACTTTCTAGAATAAAATAGCCCATCCGGGAGTCAATCCTGCTTTCTCTGTGAGGCTGTAGCGGTGTGATTAACATCTTGGCTGAATGTCCTCAAACCCACGACAGCATATAAGAACAAGGCATTACGCTAATGTAAAAAGCATTACACACACAGTATAACATATTGTGTGGCATTTTGTCTGTGTAGATTCTCCCCATGGCCAAACAGAAAAGCAATTATTATTTATGGCATTGATTTCAACAAGGTGTCAGAAATATTCCTTCTATCTATCTTTTAACATGATTGCCACACATTCATCTAAAATGCAGCTAAATGCAGCTTTATTCTAAAGTGTGTGTGTATATGTGAGCTTTCTTACTCTTCTCCTCAGACCTGACCACCTAAGCTGTCATGTCAAACATGTCCACTCATCAGAGAGACCATTTAAGTGCCAAGTAACGGTAAGAATGTTTTCCCTTTTTATAGTAGTTATTTCTTTCAGACTACTCTAGTCGCTGTCATGAGCTTAGCAGGGACATTGTTAAAGTTTGAGGCTGGCATGATTCAAGTCTGTAGAAGAGCTGACTATCTGAATCCCATTGAAAAGATCCAGCATTTGTTAAAAAAATGTTTTACTGATATGTTGGGAGAGACATGTGAATCAAACTCTGTTTTGCCTTTCTGGGTTCAGGCCTACGAACTGAATGGAGATCCTTACCTTAGTTGCCAGGTTACTTATGTTATCTGGGGGGAAACAAACTTAGAATGCACTAAATGACTATTTTGTTAACATTTTGACTTCAAATAAGCCTTCTACTCATCTTCACTACCCCAATATAGAAACTGTAATGGCCACCAACTTCTTCGGTGTTTGATTGGTCATGATAGACTGTTTTATCTTGATTGGCCAACCTGAAGCCTTTATTTTATATATATATATAGATATAGATGTATATAAATTAAAATTCCCAAATTCCCCACATACCCAATGTAAAACCTATTACTTTATTATCGAAGATAATCAAGCAAAGTTTAAAATTTTACAATATAATAAATAATTTCTAATTAGAATTATTTGGCCTAGGCTTTTAATGTCATTTTCATTGGTAGTCTTCGAAAAAATACCTACAAAATGGAACAGAACATAAAGAGATGTATTGACTGTTTAATTAACAAACATGATCTTGCAACTTTGCGAATAAGGCATCACTTGAAAGTAGGGTTGGGCGGTATCCAAATTTTGATACCGTTAAACCTTCTCCACATTTTACCGGGGTATACGGTATTACCGTGACTAATTAAAAATCACTTAGTAGGGCTCAGACGGAGTCGCGAAAATGTCGGCTTGCGCTTATACCGGTCAGAAACAGATTGGCGGGTCGTACTGACTTAAAAAGTATATTGTGCAAATCCTTGTTTAAATCTGAATTGAACAATGTCAAAAACTGCCCGTAGATTGCTCAAATAAAGCTAAAAAACATTATTTAACACGGCAATTTCTCAGTACGCCTGCGCAAACATTCGCGGCATGGCTATCACCATAGTGACGGAGATAGTAAACAAAAGGCTAACCGTCAGTCATACAGCGTTCAACAATGCGATTGGCTATTTTTACTGCAAGGCAGGACTTCCAGTTTCTCAACTCCGCCATCTTTGCATTACGAACGGCCGCAATACATTTCTATGGGAGGACTTTTTAAGTGATGTGTCTCCACCTATATAAGTGTCTCTGGCCTATATGCGCAGCAGATTTTTTTAATGACGGTAATGAAACTGATACCGTTGCTATTTTTAGATACCGCGGGATACCTTATTACCGTATTACCGCCCAACCCTACTTGAAAGGTTGCAGGTGTCATCCCTTATGATTTAAGACGTCAAACAAGTCGGGGATAGCCTTTGGGGAGATTTGGAGAAATATTTAACATGATGATTACAAAAATCATATGACTCGCCCCTGCAACTACAAAAGCTCACAAATACCATTCAGTTTGCAACTGTTAATCAACGAAAGCATTTATTTTCATTGATCATTGATTGGGATTTATTTAAGGTGTTTTGCACACAAGGAATTGAGTGGTTGATGACAAACCAGAAAAACATTTATAGGAGCAGTGTGTAGAATTAACTGGCATTTCGCGTTGAATTTGTATTTAGCGTTGATTGTAACCAACTGAATCCCCCACTACCTCTCCCTTTTCAACAACGTAGGTGAACTACGGTGGCCTGTAAGGTGCCAGTAGGTGCTTCCAAAATAATGTCATCGTCATCATCAAGTAGCCAAGTGACAAATAAAGAGCTTTCTTTTCATTTTTTATTTTTTAAAGTTTGCTTTTCAGTTTTTCTCTAAAGCTAAACAGAAAATTGTCACGTTCATGCACAACGATGGCATTAAAAAAGTATCACAAAGTTGGCATGGGTCATAACACGCCCCCCCCCCCCCAGAACTCTCCATGAAAAAGTTTACTCCAAAGTAAAAATAATCAATTTCCCATTGGCCAGCCCTACCAATTCCTCACTGTTATACTGTATTATAATCTGTAAATGACCTGTAGTATAAACTGTATTTGTTTGTAATTGTTTCCAATAATGTTCAAACCCAGAGAATTACATTTCTTTTTTTCAATTTAAAATGGGTAAAGTCTTATTTCATTGTAGAGCACTGATTCACCCTCGCTCTCCCCCTCTCTCTCTCCCCCTCTCTCCCTCCCCCTCTCACTCTCTCCCTCTCTCGCTCCCTCTCTTTCTCTCCCTCTCTCTCTCTCTCTCTCTCTCTCTCTCCCTCTCTCTCTCACTCTCTCAACACTGACAACGAACCGTCTGTGAACCTCCCCTCTCCATTCACACTCTGAATCAAAGCATCATCATGCACGGGAGGAAGGATTGTTGTTGGCTTTTCCTCACAGAGAAGATGGCTGCCAGAATTTATAACATGTCAATCCAGAGTTTGCAATCAGTATTGAGGATACAACAGCAAAAACTTGAATCAAACACACACAAGTACTCATGTGCTTGTTTTGTAAGCGTTTTCGGCCGAAAAAAATGCCTGTGAAAGTTTCTAAGCAGTGATTTTAATCCTTGGTAACATTTTGAAATGTTTAATTACATTATAATTAGGCTATTATTTAGGGAATTGTGTAGAAATATAGATCAGACTATGGCTCCATAGAGTTGAGTGCTGGTACCTGACCACCAGAAACTAGTTCTGTGGGAACACTAGTGATGTGTAAAGGTGTGAACTTACCACAACGTTCAACATGCTCATAACATTATTTTTGTATTTATGCCGTTGTTTGGGTAGTCGACTTATCTAACTGTAAATTAGCAGGTTAACTTTATGTTAATTGCGGCAATTTCATTAGAATTAACTGACATAACGCAATGTAAATACAACTTTAATACTATTTATACACATCCGTGAACATGAAATGAGTCACTTCAAACAGATTCTCTCTTTCAATGGTGGTTGATTTAGAAACCCCTAGCTGCAGAAATGGCATATTATACCTTTTAAGTGTGTCACTGGTCACTTGTTTGTGCTTACACTAGGTGTGTTTTTACACCCAATTAGTAAATTTCTAACATTGACAATTTTGTTATTGTACACAATTACATCATGGTCAGTGTTTTTAATGGTTTTACATGGTTTTCAGTAAACTGATGTCCCCAATACTTTGCGTAGGTGTTTATATTTGCAGTCAGTACTTTTTAAGTACTCTTCTTAAGTAACATCTGGCCTCAATACACCTCCTTGCTGGAGGTCTGCGCACTACTATTGACACCACGGTCAAGTTCTGTCCACCCGTAGCATGGCATCGAGAGGAATGTCCAAAGACCATTGAAAAGGTTGAAGAGTGAATACTCTCCGATGCATGTGCACATTCGGCAATGGGTCATTTTGATTATCCGGTGATTTGCAGTCAAACTCGTTTTTTTTAAATTATTATTCCACTCAGTGGCAGGAGTTTGAGTGCTTGGTTCAGATGGAGTTGACTTGCACTGGTTATAGAGTAACTCGCAGCCATGTGCCCAGTTCTCCAATGAAGTAAAATTTTTGGCACGGCCGCTATGCTTTCAGCGAGCAATGGAATGCTGAACACACACTGCCCCGCTGTCACACATCCACACAACTCATAGGACATAAAGCTTGAAACAGTGTCATTCTTGAAGTATCAGTACTCATAAAACAGTGGATGGTCCCTTTTCATGAGTGCTGGTGCCCTGTCTACAGATGCATTTCAGGCAAACGTGAAATATTTGTTCCATCATAGAAAAAAAGCAAAGAATCAGATCCTCATGGAGGCTTCCATTATCCGTCTTTTAACTTGATTAGCGAGTTTCAGTTTACCTTCGCCATTGCCATTTTGCGTATCACTTTGTGTACAATCTTAAACCATATACTCATGGATTAAATGAAAGGGGAAGAGGCACCATGACCTATTTGTGTATAATCTGCAGCAGACCGTCTGCTCAGCATGTTTAACTGCATTGGTTCAATTGATTTCTTATAACCATTCAGTACAGTAGTTAGCAGCTTTTGTAGGGGAAAATTGTAGGGGAATTGTATTCAAGCTATTTGTGATGAGAGAAAGTCTTAGCGGCAGATGTGAAATGTGGAGATCTGAACCAGAAGATGGGTTTAATTTATTTGAATTTTGATAAATCTGTAGTTAAAGCAAGAACATTGGTAGTCTGCATTGATCAGTGACATTACGTTAATATGGGGGATCCTTATAGGATGTGTCCCTCTGCAGATTGATATTGTATGAAAGCGTTCTTCAGTTTTGCTTCAATAGCTACACATGGACAACAAATTAGCAAACAATGGAAAGAGTTCCTCATAATCTAATGCAAATGCAACTCTCCATAAATGGACGGAAAAAGTAACGCAAAGTGTGGAATTTAATGAGTGAGCATTCGGAATAAGAGACAGTGTGCAGTCACATAATTATGAAAGACAAGAATTTTAACTCTTTAACTGACTGATGTGGATGTGGTTTCCTTTAAAGTTATAGTAGGTTGTGAAAGATTAAAATGTCGCCATAATCTGCATTCATAGAGGATTGGGAGTATTGTGATGTGCAGTAATTCTGCACATTTTATTAGTTTAAAATATAAATGTGCGTATGCATCAGAGAATATTCACTCTTCAAATTTTTCAAGCAACTTTTGACATTCCTCGGCACCGCATGCCCACTGCATGTAACGCCGTAGCGTGCGCAGCGTCCACATCACCACAGCGTCCACATCACTACAGTGTCATCACTACGGCGTCCACATCGCTACAGCATCCACATCACTATAGGGTCATCACGACTGCATCCACATCACTACGGCGTCCACATCACTACAGCATCCACATCACTACAGTGTCATCACTACGGCGTCCACATCGCTACAGCATCCACATCACTATAGCGTCCACATCGCTACAGAGTCCACATCGGTACAGCGTCCACATCGCTACGGCGTCCACATCGCTACAGCGTCCACATCGCTACAGCGTCCACATCGCTACGGCGTCCACATCGCTACAGCGTCCACATCGCTACAGCGTCCACATCGCTACAGCGTCCACATCGCTACAGCGTCCACATCGCTACAGCGTCCACATCACTGCAGCGTCCACATCACTACAGCGTCCACATCACTACTGCGTCCACATCACACTACAAATCCAACTGGCTGTCCTGTGAGTGTATCTAGCTACCAGTTGAGAGGCAATTGGACATGTCGCTAGGTCGAGCATGGCATTTAAAACACACACACATACACACACACATCAGCTAGGGCTCAGAACATCTGGCTTCTTCTGACTTACAGCAAATTTTGAAGCAAAAATATTGACACTAAATATCCCGTCATTTATAACATTTGCCTAAAGTAGCAAACCCTTCTAGACGAGGAGCAACAACACTAAGCTAAATCTAAACAACTGTAAGACCAAAAACTTAACGCATGGTATTAAATTGTCTAATATTTGTTGTTTTCATGTTTGGATATGTTTGTAGTTGTTCCCTTTTATTCAGTAATGTATGTAAATAATGTAATTCAGTAATGTAATGTATGTATGTATGTGTATATATATCACATGCTGTACAACAGTTCTATTGTAGCGTTGTTTGGTTTTGGGAGTCAGGTTTTGATTTGTTCTTTATTACAAGTATAGAGCATGATAACAAATATTTGCTGAATGTTAATACTTTAAATTGCATACTTAATTAAAAACATAAGCTTGAAAAGGTACTTGCCGTGAATGGTCTCTGATCTTTTGTTTGTTTATATTTTCCTAAACAAATCTTTAATTTGGAAAATAGCTTAGTTTGGTTGAATGAATCAGTAACTTCAAAATCTTTAAAGAAATTAAAAAAAAATTGTGATAATTTTATGGATCCTCCCTGAAATATTGCGATATATTTTTGCCATTTCGCCTTCCCCTATTTACATTTCAGTGTGCAGTGATGCTAAGCAATGACATCAGGCAAACACCAAAACTCCAAATGTCTGTAGTAAAGCCAATAGAAGTCACATCTGATGAAAGACCTCGAAAGTGGTCTCTCTGTAGGGCAGTGTCTGAAATGTAGTGTTGAAGGGGTAGGGTGTACTGTGGCTCCAAAAGCTCAAAAATATCATCATCATCCAAAGCAATTAATTAAATTACCCTCTCAAAAATCTTCTCAAAAATTTCTCTCTTCTTTTCAAAGTATCTTCCAGTGTTTGTTGCTTCGGTGCAGTGTTTGCCTAAGTTGGCTTAGTGAACTCACTGTGTACTATTGAATGTTTATTTTGTAGATCTTGTATCAAATTGCTAGTATTGAATGCAGCTCTGTTACTACCGCCCTGCGAAATCCTTGCATTATAGACATTACAAACCACTATTTGGCTGCTTTCATCCAACTTAAAATCGTCACATTTTAGCAGTATCTTTGATTTTAGCTGCGTCCTGCCACAAATTGTGCTCTCCTTTTGACAACACCTGTGTGATGCTGAAGTAAAACAAAAACCTAGGTTCATGCTCAATATAGCGATACGATCAGTTGAAAAAGGCCGTGAGAGGCCTGATCCCGGTCTCTGAGATCGGACCAGGCCACAACCCTTGAGCATATATTCAAATATTTCCGATTCTGTTTCTTAACATCCATAGGCATGTACTTCAGCTTTTGCCACCAAAGATCGTCTGCGCTCCCACATGATCCGACATGAGGGCAAAGTCACCTGCAATATCTGTGGCAAGATGCTTAGTGCTGCATACATAACCAGCCACCTCAAGACACATGGCCAGGCTAGCTTCAACAACAGTTCCTGCAATAATAAAGGTAAGAAAGAACCCCATATATATTCGTTTGTGTATTCTGCCATAACAGTCTGATTACAAAATGTTACAGATCTAGACCTAACATGTTTGTGTAAAGTTGTATACAAACGTGTTGGGTACCAAACAACAGTGAAGTTCCTTCTTCCAATGATTATACCATACATCATTACTTGGTCAAAAACTGACTAAAGTAATAACTTTGTCTCTCATTGATAATCAACCCTGTGTAGTTTTTTTTAAAACCTTCAAACAATGCTTAATGGTTTAGCATGATAACTCAATTATTGGACAAAGAAAACTCTGACCAATGCCTGAGATTGAACAGCTGCATTAAACCAGTGGAAGGAATGCCCCTGATCTTTTCTTTTTAGGGTTTGTTTCCTTGTATGTATTTTCCTAAACAATTCCTTCATTTTGAAAATAGGTTACTTTGCTTGAATAGATCAGTAAGTTGCAGCGGTCTCCTTCCTTACCAAAGGCTGGTGGTTCCAAAGCTTTAGGAATGGTTTTATACCCATGCCAAGTTCTATACCTCACCACAGCTCATGGAGGTCAACAGAGAGTTGTATTTGGACTTCCATGGCTTGGTTTCTCGTCTGACAAGTACTGTGAATCTTTGGACCATACCTCTCTAAATCAAATGTGTTTTTAATCATGGGTTGTATGGCGCAGGGTTCCTAACCAAAAAGGTTTAGTGGAGGGGAAGCATAATAGTACAACCAGGCATTTGTACTTTTTTAGGGTTGGGTTCATGCTCAGTTTTCTCTTTCCTAATTTGTTCACTTGACAAATCACTTTTACCTAGTGCTACTTTAATGTAGACAGCCCATGGGTGTGCTTTGTAACTGGGCCCACCTTGAATATGTTGTGCTACTGCAGGTCCAGTGTGTTCAGCCTGGACGTTGCATTTAAAACCTAATTCTAGATGGAATGGTTGAACTGGTGGATGAATTCAGAGAGATGACTCATGTAGCACTGTTTCTTTGGATATTCTTTTGCTGCATAAATCGTAAAATTGTGCTTGTATTTAGTGGTCAAGTCCAAAACAAAACATTTTGTAACCAGATTTCCTGCTCGACCAACCAGCGTTTACTGCAGATGCAACAATGCGTTGCTAAGCACTAGAAGGAAAGCAAGTCTGTGTTAGCAAGGTTCTATGACCGATCAAAGTGGAAGATAAAGATGCCTTTAGTTGCCACACGGATCTTCTCCAACACACTGATTAGTATTAACTGGCCAAACGCTACTCTTTTCTAGGATGCCACGAAATGAGAAAGTTAGAAAATGATCCCTGCGCTAAATGTTATCCAATTGAATTATTACAACTGATTCAATTAAATGATAACTGATGTTTTAGTGAAGCCAGGAGAGACGGTGATGATGGATTAATGATCCAGACCTGTCCTTTAAGTTCTGTTTGGCTTTATTAATATAGTATGGAATCTACATGGATGATGTGTAG
This sequence comes from Urophycis tenuis, assembly GCA_036785325.1. NCBI lineage: Eukaryota > Metazoa > Chordata > Actinopteri > Gadiformes > Phycidae > Urophycis > Urophycis tenuis. Next base: position 349,690 of record JAXIVH010000049.1, on the reverse strand, counting down.
CTGTGTGGCAGTCTTGGTTAATTGCGTGACAAAGCGTGCTAGTATTCGGAGAGTCAACGGATGTACCAGTCTTGCTGCTACTAGAGGATACATTTGTATGACAGTCAACAAAAAAATCCCGTCTGCAAGTGAACCTGTAAAATAAATAAAAAATGTATACTTGTAGATCTAATGCCGTTTCCCTCTATCCTAACTGTTGAAACTGGCACCGAGTTAAAGGCACTGATGTTGCTCTTGTAACCCAAATGTGTCTATTTTTAAATAGGCATAAGTGACTGGCAGTGGAACCACACAGTGCCACGGAAAGGTAATCCTGTAGTTATTAGCAGTAACTTCCCCAAACTCTTTAAATTGATTGGGACTGTTTTAAGTGGCAACATGTTAACAGAATTATACAGCTCAAAAAAATCTGAGACACTGTCTTTATTTAGTCATTATATATGGTGTTTTTGATTCTAGTTGTGCTATTATGTAGTGCTAAGGGTTAAATATCAAGGAAGCAGGATCAATTAATTAACCAGACAATGATTTTAAACTAGGTTAGAAGAATTGATGTTGACACATTGGCCCTGCATACATCATATTGTCACTGGCCTAAAATATTAAGTTCATAAGTCACTGTTAGATGGTTAGTCTTTTGATCCTGCTCTTTGAATTTACCCCTCAGGTGAGTTGACTGTAGGAGAGATTTTAAATAACTCGTTCCAAGTCCTAATTGACATCTCTCGCACTCAAGGTAGGTGTTTTTTTATACTAACATTTAAAATGTATTGTTATTGATGTTTTCAGTGCTGCTGCAGTAAGCCTCCACAACAAATGCAGCTGTGTAATGTGGGCTTCCCATTATTACATATTATGCTTCATTCTACATTTTTCAACAGTTTTGCATTTTGTGTGTTTTTTATGTATTTAATAACAGATCCCAACGTGCACAATTCAACACCCGTGACACCTGTCACCAACTCATCAGCTCTCAGCTCAGCTGTGAACCGGAGCAGCAGCGCCAGCTATCCCGTCACCATTGCTGCCCAGATGAACATCACCAAGAGCACGGTTAATATCACTTCCCCGGTCAATTTGCAGCACCCGGTCACCATCACTGGCCCCATCAACCTGGCCTCTGTGAACATTCCTACAACAGCACACATGAACCTTGCCCACCCTATGGCCATCACTACCCCCTTGTCCATGAATATCACTGGGCCCCTTAACATTGCCATGAGGCCCATGGAGAATATGTCTTTTCTATCCCAAGTCCTGCCTTCTTGCCCTCCTTGGTAAAGTTTTGTTAATATTTCAGGCCACGCAGAATTCCTGATATCTGGGACAAATGTTGTCAAACCCTTTAATTTAATTTTTTTGCCTTTTTTTAATTTTTAGCTACTAAACTTTTTTTCTGGCACAAGGTAACGAGTCAAACGTGTTACCATGCAACTTTAGCGTTGAAAATCCGAAAACAAGTGTGTTGTTAGTGTTGATTTAAATGTTTTGATTTAGTACAGATTGTTTTATATCAATGTTTTAGATGACTTATCAGTATTCAATATTTTGTAAGTATTTTCAACACAACTAGATGAAAAGGGACAAAGGTTATCATTTCCAAGTTTTGGTGATGTCGATTTTATTTACTTGGCTCAATTGAGTGGTTGAGATTTAACACTTTTTATGATGCCCATGTCTATTATGCATTATAAACATACGTATAAAGCTTCATAATCTCCTTATAGCATGTATAATTATAGTCTTAAGCAATCAGGATTTTTGTTATAAAGCATTAATGTAACACATTACAAAACATTATATAATGGCTTATTACGTCACGTGTCATAATACTTCATAAGTGCTGGCCACTCATTAAATATTTTTATGCCAGGATCATAGCGTATAAATAAAAATAATGTTCATAGTTTTAATACATTACAAGCATTTTATAATGCACTATGATTACTGTTATAATAATTGATACTTTGACTGCAAGTTACACTAAGTGGTCATTGGGTGCTTAAATTAATAGAAAATAAATTAAATCAATGCAAGAACACAAAATGTTTAAAACATTTATTTATTTGGTCAACTGGTTAATTTCATAACGTATCACTAAAAGAGTCCTTACTTTTGAGTACAGATGAACATTAACATTTCACTGACGTAATGTTTTCCTGAAAAAGCACATGAAAATATCTACAAAGACTAGACTTTACCCTCCAGTGTCTGGGGAGAGTAATCCAATAGAGCTCCCAATTATTTATTTGATATAAATATCAATTATGCTTTTTACAATGTGCTGCTTTGACAAGGGGCTACCACAGATAATCCATATGATAACATTACAACAACATTCAACACACTATTATTTTTAGTGTGATTATCTTGTATATTGTATATTGTATATTCATTCACAAAAACCTGTAGCTGCATACATTTTGTATTATACCTTGTAAAGTACCCAATGACCACATAGAGATAACTTATTACCACATTACAATGCATTAGAACTGTGATTAGAATACATTAAAAATGTATTATAATGTATTACAACTATAAGAATTATAATACACTATGATCCTTGCAAAAAAAATACTAATTACTGACCAACAATTATTAAATATTATACTTGCCCATATACGTTGTTTTATAACGCTTTGTAATGTGCTGTGATTTTTGTCATAAAGAATTATTAAAAAGTGCTTATTGCTATATTTATACAGTGCTTTATAGACATGGACGTCATAGAAAGTATAGGCAAGTCTGACCTTGTTTGATGTTTTCAGAATAATTACCTATGATATATAGTAAACGTAGATATGACTTGTAAAAAGACAATTCCATCCAGATGGCAGTATTAATTCCAAGGTCTGAAGCCTTTTATGTAGACAACACTGTGGCTTGGGGGCCACGATGCAATGAAATGAGTCCCAAAGTGAAAGTCCCAAAGTTGTATTATTATTGATCTTAAAAGATAATTTATACCCTAGTTGATCTCTTATTACAGGTATAAAATTCCATCACTGTAGCTCCTAACTCAGGAAGTTTACAATTATTTTTTATTCTTATTTATGAAACAGAGGAAGGACCTCTATCAGCATCTCAACATGTAAATTCCTGAAAACTAAATGATATACTTTCTCTTTGTTTCTCTATATTCGTAGCCAGTACGTCAAACTCTGTTTTTTTTTTACTGGGTTATGGAAAGTTGTTAAAGAAAGGACAAAGGTCTCTTAAGGCAATAATTCACCCATTTTTACCCTTATATTCTCTGACTGCAAAAGTGGCACGTATGCGTCAGAGCTGGAGTATTGAGATTTGCAAATCTGGACTTGACTTGGACTCTCCTCCTGTGAGACTGGTATGAGAATCGAGTCTCACAGGAGATTTGTATAGTTTTTGTTTAGAATACTACAACAGCTTGACTGCAGCCCTTCCCTTAAGAAATTCAGAGAAATGCTGTTACATCCACAAATGTTTCTAAAATGACTTACATACGCTGTTCCATGTGTTTGATTCTGCTTTGTATGAGCCACCTCTTAACCACTGCATGACGGTGTATGCACTCCCTAAATTGAACTAAAATGAAATAACTAAAATGATCAAGTACACAGTCAGACATTCAATATTTTTGTAGTGAATATTTGAAGTGAGTAGGTGGTCAAAATTGAGTTCTTCACACCAAATTGGGGGTTTTGCTCATTTGCATGTATGTGATGGTGGGTATGTGAATATTAAGCCAAATATACAAAATGGGTGAAATATTGCTTTAATGTATAAACTTGTTCTTTTAACTGGTAATGCCTATTCCACTGATGGGCCTTTCTTGGCATAATTGTTTTGTGTACACCACAAATAGAATGTTACTGTATTTGAGAATTTCAGTTAATATAAGAAATGGATGTTGAGGATGTGACCCTGTAGCTCACATCATGGTGTTTTCAAAACTTCATAGAATTGATGTTAGGATTGACTTTTCCCATTGTAATGTAGAATGCAAACAATGTGCTTGGTTATGGATGGTTCATTTAACGAGGATTTCATTTTTTTTGGACGATGATAAAGAAAGAGTTGTGTTTTTCATAATAGATTACACCGTAGCTAGTTTTTAAGGCACTACACTGTACCTTTGTGTCCCAGATGTTAAAGCTGTGCCTTTACAAGAATGATCCACATTTCACTACAAGATGTACTGTGGTAGAGTTTTGTAAAGGGAAACTAAATTTAGTTGAAAGTCCAATATGGGCCTTTTCAATTGATTATCAAATATTCCATACCGGTATTATTGAAACCTGTATTTGCATCATTTATCTGTCACCACAGTTGCTGTGAATATATTGTTGACATTCAACCATAACAGTGTAATTTAATGTAACTGTAAAACAAAGCCTTTTGTCAACCAAAATATAATTTGTAAGGTATTTTAACTATTTTCATGATGAATTTGGCAGATATTGTGTAGGCAAATGAATGTATATCTTTTTACCAACCATTTAGTTTAAAAATTGTGTTAGCTATGTTCGACACGCACTAAGAAAAAATATTACCTTTTATAAATCTTTTTGTATTAGGACACTAACAAAGGTCATTTTTTGTATATATGAAGAGTATACTTTCTGGTTAGCAGAAAGGTAAACATTCCTACATTAGTTTTTTTTATGTAAATCTGTTGAGAATTATTATGTATACATTTGCGCGATGTTATGTGCCTTTTATTTGGATTCGGCTAAATAAAAGAAACAAAGTGACAGTGGTTTTCAATGCTCAGTCCCAGGATTTGTAGTAAGATTTATATATTCTTCATGTAGATGTTCTGCCTCAACAGAAGATTGGGATTTATTGGTTAAGAGCATTGGTTCATTAATAATATATTGGACATACAGGTCAAATAGGCTGTGTTCCAATTGGCTCACTTTTCCTGGCATTCCCTAATCCCTCTTTAGCAAACACTAAATATTACATTATTAAGAGAACAAAATTATAGAGGGAATTTGGGCATTCTGCACCATCATTGCTTAATCGTTACTTAATAATGTATTCACATGTTGGGTATGATGACCCCTTGACAGCTCAAAGAACCCCTCTTCATCTCTATGATGAATGTGACGACAATGAAAATGATAATCATCATGGCATATATGCAGAAGAGTTCACTTCATGAATCTCTCTCCACTATATATGGAAAGGGATTTGTCCACTGTTTTGTACAGCACTACCAAATGGTGACGTCCCAATTAGTGCACTAGGCCATACACTAGTCTGGCACTAGTATTTCTTTGCTGCAGCATTTTCAAAAGTGTTTGAAAGTATGCTCATTGCCAAGGTTTGGGGAACCTCAGATTTGTTTGGAAGGCTGTTGGTGAGTATAAGTAACCTCACATACACATGATCAAAAAGTGCATGTGATTGTTTGAATGGTTCATGGTTTGTGTGAGTTTTACTCACACAAAGTTTCATAGCATATCAAAGAGAAGAAAGAAAAACTTTCCACATAAAACAATAACCATGGTTTTATGAATGTTGGATGAACACCAGAAGAAGTGCATAATGAGGGATAATACCCTCCTTGTGGAAGTTAGTAATATTGTTTCTGTAAGGGACTAAGGACAGGCACAGGGATGCAGGTGGAACTCAAAAAGGAACTTAAATTCAAGATTACTTGATATGCCTTCCACACTAACCTAACCCTAACCCTTACCACCAACAACAAGCCTTGAGCTGAAACACACGGTATTCATACCAAGAGGCTGAGCCAACACAACAATGGGGGGGCATGCAAATGACAGTATAGCTGCAAGGCTACCAAAGGTTGAAACTCCCCCACTCCCCTCATAGTTTCTGGTATTTGACTAGTGTCAGAGGAGGGGGTAAACGCGTAAGAAGATTTATGACACAAACATAACCTGACCTAACCTGAGTCTAATACGTATAGCTTGGCTGGTGTTACTTTATTACTAGGATCACCAAATTCAATCTTTAGTAATTAGCCCATTTGTTAACCAAATTAACATTTGTTATCAAATCTTGTGAAGTGTACAACCCCTGGGAACGATAGCAGTAATTTCCATCAAATATATTATACTGTATGTAGCAAGATTACACACACACACACACACACACACACGTGTACCTCAGGATGTATGTGTGTGTGTCTGTGTGCAGGTCTGAACACCCTAGCCGCAACACTACCCTGCATGCAATCGGTCAAAACTTTAAACATTAAGAAGAATGCTAAATCAAACAAACAATAGGCCAGTGATATAGGTGAAGGAAACATATTTACAAATGTGCAATAGGCCTACATTGATTTTACAATGGAAAATATATAGTGGGTCTCAACAGTTAGTTTCATTATCTTGATGAAAGGGTTGATCATCATCTATGGGGAGAAAGAGTTGTTGGTCTTCTGCTTGTCTGCAGAACTGGAGAGAGCCTAGGAAGTCAAACCAATTAATATCAATCATCAGCATAGTAAACAGTTTCAATCAGAGATAGGCCTAGATAGCACTTTGATTATCTAACTCACTAAGGTCTAACTAACACTATCACTCTCACTGTGTTACCCCTGTGCAATTACAATCACCATTTTTGTAAACATGTAAACTTTTGACGGGTGGGTTAGTTCCTTACAGGAAGCTTGAGCGGCTTCCAGCTGAGGTCGAACACACACAGGCGGGAACTCTCCAAACACTGCACACATCACCTGGAGCAAGCTCAGCAGGTCACATGTGTCCTGGATCCAGGAAGCAAGAAACAACAGACCCAATCAGACACCATTAACCATCGCCATGACCACAGCTACTCTTATCTTGCCACACCTGTGTGCTGTGCATCATGTTAAGGACTTTGGCCGCGTGGTAATGTCGCTGTATGATTAACACCGTCATGAATGACCTTCAATTGTACCGATTCCAGGTTCTCTCAGGTGGTTTTTAGGCTGTGCAGCACAATAACGTTTTTGTGTAGCTATGCCAATTTGTAATTGTATGCTTTGTTTCATTCTCAGCCTGACTTAGAAGTCGTTTTGAATGAAAGCGGATGCTTAATGAGCAAATGTAAATGTACTGTAGATATTGTATTGCTTGGTGTGTTGATGTATTATTTAGTCATCATTTGCTCTCACCTGGTGCCATTCCTGCAGAAAGGGCAGGATAACTTCACCATTACGGTTGACGTGTTTCCCTGTGAGCGTCATCATTTCATGGGTGGGCTTGACGTAGCAGAGGGGGGCAGTCTGGGGGAAGCTTTCATCCAGCCATAAACACACTGGGATGTTGTAGCTCTCGTCTATATCAAGAAAACATCATGAAAGTTGATATGAGATGTGTTAGCATTGTTAGAGTAGTCATCTTCTGTCGTATACATTAACAGTGTGCATACACTGTTAATAACGTCTGTCAACTGGCCGTTGTTTCTTGTGTTTACATTTACATTGCAACTACTAACATTGTGTCTAGGCCTCTAGATGTTAATGTATTAAATCCAATCTCTAAATGTTAGTCTCTGTACAGGACAATCTACTACCTCCCTGTACTGTGACAAAGCAAATATTATTAATCACTGTCTGGGGATTAAAAAACTACATTTACATTAACATCTAGGGCATTTAGCTGACGCTTTTATAAAAAAGCAACTTACAAAGAGTACATTTGTCATTAGAAGGTGAAACATTTGCTGTTAATACAGTAAGAAAGTCACCAGAACAAGTTTCAAGCATTTCAATTGCTAGGTTAACCATTGCTAGTATACGACATCTGACTACTTGCCAAGTTACAAAGAGCAATTAAAGTGCCAAGAAAAGTACCATCTTCGCTTATATTGTTTTATATTTCTGTATTTGTATTTTGTACTGTTGAAGTAATCGTTTGATTCTATTTCAACTGTTCTTACCTTCAAAAATGATGGGAATGGTTCCAGACAAACACATTAAGTCATTTGTTCTGCCATCATTGAATACTGTAAAAGGTCAAGGGTTATAGAGGAGTTACTACTTTCAAAGGATGTATTGAAGTAATGAAATTATTTCTTAATTAATACGAACGAGTATCGTAGAGACTGGTATGTAAAAGGAAAGCTATTGTACTTTGTACTCACCATAATTGTCCAGCATTGGCGTGAGGTTTTTGTAATGCGTTAATGCAACGTACACTTCCTGAGCAACACGCTGCCTTTGGAAATATGTCTACACACACACACACACACACGTTGAGATACATTTATAGTGAACATATTCACTATACATACATAACTACATACATAACTACATCTAACTATTTGGTTTGATTTTTGTTTCAGAGGGTGTAATTCTTAATGGTAATCTTACCTTAGGAAGCAGTTTCTTAACGGACTCCATACTATCATAATACACAAATAGAGATTTTTGGTTTAAATGTAAAACAAAAACCAACAAAATTAGCAAAAGTTGTTCTACTCGTTTGACAAAATCGCTGCCTGGAGCTCTAAATGTTATCTCCTCTATCGTCGATTTATGGACAGTCTTTTTATTGTATCTACACTGTGAGCCAATGAGGGAACAGAATGTGAGCTGTTGAGGCGAAGCGTAATCATAAAATCAGGTAACTAAGCAAGTGTGCATTCGATTGTTCTATTGTCTATGTGGATTTTGCATTTGCCCTTATTTTTATTTGTTCACCATGATATTGCCTAACACGGAGAAGATTGCATACCTAAGATTGCATTTGTCTGTATGATGGAAGTCTTTTTGCCTTGTTATACAAAACACAATTGGCATGTTACAATGTTTGCTCTGGTAACCTACACACAAATAAGCATTTCAGAGAGGTCAGAGAGGTCAGAGGGCGGGCTCAGAGCCTAGATGTAGCAGCCTCTCAGCCATCAGCAGCACACACCTCCTGCCCTGATAATTATGATGTCTTTTAGTATTGGGATTGTATTGCTTTTTGGACTATTTCAAACATGTTGGTTTTTAAATACCATCATATCCAAACGTTGGTTGGATGAATGCTTTTTATCTGGATAGAATGAACTGTGGAAAAACCTGATATGGGATCTGGCCTGATAAGATTTGCATTAAATTATGTACATTAACTTAGAATTGAATTTTAATTGAGATGAATTATAAGCATACGTAATGTAAACTATTTATCTAAAAAAAATACATACACTACACAACAAATGAAACATGCACAATATTACAAATACAAATTACATTCTTTTCATAGAACCTACACACGTTTTAAAAGAAACAAGAATAACGGATTACAGAAGTATCCATAGAATATTTTTGTGTCAGACACTATTTACATGTGTGCTGTTGTCACTTAAACAATGTGTCTGATGCAATGTCCACCATGATGTCTGTCCATACTTGTTGATCTTAATGTTAGAGCTCTCTTGGCTAAGGTTGCCTGTTGGAAATTCGTGGACTATGCATTGTCAAAACTGTCCCCCTCCTCATTTCCTCCCTGTTGCTGCTACCATACCATCCTCTGAAGAGATGTGTGGTTACAGTGTGGTGTGTTCTGGATGTATACATTTACATTAACATTGAGGGCATTTAGCAGACGCTTTTATCCAAAGCGACTTACAAAGAGTACCTTTGTCAGAAGAAGGTGGAACATTTCATTGCTACTAATACAGTAAGAAAGTCACCAGAACAAGTTTCAAGCATTTCAATTGCTAGATTAACCATTGCTAGTATACAACATCTCTGACTAAGTGCAAAGTTACAAAGAGCTATCAAAGTGCCAAGACGTACAACAAATAAGAGCATGAGGATAGGATTATGCAGGTTGAGTCTCAGGTGAGTCTTGAGTCTGTTCCAGAAGATGGGGAGTGACCCCGCAGTCCTGACATTGGCAGGGAGCTCGTTCCACCACTGCGGTGCCAAAACGGAGAAAAGTTGAGATTTCGCTTTCCTCCTTTTTATAGTGATGGCGGTACCAGTTGACCAGCTGAGGTAGTTGAACGGAGTGCTTGAGCAGGGGCGTGGTGTTTCACTAATGTTTGGAGGTAGGTAGGGGCAGTTCCATTGACGGCTTTGTAGGCCAGTAGCATCGTCTTGAATTTGATGCAAGCAACTACAGAAAGCCAGTCTTGGGAGAGGGGGGTCACGTGGGAGAATTTGTGTCGGTTGAACACGAGGCGTACTGCGACGTTCTGGATCTGCTGCAACGGTTTAATCTCGGTTGCAGGGAGTCCAGCTAAGAGCGAGTTGCAGTAGTCGAGGCGAGAGATGACAAGTGCTTGGGTCAGGAGCTGTGTCGCTTCCCTCGTGAGGAAAAGCCGGATCCTGCGGATCCATATATGTATATTTATATATAATGTGATGAAGACATATAAAATAATAGAAGATAAGATCATTAATCCCCAGAGGAACCACCACCACCAGAGGAGGTGACATAGCAACAACAACATGACAATGAAACACAGCAGAGGGGGAAGTACAGGGTAAGTTGTCAAACAGGTAAGTTGTCACACTGTTCATACCTCCACCACTAGAGGCACTGTCTCAAAAATCAAACAGCTACTTTCAGAACCATTTAGTTTTAGAGCAAAATACTCTAGAGCAAAATAGCTCTGACTACTTTGTGTGACTACATGTTATCTGGTCAAACTCCTGTTCATATGTGTTCGTCTTCACTCTATTCTGTTTTTTTTTTTTCTCTTCCAAAGTTTAACATTTTATGCAATAAAACTTTATTAGGTTTGAATTAACAATATTATAATTTGTACTAGAGGAGTAGAGGAGACAATAACGTGTCACTTGACACGTTATTTGAGCTAGTGAGTTTGTGACCCAATGTCATTAATGACCTTCAGTATAAATACAGGCGGCACGGTGGTGCAGTGGTTAGCACTGTCGCCTCACAGCAAGAGGGTTCTGGGTTCGAATCCACCTGGGACCCGGGACCTTTCTGTGTGGAGTTTGCATGTTCTCCCTGTGCTTGCGTGAGTTCTCTCCGGGTACTCCGGCTTCCTCCCACAGACCAAAAACATGCAGGTTGGGGATTAGGTTAATTGGTGTCTCTAAATTGACCATAGGTGTATGTGAGTGTGAATGGTTGTTTGTCTATATGTGTTAGCCCTGTGATAGGCTGGCGACCTGTCCAGCTGGGATTGGCTCCAGCCCCCCCGCGACTCTCGTAGAGGATCAGCGGTTACGATAATGGATGGAGTATAAATACACACCCACAACATTCTCCAAAAACATGGTGTAATCTGCTCTGATAATAGTATTATATGTATAGCTACGAGTGGCAGATGACACGAGACAGGGCAAAACTGAATGCCTGAGAGCATTATATCCCATTATATTATATCTAGTCTCCTCTTCTTGTTAATATGAGTAGAAAATACAAGACTCTCAGCTACAAGACTCTCAGAAGCCATGGTGCCAGTGTCCCATTGGCTCCAAAACTGTTGCCTACATTTGAATACAAAGAAAACTGTATGTATGTATTTTTCACGGCAAATAACAGTGGAGCAGCAACCATCAGTTATGGTAGATGGAGAAACACTAGATGTGGTTGATCATTTTAAATATCTTGGGGTAACTTTTGACTCTTCACTTAATTTTAAGCAGCTTGTTAAAAAGGTAACACACAGACTCAAAGCTAGTTTATCTAATTTTAAACACATAAGACCTTTCCTACCCATGGAGGCTGCAAAGATCTATATGCACACAATTATATTTTCTCACATTTCCTAATGTTACACAACATGGTCACACACATCAGAGAACATTCTAAAACCAAGTCTCTCTTCAAGAGAACACTTAAAGTTCTTGATAAAAAGCCTATACGTCACCACTACTGTAACTGTCATGGTCTGTGTGCTGTCGTTTTCATTGGTTTGCTTTGTGTTTCCCCTTGTCTTGGTCTGTGTCTGTTGTCTGGTTTTCATTGGTTTGCTCTGTTTCCCCTGTGTCCTGTTTCCCTTGGTGATTGCCCCATCGTGTTCACCTGTGTCTTGTTCCCTCACCTGTCTTGGGTTCGTAATTAGTCTGTGTATTTAAGTCCTGTCTTCTGTTCAGTCTTTGTCCGAGTCTTGTCGTCGTTGTTTGGTGTCGTCGTTGCTTGGTGTCGTCGCCGTTCATGTGAGTTGTCGTCTGTCTGTTCCTGTGCCTTAGTTTTCAATTAAAAGAGCAAAAGTACTCCTGCATGCCTCGCCTCTCTGCACTTGGGTCCAACCCCTCCACAACTCCCTGACAGAAGACTCGGACCAAGAATGGACCCAGCAGAGAGGAATCCATACTGGGGCACCCGTTTGGCACGGGGGGGACCTCGGTCCCCCACTACCAGGATGAGCCGCAGCGCCCTCCTGTCCCCGCCAGGCCGCAGCGGCCTCCTGTTTCCGCCGCCGGGCCGCAGCGCCTTCCTGTCTCCGCTGCTGGGCCGCAGCACCTTCCTGTCCCCGCTGGGCCGCAGCGGCCTCCTGTGTCCGCCGCTGGGCCGCAGCGCCCTCCTGTCTCCGCCGCTGGGCCGCAGCGCCCTCTTGTCTCTGCCGCTGGGCCACAGCTGTCCCCAGTTGGGGAGGTCCAGCCGACGCCCGCTCCACGCACGCTGTTGGCAGTCCGGCCCATCCCTGCTCCTCGCACGCTGTTGGCCGTCTGGCCGACGCCCGCTCCTCGCACGCTGTTGGCAGTCCGGCCCATCCCTGCTCCTCGCACGCTGGAGGCGGTCCGGCCGACACCCGCTCCTCGCACGCTGTTGGCCGTCCGGCCCATCCCTGCTCCTCGCTCGCTGGAGGCGGTCCGGCCGGCTCCACCCCCGGAGTCTGCAGCCGCTCCAGAGACTCCGCCCCCGGAGACTGCAGCCGCTCCAGAGACTCCGCCCCCGGAGACTGCAGCCGCTCCAGAGACTCCGCCCCCAGGGACTGCAGCCGCTCCAGAGACTCCGCCCCCGGGGACTGCAGCCGCTCCAGAGACTCCGCCCCCTGAGTCTGCAGCCGCTCCAGAGACTCCGCCCCCAGATTCTGCAGCCTCAGCCTCCCCTGAGGCCCTTGTCCCAGCGGCATTCCGTGAGTCCAAGGGGTTCTGCCTTCACCGCCGGCCTCCGGAAGACCCGCGCCCCCGCCGCCGGCCTCCGGAGGGCCCGCGCCCCCGCCGCCGGCCTCCGGAGGGCCCGCGCCACCGCCGCCGGCCTCCAGAAGGGTGCCGCCTGACGTTCCCTGCTCCGCTCCTGGTAGCCCTCCTCCAAGCCCCCTCCTCCCACCCATCTTGGTGTTTGAGTTTGGGGACGTCAGGAGCCGTCCCTTGAGGGGGGGGTTCTGTCATGATCTGTGTCTGTGTGCTGTCGTTTTCATTGGTTTGCTTTGTGTTTCCCCTTGTCTGTGTCTGTGTCTGTTGTCTGGTTTTCATTGGCTTGCTCTGTTTCCCCTGTGTCCTGTTTCCCTTGGTGATTGCCCCATCGTGTTCACCTGTGTCTTGTTCCCTCACCTGTCTTGGGTTTGTAATTAGTCTGTGTATTTAAGTCCTGTCTTCTGTTCAGTCTTTGTCCGAGTCTTGTCGTCGTTGTTTGGTGTCGTCGCCGTTCATGTGAGTTGTCATCTGTCTGTTCCTGTATCTTTGCCTTAGTTTTCAATTAAAAGAGCAAAAGTACTCCTGCATGCCTCGCCTCTCTGCACTTGGGTCCAACCCCTCCACAACTCCCTGACAGTAACATTGTAAAGAAATATCAAATATTAGACTTAGATAGTTACCAGTTGTTTTTAGATGTCTGTCTCATTTTTAAGGTTTTAAATGGACTAGCCCCTCCACCACTACAGGACTTCATAAAGAAAAAATCTTCAAAAGCTAACACAAGAGCCCTGGCAAGAGGGAACTGTGAAGTTAAATGGCGCAGAACCAAGTATAGCCAGAAGGTGGTGTCCATTAGAGGAACACAGTCCTGGAACACACTGCCAGCCCATATTAGACTGTGCGAAAATATTAACATCTTCAAAATCAAAACTTAAACAGTGGCTGAAAACAAACCAGACCTGCTCCCATTAAATAACAGTTGAACATGGTTTCACTTTTTGTATTTTTGTATGTATTTTGTGCTTGTGATGTATGGTTTTAATGTTTGCATGTTGCCATGTTTTATTGTTTGTTTTATTGTTTGATTCTATTATACTGCTTTATTATTTGTTTTCATGATAGCCTACCTGCCTTAGGACAACGGATGAAATTTAGCAACTATGCTAACTCCGGCATATTTATATTAATGTTTTTACTGACGTATTGATTAATATGCATTGTCCTAGTCAAATAAATAAATAAATAAAAATAAAAATAAATAAATACAATAGTATCTCCCTTATTGTTCTGATAATTTATGATGGTATCAAACAGTCGGATTTTATCACGTTTTCCCATCAAAACGTAATTGTGAGATTAGGACCATTTCCAGCTATGCTCAGAATTCTGGTGCGCAATGAGGCGCCACCAGAGTGTAGCCGGTTGAAGCAAGTAGGCTACTAACGGCCGCGGCCTTGCGGTACCTTCGGGGGGCGGGGCTTGACGTCCAGCCTGTCAAGCCCCGCCCACACGGAATCACCGTGAAAGTTAAGTCCACCCCTTGCCACCTTCCCTTTCGGCAAAATATCGGAATAGGAGTTGGAAAGTGATGTCGGTGAGTGAAATTACGTTGCTAATAAATGAAAAAACTTTATTCAAATCTCACGGCGCTTTTGTTGGTGTATATATATTATTGTATAACGTTTGTGTATTTTGGCAGTTTAAGTATTTTTAGTTTATGGTTGCAGCAGGATTGGATTTAATGGCCAGCTGAATGCTGGCCATTAAATCATTAAAAAAAAAAAGTACAATTATTATCTTTACATCCTGCACTGCAGGATGTAAAGATAATAATTGTACTTTTTTTTTTTGCAGGGGAATGGCTTGGTCTGCATTACATAGTTTGATCAAAAGAGTCTGTTCATTGTTGCTAAATAATAGAAACTTTTCTTTTGGTAATGATTTTCATTATTTGCTTTCACTGGCTTTATTCAATCATTATGATATTCCATGGAAGGGGTTACATTTGTTTTGTACCGCTGCCCTTGATTACCTGGACGAGTCCCAAAATACACTCCACACAAACATGCACATACAGTACCAAAGACACATCAATACATAGGACATAACGCAGTATGGGTGAGAAAATAGGTCAGGTATTAAAAATAAGATGACAAAAAGATGAAAGTACAAAAGATGGTGGTGTACTGGATGCCCTCTATAGAAATTTAATATTTTAGAGAGGGCTGATCAGGAGGTAGACCTAAAACTGGCTGGCAAAGGTAACTATTTGAGTAAATAAAATAGTCAGTATGAATACAACTAAACAGAGAGGTTAACAGATTGAGGTCGGCTAAAAAGTGGTTTTAAAAAAGTTTCTCAGTCTAAAACTTTCTTTTAGACTAATGTAGAAATACATCATTGGAAGATATGTAAATTATATAATGCTTTCTTTGACTGATTGTTGTACAATGGTGAATGATGAAGCCTCACTTCTCCACTCCTCAAGACTGTATTATTCTTCTAACGGGTTTCTGTTAGTGACATAAACGATGACAAACCTGTTTATTAATAGCAAAAACACAATATGCGAAATACTTTTTTTATGTTCACTTAATTTTTATTAAAAATTTAAATGAATCAAAAATATAAATACAAATAAAAAATACAAATACAAATAGCAATCTTCAGTCAAATAGTCATATAGTAGACAATAGGCTACATTGTTGCTATAGTGGAATAATGTGTCCTCACATCAATAATCATTTCAAGTAATTAAATATTTCCATTTAACTTGAAACGTTCGTTTAGTAAACGTTTATGTAGTAGCTACTAGGGAAGAACAACATGAAATCCGACATCCAGGCAAATCCAGGCGCTGCTTCGACCGAGTTTCTGAAATCCCGACTGTCCCTGAACAAACCACGATAACGTAGCAGGGCTTGGCGTGTGACGTCGTGACAAGCCCCGCCTTGCAGACAGGTCGCAGCCGTTGCTCATTCAGACCTAATCAGGCGTTGCGCAATGAGCGCAGGCTGCGGTATGTCTATGTGTGGGAGTGTCACTTCGTGGGCCATTTGTGTGACGTCATGTTGTGAATTTTAACCCCTCCCTCGTGGAAGGGTTGTACTCTATGGTTGTACTGTTCTAGAAAGTACAACACGGTGGCGACCAGTCTCTCCTACATCTTCGCACTTGCTCTATAAACAGCTGAATGCTACAATGCTAACGCAACATGGTAAATACCTTGGGCGTCTTCCCGGTCTGATTGCCGGTTTACGTGATTGGCCTCCACAGCGTGACGCCAAAATTAGATTAGATTAGAATTAGAAGGGCATTTATCATACGCTTTGGTCTTACATTTTTCGCCACAGGCGAAAGTTATAAGTTATATGAGCGATGTTGTGGGCCTATTCTCCACACATGCACACACTCCGCACACCTACTCTGCGTCTGTGTCCCTTCATCGTGAGGGACTCCGAAAGACACTTATACCACGTGATACCATTGGTGTATTTTGTGTTTATTATGTTGCTATAATACACAGACAGCTTCAGGTCACTGCGACATATGGAAACTAGACGATGATGAAAGTTAAAGCCATTAGAGTCATTAACATGCAGCTAATCAAGGTCAAACATTGATATTGGCAGATAAAGGTAATCAAATGAAGTAATTTAGTAATTGTATTGGCTGTTCATTGGTTTATGGTATCGTCTGTAGAGGAGACGTCTTCGGAGAAGGGGAAGGAGAAGAGGAATCCAGAAGCGTCTCTGACAGAGAGGACGCAGGCCACCTCTACCCTCCCTCTATGGTACTCTGATATGTGAGGTGACCAAAGAAGAAATGGACGAGCTGTGCATCTACGCTAGAGCCTGTTTTGAGTACTGTGAGTCATCTGTTAAGGTACTTACTGAGAAATGGCCTCATCAGGATATTATCAACTGTCTGAGCTGGAGGTTTTTTTTTCCTTCATTTGCTCTGACAGGAGTGAGACATTGATGAAAGGTCAGGATGGGGTCATGTGTGTGTTTATCAGTCATAAATGGGGCAGACTGCACAGGTGGCATGAGACATTTTGCAACCCAGATGTTGAAGTGATGTGCTTGACTTTGAGACCCCTGTATCTCCCTAGAGACTTTAGGAATCTCATCTTCTGCACCCTGTCTTTGTCCCACCCAGCAGCAAGGCTGCGAGTGCAGCTGCTCAAATCACTTGACTGTGCACACCAGCAGTTACAACGCGTCTCTGAGGCCCTCATTTTAATTCTCACAGACTTCAAACATTGTAGACTTCAACTGTCACTTCCCGGTTTTCAACAATATGCTTAATGCGAGGAGGACAGAATTCATGACAAACATTCCGGCAATGTGAACAACGCAGATGTGAGTAGAGCCAAACCCTGCTGTCAAACTCAGACCATAATGCCCCTCATCCCTGCTCACTGAACTCAAATGGAGGAAACCTCAGAGCCTTACTTTAAATGTTTGGACTAGCGACAGCATATAGTCTCTCAAAGGATCATTTCTCTCTCGACTGAGTAGAGACTATGTTTCAGGGGGCAGATGTGGCAAGGTTACTAAGACTCTTACTGATTATATATCATTTGTGAGGACAATGTGTTACCTCAGCATAAATAAATAATTGTATAACCTAAGATCACAGATATTACAGATATTAAACACTGCAGCAATCACAAAGAAAAAAAAACGTAAGACCTGGGATAGAACACAGCTGAAAATTGTGCAAAAAGATGTTAATTGCATGCTCCGTGAAGCTAGGAGGCCACACAAGGAGGTTATCAGACAGGACTTTCTTACGATGAGCTCCAAAAAAACACTATGAAGGGACACTATGAAGGATATGACTTCAGTTCAAACATTTATTTAACATGCACTTCTGCACATTACCTGCAAAAAGCATATTAATTAAATTGCTTTTACCTGAGTTTAAAACCCATGACTTCTTTGAATGTAGAGATGTTTGACAGATTATGTCACTGACCATGTTGCAACCTTATACTTTATATACATTTATACTTATTTTTTGCCCGGGGGTTATCCTTCATGAAAAAGTACCCCATGATCCAATTGTTGCTCTGTGGAATTGTCGAGTCTCTAGGCCAAAGCATAACCCTTAATCCACGGCCCCCTCTCCAATCAGAGAGGTCAGAGAGTAAAGGTTCAGTGCGGGGGCCTCAGTCAGGCCCTGGAATAGGAGGCCCAAGGCATGTGCCTAGAATACCTTTGTGTAGATCCAAGCCTGCTTACAATTAGTAGGCCCTCTAAGACTACATTACTGTGCTAATGAATGTCTTTGGTCATTAATACTTTTCTGGTCTATAACTCTTCAGGAGGACAGTGGTAAAAGGTGGGATATTTAGAAAAGGTTTACTTGAAGTTCGTCTCAAAGGTCAAAGGTCAAAGATAAAATTGAGGTGGCTACTAGCGGTGAGGTCACAACCACCTGAATCCCCCTCACTCCTTCCAATGGCTCCGGTGACCTGCACCCTTCTGCTTTGTGTAAGGTAGGTGCTTCCAACATTATGAAACTGTCTATGACAGCATCGAGTAGCCAAGTGCTCTGTTCTTTGATATATTCATGAATTGTATTTAGTTATTTAGCCTGTAAATGTAAAACTATAGGTCATAGCTTACAAGTAAAAGTCCTTTTACATTGAACGTGATTGTTGTTCTGTTTTGCAGAAGGCACATTCATTTGAATCGCACAATTTTTTACAATCCCATGATCGGTTTGATCAATCTTTACCATTCGAGTTGAGTTTTGTTATAGTAGCCTTTGTTATACTCAGAAATAAAAGACTGGAAAAGTGGTTAACATGTCATCGACTATTGAGGGGTATTTCATTGGTGTCAGAGGTTAAGAAAATAAGCAGGTTTTCCAGTGACGTCACCAACGCCTACGCTACAAGCTGATAGACGACTGGTGTGATTGCTCTGCGTTGAGGAAAATGTCAAGCAGGAGGCAGCAACTGAGGACTGGCAGTGATGGATGAGGTACATTAGCTACATACTTGACTTAGTAGAAATGCCTTGTGCAAAATATTACTTGAGTCAAAGTGGAAGTATTCACTTTAAATTTCCACTTGAGTAGAAGTATAAAAGTATTTGCCTTCGTATATCCCATAAGAGCCCAGACCCATTTCTTGTTAAAGGAAAATTATGGGGGATATACCACAGACCAAGTGGAACACAGAACACATTTCTGATGTTTTTTCTAAAATACTACCACTTAATCTGTGATGACATATACATTACATTGGGTGTTTATGCTAAATGTATTCCTTATTTGAAAATAACTCAACTTGACAGTTTTTTCTGCTTAGTACCACAAATTTGCCTTTTTATTTGCATTTCCACAATATGTATCAAATGAAATGTAGTGTCTGAAACTCTGAAAGATCATAAGCACAAAACATTGAAAACAATCCATGCAATGCCATTAGGAAAGACCAAGTAGTTATGAAATAACAGCACTAGAGAACAATTCTTTATTTTCAGAATTATTTGTAACTTGGTTGCATATTTAATTCAAATAAAAATGTGGAGTAAAACACAAGCTCCTTTACTGTATCACATCTGTATGTCTGTGTAAACATAAATTAAACATAAACAAAACACTCGACCTTAGATCAAACGTGGAAAGAATTGTCATTACAGGAACTAGTGTCTGCATATATTCCACAAAATCAGAGAGGGTAAAGGCATACCAGTCTGCACTGAAGACTGTAAAGTAGTATGTAGTGATACTCTGTGATACTGATACTGGCACAGAAAGTCAAAACAAAATATTCACGCCAGACATCACAAGTGGGGAAAAAACACCATTACAGTAACAAGTCTTTGCATAAATTCCGCAATAGGAGGTATGTTATACCAATTTGTGTTTAAGATTAATAGTAGTAGTAGTAGTAGTAGTAGTAAGAAGAGTAGTAGTATAGTATCTAGTGACACTCTGTTACAAGCAGAGGTAAGTCACAACAAACTAAACCTGACCTATCCTGAATCACAAGTGGCATACTAAAACAGCAAATGGCAGAGCTGATCACTTTCTACCTAAGGCTGAAATATTTATCATTTTGCTTCATGAGGAGCTGGTTCTCAAAATTCTTTGCATCCAGTCTTGCCCTCTGTAGACTGAAAATCAGCCCAGCCATGCTAAACAGGTGCTCACTAGCAGCTGAAGATGGTAACATGGTGTTGAGTTTGAGAGACCTGTGTCGACCCCATAACAAGCCAACAATGCCACTCTATAGGCTACAACGCGTAATGACGCAACGTCCACCAATAGCCTACCATAGGCCATTATGTCATATAGGCCTACAGAAATGAGATGACTCGCATAAGTAAGTGCACCACAACAAATTAAGAAAAACGGTGACGGCAAAACCCAAAATCAATATGCAATCAATAAAATACATAAAAAGGTGCTGACTTACACCATAGCTGCATTTCTGGTGGGTTCTCCTCTGTGCAAAGGTGTCAATTAAATCCTTAATGTCCAGGTGACGCATACAGGAATTCTCAATCTACAGTATGAAGTCCAGAGAGACGCGACTGTCCCATTGAGCTCCATAGGTAGCTTTTTATAAGTTTATGTTTGGAAAGCATGAGAACAGTGCAAACTTCCCCGAAACTTGCAGTGATGCAGCTATACTCAATGAAGAGCATCTTTGTGAGCTCTTGCACTGTCTTCATTTGTGAAATGCGGTCTTTCAAACATGCACAGAATGACAACAATTGAATCGGTAAATCAGTTTTGTCATCTTTGTAAAAATTCACCAGTCGGTTTGTTTGCCGAAACAGTTCCTCATCTGTTGCGGTGGAAAGTGTCTCAGGCTGTATGCCTTTGAAATTGTCCACTTTTGATGGTAATCCACTGAAACTCTGGGTCAACTGAGAATGACAATATCAGGACAGTCACTAAACACATGCACACAAAAATCAGCACCTGCTAAACGTTCATCTTGACACTGTTCATCAAAATGGTATCGGGCCCGGTTCTAGGCATGGGCATGGGGGGGGCAATGCCCCCCCAAATGCTTCGACTTCCCCACCAAACCGACCCCGCTTATTGTAATGTATTTCCATAAATGCTGCTCAGAGTATAATCACAGTCCACAGGCTCTTCTGCCAACAGAGCCGGGGTCTCTCTCTCTTGCGCCGTGCATACAGCCGATAGCAGCTTCTCTGGGTTAGCATCACATGAGATACCACGGGCACCGCCCACCCGCAGCTGCTGTGGAGTTTGTCTCTGTCCCGCTCCACGGCATGGGAAGCCTCACAAGGGCAGGCTACGTACCGGCTGTGAAACAGTTTCAACTTTCAACCCCTGCTAGCCCTGCTGTTAGTCCTGTTGGCCCGCCAGCCTCCCTCACCCCCCCCCCCCCCCCAACAGGATTAAAATTTAAAATTCAAAATTGACAATGCCAATTACATTGTAGCTTCACATTTAAATAGAAAATATGTTAGTAGACTGACATCAAGAATTTGTTGGCCACAGAATTTGTTTTCTTGGTCAAGCCAGAAAACCAATTCCCATTAGAGCTTTGCCGATGGAACCAGGGCGAATCTGCAATGCTTACGTTGGGGTTGGCATCATAGACTGGTAAGCGTAAAAAAAACCTCATCCCTATGGCACTCAACACAGTAGCAGTTGGTGACCAATCAACATTTCTTACTGCCCCCCCAATCAAGGCAGTCTAAAACCGGGCCTGCAAGCTATGCTAGTGTATAGCTGCTAACTTACTTAGCCGAGCACACAATGCAGACAATGTAGGTTAAATTTAGACACTTCGGTTGCTCATCATCAGACATACCAGAATTTTTTTTTTAAAGTGAATTTTTGAAAGAAGAAATTGTATTGGGCTTAGGGAGGTAGAGAAGACACTCAAAATGAAATGAGTCCTTCTTCCTTTCTTCTAATAAGGCCAAGGGTGTTCAGGCTGTGTCAAGATGAACGTTTAGTGTCAGCCGTTTCTTCCATCATATCCATAAATTATGTAGTGCTAAGTAAGCACCAGCATAAAGCATCCACTGCCAGGAGTTCAGAGCAAACCATGCGCTGAGCCCTGATTGGTGTGCTTGCTTTGACCGCTAGTGGACACAGGCTCTGTTCAGACCTGATGTGCTGAAAGAAGGGACAATGTTTTTTTCTCCCACCACAGTGAGTGAGTCACTGGAGAGCAGGTCCCTGTGGTGCG
Source organism: Urophycis tenuis (assembly GCA_036785325.1). Lineage (NCBI taxonomy): Eukaryota > Metazoa > Chordata > Actinopteri > Gadiformes > Phycidae > Urophycis > Urophycis tenuis. The sequence goes on along the minus strand of JAXIVH010000049.1, from coordinate 327,500 downwards.
GCAGGCATTAGTGACTCTGGGGGTGGAAATAAAAAAAGACAGTTTTGCCGCCTGCTGTGGGCCGTGAGCCCTGAGGACTGTATACTGGGCTGTCATTCCACTGTCATTACCAGCAGGAGAGGAACACCACGTCTTTCAGATGTGTAGGGGGCCCAGCAGGGCTGCACCGCAGCCAACACACCCTGCGGTGCCTGCAGCCGAGACAACAATAGACACGCCTGCTCCACCCCCCTCAGAGGACCTCCCACCCCGCCTGCCGCTCCTCTACACCCACACACTACGCCCGCTACACCACCTGACCAGGGAGACAGAGTCTGGCAGGGGAGGTCTGGCAAAACATTTGGGATTGACTGACTTCCAGAGAGGTAACCGTTACATCCTCACTGGACTATTTCAGGCATGAGGCATGTTCAGCACATGTGGGGTTCCTGAAATCATGTGTTTGCAGCCATGTGTGAAAAACATGTCTACCCAAAGACCCACACCCACACATAGTGTGGCAAAGTGTGGACAATGGAAGATGCTGGGACGGGCAATAACTGCACAATTATCAGTTTTGGTTGAAAGAAATGTTAATAATGCATGAAATAAAGAGGGGGCATGTGTACTGGGTAGAGCTTTTCCTTATGTACACAGATGAGATCACTTGTGTAAGGAGAGCAAGAAAAATCAATAATCCAAGCATGTGAATTTGTTCATGAATTAGTCATCGAAGTCCTCGATCAATGTCTGATAAAGAACATATTTTGGAGCTGAACTACGGTGAGTCAACCCACCAGTGTTCTAAACATGTAGGCTGTAGGCCCTGTAGCCATCCAGGGTTGCTTCCCACCTGTGCTACTATAGCACATGTCAGTTCCCCACATATTGTATTGGCTCATCAGATATTTTGCCAGGATGCAAGTAATTTGGTCTTAGTTTGTTTGACATGTAGCATGTCTAAGCACTGGACTAGTGAGTGTTATAGTGGTTTTGCTGTCGTGGTCATAGTGGGCACCTGTGACCCAATTGGCATTTATGGTCTCGACAGACAGACAGACAGACAGACATACATACTTTAATGATCCCTGAGGGAAATTGCACATAATATGATAGTCAACAGTCAGTCCTCATTGAAGTAGCTTTTCCACGCATTTAAGTTACTATGACATCAATTCCTACTTACCTTGTTTGAGTGTAATACTTAAATGTGATGTGTAATGTTATATACATATTGGTCTATTCATTTAGCAGCTATTTGGTGTGTAGCTGTGAAAGAGTGTATGTAAGAATATGTTGATTTCAGATAGTAAAAAGCTACTCTGCATATTTTTGTTTTATATACAGTACATAGTTGTAGCAATGTGACATGCCACCCTCCACCTAGGTGACCTTTACTGGGCTCCTCCAGACCAGCACACAGGATGGTGGTGTGGGAAACCACTTTATTGCAGCTTTGGATTGACAGTGATAGATTTGCTGGTGCTCCATGTTGCCATGCATGAGATCTCCCTGAGGGTGTGTGGTGATGGCTGGTTCAACGTGTGTGTGTGTTAACAGGTGAGCATCGTTCACTCTGACTTGGGTCAGGTGAGGCTGCTTAAACCAGCCTTTGTCCACACACACTCCACAATAATATTGCGATTGTTGTCTTTATTCCTCAGTTTTTGCCCTGTCACATGAATAAGAACTGATGTCTTAAGGACCATTACACTGTGTCTTTTGTCAGGAGAGGTGTTTGGCTGCTTGTTAACGCGTGTACGTATATGATTGCATTTACTGAAATCAACAACTCAGACATACTGTATGTGGATAACATGATATCACCTTTTAAATAAGTACATTCCATTCAAAATGAATATTTTAAGATATGTGTGTTTCAATAGGACATAAGAGTATGTTTAAGAGGTTACGCGGTGTTTAAAAAAAGGTAAAGTATATTCATAATCAAAAGTACTTTTTATTGTAAAGAACATATGTTTTGGACTTGCAGGAAACTTTGAAAATGTAGAACGCCATGCAAGCATTACAGTTCATCACATTGAAACCACACATATGTATAAAACATTTAAGTTATTCCTTTGCACATACTTTAATTTCATGTACAATGGGGGGCAGTTTGTGTCTCACCTTAATTTGATCTACTCAAACTAATGAAACCTTAAAACATTTTAAAAACTTGTGAAATGCTCAGGCGTCTCTTCAATTACTGAAACTGAAGAAATTAGACAATATTTTACATCACCAAAAAAAGCATGACATTTTATTGTCCACAATTTTAGGTTTTTTTTTAAACAAAATTAATGATTAGATAATCATAACTACATCAGTTTAAACACTGAATAATTACAAACACAAACATCACTTAAATAATATATTTTCAAACGCTTAACACTTATTTAAAAACACTGCTGATAAAATGAGTAGCCTAGGATTGTTACAGGATTTATTGATTGGTAATTTATGACCACTTATATATTTAATTATTCCCATAACGTTTTCTGAATTTGTGACATGAACTGACTGTGCTATTCTGCACAATTCAATTCAATTGTATTTATATAGCGCCAATTCATAACAGAAGTTATCTCAAGACACTTTACATATAGAGCAGGTCTAGACCAAAACTCTTCATGATGTTATTTACAGACCCAACGATCCCCACCATGAGCAAGCACTTTTCATTATGAGACAGTGGCAAGGAAAAACTGCCTTTTAACAGACAGAAACCTGGGACAGACCAGACTCAGGGTGGGTGCCCTTCTGCCTCGGCCGTGTGGGTTGAGGGAGAGAGAGGGGGGGGGGGGGGGGGGGGGGGGGGGGGGGGGGGGGACATGGCATAGTGCAGGTCCGACGAAGGGATGCATAGCAGCAATGCTGCACACTGTCATTTCCTATATAAGACATATAGCACTTTGCTATATCTTGCTGTATGTGTATGCGTGTTTTTATTTTAATCTGATCACTTCAAAGATGATTTTCTATCATGCAGTTCAAAGACAAGGTTTTCTGAATCTCAATGTTAAGACTTGTGAGTAATATTTGTAGGTTTTATCATGAAATAAAAGTGTGTTTAAAGTACATTCATTTGGTTATATATTACACAAACTACCTTCATGGTTTGCATTAATTTGATTAATTGTATAAAAATATAGAAACCTATACATGCAGTGATAAACAGAAGTTATTGTCCACTGAAGTGCTTTGATCCTTAATACTCCTTTACATGTGGCATTGTGTCCTTGTCAGTGTTGTCCACCATACCATTGGGTTTCCACTCCTTCCTCTCAGTAGTCCACTCCTCCGCTTGGCAGTGCTTTACTGCACCTCCTCTGTGCTGGAGACATGTGGTGGGCGCCTCATGCCCGATCTGACTACTGAGGACGGTCCATCAATCTTGGCTTTTTGGATCCTTAAGGCCCCTTTCAGGTTCTGAGCCCTCACTTCTTTGTTTTTGATCTCCTCCACTACCCGGACGGGGAACCAGCCCTTTTCACCATCATGTAGCCTCTCACCCATCATCCAGCCTAGAAGATGACAAACGTATCATGAGGATCTTCAAAGAAAGGCAGATGCCTAAGAAGTATAGATTTAGCTAATGAAAATATGGTTCAAATTCAGATTGTTGAAATTCTGCTAAACATATCGCAGCTATGCGAAGTGAACTCATCATTTATAAAGCAATGTTTCTACATGAATACTCATTGAGCCGTCCTCAACCAGCCTGGGAGTGCTGATGGACCTCCAGGGGTTTAGTGGTCTGCTGTGCTTCAGCTTCTCCACCAAGCCAAAAAGTACTTTAAACCGCCCACACAATATTCACTTCCTTCTTTTCCTTCTTATTTTCATGTGGGCCCTGACCATCTTGACAGAACCCCTGGCCTCAGTTATCAGGCCAGTAGCACAACCCCAAAAGCATTAGTGTATCCTTATCATATTACCATATCTTTATATCCCAATGTACACATTTTAATCTTTGGTGTTTGTGGAGTGGATTTCAAGTCCGGATATTTCTACCACATTTCCAGGATAAGCAAATAACCAGTGCAGCACTGCCAGAAAGGGTTGGCACACATAGGCACACACCATCGTCTGTTTTCTCCAGGTTGTTCAGGACATCCGCCATCTCAATGGAGAGTTCATCTGGTTCCTGAGCTATGTAGGACTGAATACACTGGACCTGAGGGCAGTCTGAAGAAGATGGCATACATCTCTTATTTATATATATATATATATATATATATATATATATATATATATATATAATTATTTTTTAATCTCTATTTATTCACATGTGCTCTTTGTGAAGAAGCCATCTCACCTGATTGATGAGCACTTGTAGACGCGAAGCGTGTGCGTGGATGAGGGGTCAGAGCACATATCCATCGGCGCTTATCACTCCTATTGATTCCCAAACAGCAGGTTGAGTCGGTTAAAACTTGCTTCAATTTGTCACCGCTGACTAACTTAGGGATTCATCCACAATCAAAAGGATAAACTATAACGTGATGATGTGGATTATTTCCCAAATGTTCCGTCTGTGCTTAACTAAAGTACATGTGATGCTATATTGAGCATAACGTGTGTCCAGTAGTAAACGTGTCTACAGGCGAATTACGTTCTGACCAACGGCAGCTCTTTGCTCAGATTTGTTATTGGACTTACAAGCTGGTGGTCTTGAGCATGTATGTGATCGCCCGGTCCTCTTGGTTCTCCAGAAGCTTAAGAACAAATACGTTTGCCAGCTGCTGACCCTGGTCCACCATATCTTCGGTTCTCAACATGGCACGTGTGCAAGAGTCAAGAACCTGAAACTTATCGCCACTTACAACGACATGTAAGAGACAATTTAGGAATGATTTGAGGTTTCAACCCCAATGAAAGATATGCTGTGAAAACCAGTTAAATAATGAGAATGATGAAAAATAGGAATGTTAGGATAGGCACATAACCTAGCATGAGCCAAGTCGTGACATATGAATTCAGCTAGATTTGTAGCCATTGCCAGCTGATTCATCTTTAAGGTATCTTAGATAACTTGGTCCCATAGAGTTATATAACATTGGTAATATAGATTGTCATACAAGTGTTATATGCCAGTTGTTTGTTAACTTCCTTTGCTGTAAACGGACAGCCATGTGATTAGTCTTAACACTTGTGGACAACAAGCACATTATTGGATGCAATGTTTATGTCACATTAAGGTATGAGTGGATCAACAGCTTGGTCCATCCGTGATTCTGGCATAAACTTGTGCCTGGATAAGCCATGGTGTAAAATGTTGGAAATCAGTTTTTCACATTGCAGCCCAATTTGCAATGTGATAGGAATTGACTTTCAAAGTTGAAAGCATGTATATAATATATAATTGTGCCACAATCTTGTTAATATTTGTTCATATTTGTTTTGGGAGGAAGACATGTTTTTCTAGCATTCACTGAATTAAAAACTAAATCATAGAAAAACCAAAATCATCAAATAATGTACTTAATCACATACATAATATACATAATAAATACATCATAATAATAAAAAAGAAACACTGTTTTAGACTTGAAATAACATACAGCACCAACCTCGAGCTGGGTTTTGTAATCAGTAGCAGGTTGTTGAAAAGGAACAAATAGATGGGCTGATAGAGTTTCCGACTTCGGACGGTCCGCGTGCTCTTGGGCCCAGACATCTGCTGCACCTCACCCTTCTTCAGCAGCCAGCGGGAATGAGAGATGATTGGTACGGACTGCCGAAGGTGAAAATTATGACATGACACAAAAGTTTGAGTTGGACGAAGTCTGTTTCTGTATTCATGCTCTCTGTGTAATATAGGTGAGCTTTTTTAAACCATAATTTCATGATGCAGCATTGATAAGAGTGGCAGGACTTATACCTTGGACTTAAACTCTAGTGTTTTCTCAATACTGATAAGCTCCTCAGTGCGACTCATTTTCCTTACACCCTCGTTGCAATCTTTCACAATCTGTGGCAAACAGAAACATCAGAAACTGCTATAAAGAAAATAAGTTTGACATTATACCTGTTAAAATAGAATGGCTTCATAAAATGTAAACAGATGTGCATTTTGGGAGGATGTACAGGATCCATTGTCTAAGACATCATAATCAAATGTGCGATGGGCATTCATCATTTTGTCATTGCTTATTAAGAGATTTTCATTCCATGCTTTACAAAGACAGGTATGGAACACGCCCATATGAATAATTCGAACGTAATGTTATTTCTAGCTCATGACACACCCATATTTAGTATTCACAAAGACATGACTTCTTGAACCCAACCCAAGACCAACTCTTATCGCTCTTGTGTCTTGTCACCTGCTCCAGTTTATCATGTGCCTTAATTGCGTTTGCTTCCCTTTGAGAGTTTTCTTCTGCTCTCTTAAGGATATTCTGTACAGAGAAAGAATATAAGAACAGAACCTTTGAACATTTAACTTAATTAAGAAAGTATATTTGGTTACATATTTAACAATTAATGCATTTCTGTTTCTGAGATGTATAGTGATCTGATTTTAAGCCTTACAAATAAAGCCTTATAGTCCAAGTAATGCTTTCAAGCAGGGGGCCATAAAGAAAGATTAAAGATTTCTTTTATGGTGTTTGAACATGTTTTCACTTGATCAAGAGTTGCATGTCTTCTGGCTCAATTGGACGTGTCTAGAAGGGCACTGACCTGTACTAGCAATTTGATCCTTAGGATCCTCTGGAAGGGGAGAATGAGGAAGGAAGTGAAAGATAGCCCACGCAGACAGGACATTTTCTCCAATGAGGTTATGGCTTCACGAAATGCCACATTTTCCTGTCTACACAATACAAAGATATAGTTGGAGACAAAACATGTTTTGATAAATATTACAATGTTTCAGACTAAACAGAGCAGACATGTTATTCAAACATGGTGACAGTACCAAGCAGTAGGCATGCCATTATGTACAGGTTTGTCTGATTAGAGCTGTAAAAGGGCTATTAAAGGGTGATAATGGGCCACACCATTCAAAGCAATGGACTCAAGGACTCAATGCAGTGAAAGCAACCACTATCTAAATCAACAGTATTTAATAGGAGGTGTGACACTTTATTGACTACTAGATGAAGATACAATATGAAGGCTCAACAAAAATTAAAAAGGTGAGAAAAAACTGATAAGACAAATGTAATTTTTTTTACTTTATTCACATTTAACACTGGTGTTACTAAACTAAATTAACATAAAACAAAGCAATGCTGAGAAAATACATTTTCAGACCGCTTTAACTGGCCATTGGAAAACAGCAGACGGTAAAAAGGCTTAAACTAACAGAGAGCAAACAATGTACTAATTATCATTTCTTAGAATATATGAGAAGACCTGAATTTCATAAAATAGTACTAATTGTCTATGAAAGAGTGAGAGGAAAGCCCTTCACCTCATAATGTTCTGCAACTAACGAAGCCACCCTACAGTTGGTAGTGGTGAAAACTTTAAGAAACTACCCACCTGAAGGGAAAGTGTTCACCATGCAATAACAGCTTGTTATGTGCCACACCATATACATAACTGAAGAGCAAAACCTGTTATTCCCCTGTTTTCTGACAGGACTTTGTCAGACTTAGTCACATCAGCGTTAAATATGAATAAAGTTAATAAATTATATTCGTCTTTTCTGTTTTTGTTTTTTAATTTGTTTAGCCTTCATATCTGATCTGCCTTCATCTAATAGTCAATAAAATGTTAAACCTCCTGCAATACTGCATAACTGTGACTTTTAAATCCCTAAATGAAACTAGAACACAGGACGGGGTTTCAGAAAGCCATTTTGAATAGTGATACTCACAAAAGTCGTCTATAGGTTTTTTCTTGGTACACCTGGTTGATAACGTAGGTGTTAAAAACCTGGAACTGCTCCTCAGCATGTTGGTGGACGATGTCGCACACATCTGAGATCTCGATAGAAGCCTCTATCCTGTTCTCCAGGTCCATGAGGAAACTGGGATGTCAAGTGAAAAAGTTAAAAGAAAATATCAAATTAAAATACCAATTATTGAATTAGTATTTTTTAAGATATTTAAAATCATAGATGATTATTGATATTCTTACATAACACATTTTGTAATATGCATTATTGTTATTATAATGTACAAAATATTGATATTAAGCAATTCAACAATTAAACATTTGAACACCCACTCTCTTAAATAGTATACAAAATATCTCATCTGAAGCAGTTATTAAGACGAGATAGAGGGGTTATTATCAAGTATAAGTACAAGTATAAATATAAGTTTCTAGGTCAGCGACTTAACTCATTCAGGAGGACATCTATATATTTATATATAGCTATAATATCTATAGCATAGATATTATCCCTAGCAAAGGTTTTACTTTGCATCTGGGCACCGTAGTTGCTTGATGTATTAAAGTAGTTTTTAGGTCTTTCAAATGAGTAAAATTGAATCACTGGTACCTGACTTACCTTTCACTGGCTTTCACCACTTCCTTGATGTTGGAGAACAAAAAGTGCATATCACTGTTGGTAAGGGTGCTGTATAAGAGAGGATTACGTAGAAAGTTTGTCTCCAAGATCTCCAAACTTTTGTAGTAGGACGCCTCTGAGCTAACAAGCTCAAACATGGTCTAGAGAACGATGATGAAATTACATGAATACACAGAAAAGAAAGATGAAGATAAGTTAAGATGTTTTGATGGCTGAAACCATGATAACAAGTCGACATCATCAGTTACTGTAAAAGTAAGGATCAGCTGTGGTAACTACATAATCAATCATTTCCATTTGAAATCATTGCTCTACAACTCACTTCCTGCATGATGATCTCTTTCTGTGAGAGCTTATCGAGCAGGCCTTTCTCCTTTACAATGTCCAGGTTTTGCCATAAGCTCAGTTGGTTTATGCTGTTCCTCAGCTGTAGCTGTGCTTCGGCTTTGAATGCGAGTCCATCGCGTTGTCGCCGCTGGTCGATTTCCTGCTGCTTGGATGTGTCCCTGTACTCTTGGTACAGGACGTCTACACAGGTGTAAGCTACAATGACGGAGAGAGGTTTGTTCAAACACGGGCAGGCACAGCATCATCATGGCATGGAAAACTGCTACAGTATATATCAAAATCGTGGGGTTGAGGACACACAGGCTTGGATATTAGTCTTGACTGCAAGAGAGGCACCTAAGACTAATATATACAGGCATGCGTTTAAAAGATCCTTAGGAAAGCAAGGACCAAGGGCAGATACAAATGTTGTCCTGCTAATATACACAGCATTGCCTGTGTAGTCCTTGAAGAGGTAAGAGAAACTGTTACGTAACATCCCTCGCAACATCCTGCATGTTGCCTCTGTGGGTGTATTGCTGGTATAAAATATACTGCGTTGCCTTTGTGGGTGTATTGCTGCTATAAATTACATAAGAGACGACGGCTGTTAGCAAATTCAGATGATAAATATGTTTCAGTATTTACACTGGACACATGTCACACACACTTTATGGCCTTTATCACACACACATATCTGTTTTATTTTAGCTACAATTTTGGAGGAGGTAACAGATGTTACATCTATCCTGTTGTCTTTGCTGCATTTCTATTATTGGCTTTTGATTCCTCACCAATGTTTTTCACAATGTTGGGGCTGTGGTGGAACTCTCCTTTCACTGGAGGGCTTCTTTCATTGATCACCATCCTGAGTAGAAAGGACAAAGTTTGTGAGATGAAGAAACGGGTGAGATGAAGAGTCTACATTGATCCAACTCAGCTCACATAATTCAACTCAAAATTCGGTTCGGTTTTATTAAAAACAGAATTGTATATTATGAAAACAGCTGCGTCTGCTGAACACAATTGGAATATGCTTTTTTTATTGGTCTTAAATACAAGCATGTATTCTACTTACATGTTAATGTTTTTGGTAATACATATTTAATTATAACAGCTTAACTTTCCTGTATATATCAATACAATAGAAAGGCGTGACAAAAGTCTACATTTCGTCACTCAAATTTTCCAATCATCCTTACCTTTGATTTATGCCACCTCGCTCTGCTGTCTCAAAGCCAGGTTGCGAAAATCCTCTGGAGTCCCCGTGAGTTTCTTGTACGCCGCAGGCTGCAGCAGTATACTCTGAGAGCCCTTCCATTTCGTGCTTGTCCATGTTTTGCTTCTGAGGTGAAGGCTTGTGAGCTATGTTGCCTCTGTGCCCACCGTTTGAGGCATAATCCACGTCTCTCTGCCGTCGTCCTCCTCCTCCTCCATCCCCATCTACAGGATGCCTGTCATGAGGTGAGCGCAGGCTTTTAGACTCTCTATTGCCAGGCAACAGTGCAATGGAATGGTTCAGCCGTGGAGAAGAAGGGAAGCTAAAGCGGTTACCAGAAACCTAGTCGAGAACATATTTCATACGCAGATGTGTCATCATTCCTCCAGAAGAACAACAATTACACAAATGAGACAGAATTATCCATCCATTATAACAGATTTTAATTCTATTGTAATTTAATAAAATATTAAAAATACAGTCTTGTCCCCTATGCTTACACCTTTAAAACAAGTGCTTGAGAGTTAAATGTTGCATTATTCTGAAAGACGTATCTGAAAGGTTACGGTTGACAGTAGTGGAAAAGCTCACCTCCCCATCGTATATGTCGGAGGGGTTTTTGGGTGCAGCTTTGGGGATGCACCTCTGCTTGCTGTGTGTTCATAGCCTGTCTTGATGGGGCCCGAGGCTGTAAGAAGACGAGAAGTGAGAGTGAGTGATAAAATAAGATAAATACATGAAGATAAGACATAGATTCAGGAGTCAAGGTTACATCGTCATGATGATAATTCCATAAAGGAACCAAGTAGAAATTAGGGAAATTGGAAGGAAGGCTTGGTCTTATTTTTCTCTCTCATTGAGGTGATCAAAATACTACAATTGTGCAGGACGGTGTATTGGTGAATAACCTACATACTTGAGGTATGTACTTTGTAGGTTGAACATATTTTGTAATATAGAACATATAACACAGCTTTGTGTAGTGTTCATGAAAACATGCAAATGATCTGGGGTTTTATTTATAAGACATTGTACAATTGTTTTGCATAACAAATCACAGCTGCTCATTACTATGAGTCACAACTCCCTGTGGGTTTGTGACTTTCTGGCTTGGCAGAGTTACACAACATGTTAGCACCTCGCTTCTTAGAGGTTTCTGAATTTAAGTTTCATGTACACTGATATTCAGAGAACATGAAATACAGAGTCCTTGTCAATGCATGAAACAGAGTGCAATGACAGCATGGTTGGTACCACCTACAAAGATGACATAAGCTAAGCATATGTCTTGTTTTCATTTAATTGAAACCATGTCAATAGTATACTGAAAAGTAGGCAAAGACTTTTTCTCAGGAACTTGCACCTGCATTCCCTAATAATATTTTTTAGGACATCATTATGTGTCCTGAGAAGTAATTGAAAATGATTTATTGGTGAGTAGTTTCATAATGCTTAAGGCCAAAGCATATGAACAGATTGGCTCATAATTGTAGTGCCTCCCAAAAAACATAAGATCCTGTTGATTTAACTTAGAGTGGAGTGGGGCCCTGTTTGCCTGCTCGCTTCATGGAGGACTCAAGTCTCCCACACAGCCGTGGGCTTTGGAGGCCTGTTACAGAAGTTCATTTTAAGACTTAATATTTGCGCCGTATTAATCATTGAGTAACTTAATATGAATTCAAGTCTTTACAAAACACACCCACACCCAAACACAGGCAGAAGTGTAATGGAGCAGAAGACTTAAACAAGTTCCTAGTTGGTTATTTACAACTTGAAAACAAGAGGTCAAAGGTAATGGTTATAAGTACAGTACTTGAATATTCTCTTGGGTGTTTTAAATGTGGAACCTGTTCATCAAGTTAGATACACTTTAATTCACACAAAACCAGATGTCTGGCAACCTTTTGTTTGCTTTGGACCAAAACCTACTGTAGGCCAAAACAAAAGAGGCAGAAACAATGCCTTGTCAATGCATGAAACAGAGTGCAATGACAGCATGGTTGGTACCACCTACAAAGATTACATAAGCCAAGCATATGAAAAGATCTGATTTCCACAGCAAGGGTGGATAATGTGAACCACAATGTGGAGGCGTGTCATGCAGCCAGCTGGATGACTACCAAACAGGTTTGATTTGGTGAAGTTTCAGTAAGCCTGCCCTACATGCTCCCAGGTGTACAGTACTTTGGCAGATAGTCTACAGCCGTTGGTGACGTTGCGTTATGTTTCAGGAGCAAGTAACTACTATGAAACAAAATCTTTACTTACTCGGAGACTGTTCCGATGAAGGCAAACGCTTCTTCCTCATGGAGCGGTAAAAGCGTGAGTTTCTACGAATGGGGTCCCTCTTCAAACCAGAGGTATTGTCGTCCTCATCATCTTCATCATCATGGGTTCTCTGTAAATTTACTGTGGTGGGGATTGTGGGGATCTCCTGTGATGACTTTAGCCCCCACTTTCCCTTGAAGAAGGCATTCATCGCAGCAGTATCAGGCCACTGAGGCCCTGGCCCTTCTCAAGAATGAAATTGTGCCGTTCAAATCTGAAGGATGCCTAAAGTATGACTGTACTTCAGAAATTAGCCACAATCGAGGAAAGTTTCCATTGCCTTTGATAATGATTCCTGATTGTAAGTCACCCTTTTGAAAGTAAACTATGAAATAACACAAAAGTTAAAGGCACAGCAAGAACCGTCCAGGGTAGCGGTTTGCCTACCTGTCTCTCTCTGTCTTATCACCATTCCTGTGTTGACGCACTCACTAAGGAGTGTTGGTTAACCTTTGGAAGTACTCAGTTACCTGCCTTTCCCCAGACTGCAATTACATTTACGACACTTGCATTCTGCTTTGTCCCTCCCTTCATTATGCCCCTCCCTTCATTTAGTTCCCACCCACTTCGCACACACACAGACACACACACACACACACACACACACACACACACACACACACACACACATATGCAGACAAACACTACACACACTTTCTCTATTTGAGGCTAAATTACATTCCTGAGCGGAGCCTGGATTTACATGCCAGCCGCTTTATCCCACCTCCATGAAAGCCAGTAAAAGGAACCAAAAAGTTTCCCTTGAATAGTTTTATCTACCTCTTCTTACTGGGGGCGTGTGCATTGGCTGGCATTCCAGAGGTTAGTCCTTTATATTTGATGTTTCATTTCATTTATTCGGAATGTTTGAGTTAAATAATCCCAAACCTGAATGCACATAACATTTAGAAGATGATAGTTTACAGTGGTAGAGAGAATTCTAGTCATATACAACAAATGCAGAGAATGATTGTGAATAATCAGCCCAAATATGTAGAAACAAGCAACTATCCTTAGGGCTTAATTGCATTACAACAAGGGATTTGGAATGGTAGTTGGAATGCACTTCCACTGCCTTTTCCTTCCCTTACCCTCCTCTTAAGCCGTGTCAGATGACAGCCAGCACAATACACCACCTTAATCTACCTATCAAGACATAGGCCTATGTGTTGGCCAATTTCAGGGGCAGCTAGCTACAGCAAGAGCTAACTACAATCTTTACTGTACCATTGTATAAAATCTCACAACCACCATTAAGATTATTATCCCCTTGAACTGTCTGCATGTAAAAGTGTCCTTGAGCAACACACTGAGTCCCAACTTTCTCCCCGGGGCACTGAACATAGCAGCCCACTGCTCCTAGTCTATGACCTGAACATACATTCAAATATAATCTTGACACTAAATGAAAATCCTCAATAGGATAGGTCAAATGCAGAGAACAAATTTTGTTCCCATATCTAAAAAATACTGAGAATGACCAAAGTTTAATCTAATCTAATATGTTGTATGTTAATATCTGAATTGTGAAAATCTGAATCTGTAGTTTCATTTCAGCTCCTGGAAACTCATAACATTTCCATATTTTATTAAATTGCATAATGCTGTTTGAAATTTGTTTGAACCTCTGGTCAAGAGGGCCTGGGATGAAGTCTGTCATAGGCTTTCCATCAAAGTAGCATGAGCTCTTTGTCTCATCAATATTTTTGAACATATTTATTTCAATATTTCTAACATATATCGCGTGACTGTATCAACCTGTTCAAGTAGATATTTTGCTACATCTCTGTCTCCAATAAGGCTTTGAATGTCCCTTCCTTGTACACATCACTGTTGGTTGGTAGTGAATGAAATAAGTGGAGGAGTGGTTAAAGTATAGTTTTTATGTATTTTATTGTGTGTATCTATTAGTGAACTGAGGTCCAGTGGAAGGACAACCCACGTTTCAATATCATTCACTTTGATATAGTTGGGTTTATATAGTTTAACAATTTCTCATGTTATAGTAACCCCGAGGTATTTGGAATATATATTTGTATATATATATATATTTTTTTTTTTTGTATAATTTTGGATGGGTATTAATTCATTGTTAAAATCTGTGTATTAGTTAAGTTTAACCTCCAAAGTAGAAGCCAAACAGCTCAAGTTGATTGGTTAAACATTTGTCAGGGTTTGGATAAAAACTGTTTTGATTTCTCCATAAATTGCTACACTTTCCAGATTGTATTATTGTCGTTAAGACAGGTTGTTCACGTCAGGGGAGCAAGCGGCTCATAGAATGTCTGTCTACATGCCTTACTTTGGACTATGTTACGGTCCTCCCCTTCAGTAAAGTCTGCAACCTGGGAGTGATAATGGACAGCAAACAATGTATACTACCTGCTGTTGAAAGGGTTAATTCCTGGAGCTAATCAAAATTCTCTTAGCCGGAGATAGTTCATGTTCCTGGTAAGGAGATGGTGTCTGGTGATCTCATCTTAAAATGACTGATTGTGATTCCATAATCAGATGCTGGAAGTCTTGCGACAGAGCAGGGAAAGGGCACGGCAGGCAGTGTGGCGGCCAGGGCAGATCAGCCAGAAGGTAGAGCCTGTGAGATACGCAGACAGGCGCAGGGTGATCCGCTGAAGACAACAGCGAGGAAGTCATACCTCCCAGTGGTCGACTACTTCTAGAGGTTCATCAGACAATGGACCACAATACGCATGGTTGGCTCCCAGGAGTTTTCTGCTACTTCAGTGATTTCAAGATTCAAGATTCAATACATTTATTGCCATGTCAACCTGTTATCTTGAGTGCTGTTATCTTGAGTGCAAGTTGAGATTTCTGATAACCAGAGGGTAGGTGCTGTTACTGTAACGTGATGTGGAGGTCTTAATACTTCTATATCTTCTTCCTGATGGGAGGAGATGAAAGAGGTGGTGAGCGGGGTGAGAGTGATCTGCTATGATGTTTTTAGCCTTCCTGATTATTCTGGTGGCGAAGAGTGAAGAAAGTGAAGGGAGACTGCAGCCTATGATTCGTGATTTCAACATCCACAGAGGTTAACAGCTCACCTGTTATCATATATGTTCATACTATCCTCTTTTGCGCTCATTCTCTTCTTCCCCCCTTCTCACAAACTATCACATACTGGTTCTGCTTAAGGATTTCTTTGACCATAGAATTCAATCTGATTGAATTACTGAGTGATTTTGTTCAACTCCATTGTAAAACAAGACATGACATATGCTCTCCTCACCCACCTGCTGACACCACCTGTTCTATAGCCAGCTCTTCATCTCCTACTCCTACTTTATTTTCACCACTCTCTCCCAGTGAGGTAACATCCTGGGTACATTACCACTGCCCCACCACCTCTTGACCCCATCTTCAGTCTACTGCTTCAGAGCTCTTAGTTACCTCATCCATCTCACCGAACACCTCTCTGACAACTGGATGTTTTTCAAATCCTCATAAAGCAGCAAGAGTGAACCATCTTCCTGAAGTGGCAAAAGTTACACCAAACTGCCAGCAGAATATCTGTGTCTGGCTGGCATCTCTCAATGGATTTCAACACACCACCTGAACCCGGACAAGACTGAGCTGCCCTCCTTCCAGGGCAGGCATCTCCAATCCACAACAGATTCAATTACCCTCTGATATTTGATTCTGCATACTGAAAATCTGTTGCATTGTAACACAAAATCAGCATCAGCATTTATCACAACACAGAAATACAAGCTCTCCATTGGCCCTCAAAGGGATGTTAGGGTTAGCATGCTACCCAGTGATTTGCATTATTGAATGTAATACACTTAACCATGGATTCAGCAAACCTTTGATATTTAAATCTTGCATGTCATTTGTTTTGTCTGTATGTCGACGTACAATGATGGACTGTATGCAGTCTCTACAGCTATTACTCTTGTTTCTTCCTGCAAAAACTCAACTCTTGCAAGAATTCTTCTTGAGCAGGACTTTTCAGACATCATGCGGAAGGTCAAGAAATATGAACATTGAAAGGCGTAATTGCCCAAAATGAACCAATTTCAATTATAGTTTCATTAATCCCTTTGACCTACAAGAATCGGAAAATAGGGTCCAAAAGATTGAAAAAGCCAAAAGTATTCCTTTAAAGAAACTACTACGGCCTAAAACCCTGGCATTATTAAGACATGGCTATTGTTGAAGTACAATACAGTCCTAATTCCTATTGTTCATTTTTGTGTAGTATTTAATTTTGCCGTGGCTATATGATGTCTGTAGATGCTACTACCTCACACAGAGACATTGCTGCAGTAGTTGCAATTGCAGTGCATATTCCAATGCATGTACACAGCTGTTTTTCAAGAATGAGTCGAACGCCACATTTTTTGCATTTCACATAACCCACCGGCTCATTAACCTCATTATGCACATGGTCAAACCTTTTCCACACCTCAGACTTTGCTTTCTTTGATGGCGCAACTAAAATGTAAACGCCAGAGGCCAGCTTTTGATTCACGTCCTTAGCATCCATATCCGCATCGCTCTCGCGCCAATCGAAATGTATCACCTGACCGCTCATTTACCATTCAAGCCCGAGCCCGGCCGAGCCGGGCCGAGCCGACCCGTGGGGTCCCGTCAGGTCCGGGCAAATATCTTCAGCACTTTGAGTCTTATTGTATCGTAGCATAACTATCTCTAACTCTAACTAACCAACAACTCTAACTAGGATCATTTACAATTAATAATATTGTGTACATATCCTTACAATATTTTTATTCGTTTATACAATTTACAGAATGTTGCCTCCTCCTGGTGAACGCGGGGATAGCAAAAGTAATTCTGGGTAACAAAGGAAAATAGCACATTGGAACAGAAGACAGCCAGGGACAAATGGCATACAACAATAAAATATATGAAAAATTAACTCTGGAATGAATAGTAAATCGAAGTTAGACGTTTTATAATAATGGAAGTTTTTTTGCCTGTATTCCTTTAACTACAGTAACAGGCGTCAATCAATTCATTAGCATACACGCTACAAACAATGGACTTACGTCTTATAACAAGACAAACAGCTAGGGCATGCAATTGAACGCAATCGTCGTCTTTTTTATTAGTTATTTTCAAATACACAGAAAGGTTCCACCCAAATCTGCCCCGGCATGTTTTATTTTCATATTTGTTATGCGGTAAGAGTGCCGTAAATTGATAGCTATGGCACATGCGCAGTACGGATCGGGTAGTGACCTTCCTATAATGGTTGATGCTAGAGCCCACATAGTGAGAGAGGTGAATTTGTTACATACAGCTGCATTTTAGACGTCGTTCGAGTGAAGGGTTCTATTATAATGGCTGGCAGTAGGCTCGAAAAGTTTGGAACCGTATTCACACGGTAGGACTATATGTTTGGTTGAAATATGATTTTGCCACAACATACTTGTCTTGTCATATTTGTTTATTGGTTGATTGCTGCATTCACTGTATTCTCTAACTTATTACTGCGTCTCATAGAGGTCAAATATGGCTTTAGATTAATTGCTCTGTATTGCTGGGTTTTAGGAAACTAAAAGCGGCGTGTCAAACACTGCCACGCTATATCACGTGGTGAAACGATACAATGTAAGCTTTGTGATGGTGAATGCTAACCCTTTGTTTTCACGTTGTGTGGCTATATTTCTGAATGCACATTGCAAAATAGTCTTTACTGTCGTAACGTATAAGATGAATGTGTTCGTTACCGCTATTATATAGCTGCATCAAGGACGTCGCCATATTTGTTGATTTTCTATCTTCACACTTCCGCTGGCATACCGGAAGTAGACCGTGGCAGTCACTCGGGCACTCCGAGATCCTCTTGTTCAAGACCCGTCCTAAGGCAGTGGTTATAGTTTTACCACTGTCATTGTACAATGGTTTAATCTTCCATTGTGTTTATTTAGCAATATATTAGCAAAAACATTAACACTGAACATAAATGGGAAACGTTTAATTGAATGCACAGATCGACACTTTAAAATAACAAATCATGATGCAATGTGCAAATAGTTGTAAAAGTTACGTAAGAATTGAGAAAGATAACATATTGATAACATATGTATGTATGTATGCTCAGCAGATATTAACTCGTCTGACAGCGGTCACGTTTTTTGTGACGGGTAGGCCACATAAAATGATATGATATATGAACAAGGTTCTACTTGACCACTTGACCGTTACCAGCGTTATGTATCGTAAACGTAACTACGCAAAGTTGAACGTATAAGATGCTATTTTACAGGAAGATAAAGTGGCTTTATTCACATTTAGTATATTTTCAATCACGGCAGTGCATTGTATAGGCCTATGTATGGCACACGTGTACTCTACCGGACATTACAACAACACAATGATAAACATAATCATATATATACTTGTTGTTTTTTCAGTAATATATATCCACCAAAGGCGCAGTTTGAAGTTAAAATGGATATGAAAAATATTAAGAAACTATTATTGTATATTTGATGACCTGCTTTATAAATGTTGATTTATTAATGTTGTACTCTTTTCATTCTGGATTACTGATGATAACACGTGTTCACGGTCCAGAGTTCGAGATCTGCTGCGCTCTGGGGTCATCCACCCATCAGACACTCCCATCTGGTATGAGGTGTTCAAGTCTTTTCCACCCAAGAGGGACCCATTGTATGTGAAGCCAGTCCGCGGCCTGTACAAGAAAGATGACCCTGTGGCTGATATATTTTACAAAGAGGACAAAATAAGAGCGTAAGTAGATATTTATTGCATGGAAATTCCATTACTTTGCCAACTTCAGGTGTTAAATTCTAATCATATTTGAATTGTGAATTATCATTTTAAGGAAATTCTACGATGTGTATGGGACTGGGCCTAGAATTCTTGATCTCTCCAAATCAAATCATACTTCAGTGTGCCAAAGGTGAGTAAGAATTTGTATTTATCTTTTTAATTCAAAACATGGGCTGAATTCAAAACATGAGCTACATTTAATCTTTTCACATATCTATGTAAAAATGGCTAATGTTGATCACCATCAAACATTAAAAGCAAGTAAAAAGAGACAAAAAATATTACTGCATGGTGAAGATGCCAGCATTGCATTAATTATTTAACTGAGATTACAGGTAAGTCAGTTATTCACATTATATGTGAAATATGTGAGACAAAATAAACATTTATGAAACATTTAAAGCTGCAGTAGGTAGGATTCTGGACGTGTGTCAGGAGAGCAGAAGAGAGCAGTGTTATGAAACCATTTAATAAAAAGTCAGTCCCATCTTTCTCCCTCCTTCGTTTCTCCGCCATTGAGAAGTGTTGAATCTCATGCACCTAAGATTGACAAGTATGAGATGCCCTGATGGGTAAGACATGAGAGCCTACAGCCAACAGATATTCTCACAGAACATTTGACTCCCTAATAGTATTTATACTGTTTCCAACAAATTGTAATCAAAAGATTTCTCTTAAATCCTAACTAGCACATTTTTAAGCCAACATGAAACATTACACGTCTAAAGAAATAATATTCAGTTATAATAATAATAATTATTTCCATCAGTTTGGGGGTGCATGTCACCTTATTAACAACAAATTGAGCCTACTAAGTTAGTGGCAAAAGTAGTTAATGCCCATTGTATAGATGTGGTCTGGCTGCTGACAGTATGCCTTTCCATAGGTTAACATACATGCTGATAACTGGTGACAAAATATGGTAGCTTCACATTAATTAATCCATACCATCTTTTTCAATCCCAAGGTTTGTGGAAACGTATACGAGGCTTGAAAGCAGTGGAGAGCTGGACGAGTTTGCTCTGTTCGAGGAGGCTGGTAAAGCCCTGCTGTCTGAGGGCCTCGTGCTGAGGAGAAGAGGAGCTCCCACGGTGAGATCTTCATGTGCCCACACCTCAGACATGTTCCTCATACTGACCTGTCAACTGCTAATACACAATTTCAGGCAATGTTCACCTACGAATGAATGCTCTGTATTATTAGTTTCAATGATTCCTACAACAATACCATGGTTGGCGAATCAGGCTTGTGTATATTGACTTTAGCAGTGGTATTAGTTTGGTTAAAAGAACGGGGACCAGAATTCCATCTTGTATTTTTTACTTGGGATGATAATAGGAGTAAATCCTGGTCCCCATGGCAGCCTATTTAGCGTGAGGCCAGAAGTAGCATCATGAATATAAACTGTTGTTAGCTTCAGTATGATGATCTCCATCTCCTGTCTCGCCCTGCAGGTGTCTGCTGCGCAGGAGTTCAAGCTGACAGACATGCTGGCAGAGCAGCAGTCAGACACTGCAGCTGAGAAATCGTAATGGTGGAACGCAGAGAACAGACGTGGACATCTCCATTCATTATTGTTCTGTTTTGTTGTTATTAATTGTGATCCAAGTATAATGGTAGATGGAGATTGGCATCAATATCTTCAGTTAACCATTTGTGGATCTTTCTAAAATGTTGCACACGCTGCTGATGTTGAGCACTGATCCGGCCAAACTCATTTTGGGTTTTTAATGTGCAGAGTTGCAGCATATTGCCAGGCAAGACGCATTATCTCAGTATCATTATCTAGACATGTCTGTTTTGAGGACATGAATAAAGCCTTTTTGATAGATTATTGCAGTTGATTAAGCATTTCTTGAGTTCTGACTGTTTTTCTTTGATTTACATTGTCAGCAGAGCGTATAATACTCCTTTCCATATTTAAGTGATTCTACAAGTTCTTCATAACCAATGTTTTATGTAACATTTATCATGTTAGCTGCTGGACTATCACTTCTCAGATGTGGATGCCATAGGGTTTTCCATATTGGGCGTTTTATTGCTTGAGCTGATGGCCAAATGCAACCATACTTAAGTTTAACCAATGCTGTCCTAATGAGTAATATAACAACTTATAACAGAATGCCGAATGCTCTAATGTACCCTAACTATAGGCAAGACTAGTAAAGGGGTATTTAGCAGACCCTTTTTATCCAATGTGACTTTACAATCAGTATATTTGTGGGGTTCAACATGTGGACAGTTGGGAGGGGAATGAACGGGATCGAACCGCCGACCCTACGGTTAGTGGACGACCCGCTGTCCACTGAGCTACTGCCACCCATACTAGTGACAAGATCCATGTAAAGTAAATTGGTTCTTAATTGCAATTTCTATTTACATTATCCAAATACTTCATTTTGAACACATTTTTACTACATGGCTTTAACTAGCCTCATGAGAAAAACTGGAAAGATGCTTTCAGGTTTTGTAACATTCACTCAGCTTAGCTTTTTAACTGTTTCAAAGAAGGGTAAGGAGGTAGGCATGATCAAGACAATCAGAATCTCAAGTGAGTTAAATCAGGAACAAAGATGAGACCCAAATAACTGCAAAGCCTTCTAGTTATAATACCTTACCCTTAATGTCAGGAATATCCACATTTTATTCAGCTTTTTAAATGTCTACCTCAGTACCATACAGCACTCTGACCATGATACACCAAGTCAAATATAAAAAAAAGAACCGTTGTCGCCATAGTTACCTCCTACAGCATGGCTCATTATGTGCCAAAATAATACTGTACAGAATGCTCACTGAAACCACTGATTGATCTCTCGGGTCGAACTGCTGGCCAATCAAGCACCACCCATCCAACGCATCAAACTGATGGATGACCAACATCTGTTAATCTATAAATATTTTCAGGTGTGGATTTCGGTGCCCAAGGACTGTTGAAAGCAACCTAGTTAACCCTCAAGTTGCAAGTCATATTTTCAAGAATAACACAAACATCTTGATACTTTTTATTTTTAAATTCATCTGTACAACCAGGAATCAAATGAGCCTAGCAGAAATGACCTGTACATGTATGTTAAATGCTTCTTGTCAACATAGCTGGAAACACTTAAATAATCAAATGATTACTTTGTCTAACCAAGTACACACTTAAAACCAGTGCTGCCAATGAAAAACATGTAGCTTCAAGGCAGGGGCAAAACAGAAAAATATGTTCCCTTTAGAATACAGCTTTCATACAAAAGTATAGTTAAAGTTCATATTTACACCAAAACTAACAATGTCAGCAGTCCTATGTTGATTTCACATGAATAAATTTTCAGTAGATAGAACTGCATTGGCAGTTGGCTTTGGGTGATAGCGCGTCAGGAGAGAGTATGTGTGTGTGGGGGGGCAATGTAGGACAGTTGGTGAATAAATCAAGTGCCCAATATCACTCAAATTGAAAACCACTGTCCCAATTAATTAACCCATTTACATTACATCTGCCAAGTAATGGCATATTGGGGCACAATCATGATTTTTTTCCCCCCTAATAAAATATTGTCATTTGAGATTTAACATTGTGGAACAAACACCTCGCCTTTCATTTTAGAAAATAACCAGTGTTCCCATTAAGCTCATCTACCATAAACTGCACTTAGCTGTGCATCTAAAACTACCTTCCTATGTTGTGAGTCTGCAGAGCTTACACAATAACATAAATGGCTGCTGCAACACTAATGGATGATGTTATCAGCTATGGGCTTGTTATGGAGATCCAAAGTGAGATCCATTTGTGTACTGTATATCCTGGTATCTAGTTATGTAGACAATGCCAACCTTCCCCCCGCCCCCATTTTCTCAAATAATACAGCACTTTACTTTTGACATGGTGTCAAGTTTTTGATGGTAGCAAACTTGCTAAATTAGTGTTGTTACTCTGTAACATCAGCAATCCTTTTGTTCATTTACCTAGTTCTTTGAATGTAAACATAACTTCAAATGCTATAGCATCTATATTATCATTATACAATCTGTCAAAAGGATTGCTAGCTGCTCCAGATTTAACATGCAAACTGAAAATATGGCATGGCCTTGAGTAAATGTATCAGACAACATTCTGCTATGCATAGCAACACTGGCCTCCTTTGTCAGCTGTCAAAAACAGATCAAATATCAAATGTACTGTTCAAGCAAATTAAGATCAATGGGACTAGAAAGGAAAGCCAGGTATCAATACAGGAGACTAGGCTAACCAGAGGAGGGTTGTTCTTCCTAGGTCCACAGCACTCTATATAATATGGCTCCTGCAGTGGATGAAATTAAAAGATTTGATCTGTGCAGTCACAATTAGTGCCACTCCCAGTTAGCAATCATTGGAAAGAGAAGGAAGACAATTTAAATGGAGAAATTCAACCAAAGAAGCTGGACAGTTTTTGAACATTAACATACCAGTGAAATGTAACATTAATAAACGCCTGAGAAAGTGTGCCGTTAACATTCAAAGACAGACCGTGCCACCCCCAAAACAATATTTGATTTTTTTTTTTTTTCCATGAGTTACCCAAAACTTTCATTAACCTGCAAAGCAAGATACAGTGAGGAAAAAAGGCATGTTTGCTATAACCCATGTAGATCATGATAAGGTGATACTGATTCATAGGGAACATTAAAACATTGCGTATCACACTGAATATCCAGAGGAGTCCAGTTGGTGTTACCGAGGCCTTGGGAGACTTAAATAGGACGGAGGAAGAGCAGCCACATTACCTTTTATTTTGTTACATTATATCTTTTTGATTTAACAAGCACCATTTCCTCCTTGACGTTTTTAGGTTGTGAAGGATGAGTGAAGAAAAAAAATGAAGTGTGTTTTACTCGGAATCAGTACTTGGTTCTGGTAGCATATACGTCACTTCCAATAAAAAAAAGCCAAAAAACAAACACAAAACAGTATTTTGCATGTCCAGAGGTGTTCTGGATTCCCAATGGGGTGCCATGAGCTGAGGCTGCAGCCAGGATCAAAAGCTGTCAACCCACGTGCTGAATCCTCGCTCTGCAAGTGTGCGGTTAATTGAAATGAGCTGGATGGGAGTAAAAGGTTTTTTTTTTGTTATTTCTCAGCCTTTTGATATTTCACACCATGTAAGGTAAACAGACCTTGTTTGAAATCTTGATAGGGCCACATACCTCATCTCCAACCATGTTCCACAGCTGGATAAGCGGCAGGCCTGTGTTGTTGTCATAGTTTGAAACCTTTGACGAGGCAAAAATACGCTGTCAGTATTTTGGACATGGAGCAACAATGCAGAAACTTTTAGTTGATGCATCAATGTTCACCTGCGCAAGCAGTGCCACGCCTCTAGTCAAGTCCTCAAGTGCAGAGTTGGCCTCTGTGGAAAATCTATCCTCTCCTGTTGAAGAGTCAATAATACAAACAAACATTAAAGCCCATGTTACCTACACTGTTCGCAAGTGAGTTTTTTTTCTCATGAAATAACAGTAGTGTGAGACTCTGCCATGCCAGCTGACCAATTGAATGCAACATTCTTAACAGTGCATCAACTAAAGCAGGTGAGGTTTGATGTCACAGAAAACACTTACAAATTAAAAAATAAATAAATGAAAGTCTGAATAATAATAATAATCTGTAAAATAAAAAGAAAACAAAAATATAAAAACTTAAAGCGGTTGTTGCACCCTGTATAAATAAACAATAAGTAAACCGTAACCCGCAAACTGACACAAGGACAGGAATGTGGATGACTGGCATATCAGCAGACCATCATAAGAGACACTTAATGTGACAGTTTGAAAGATGGACGACCCACAGAGTTGTAAGCACTGTATTAGTTCTGGCTATGTCAGAGAAAAGCTACGACACCATCCTGGAAAATGACCAACAGAAGAGAAACAATATCCCATCGTGTTAGGGTTTCATTCCAAATAACTTTTATTCTTTGGAATAAAACTATCAAAAAAAAAAAGGACTCAAGACTCAAAGATATGAACAGTGGGACAGGGCTAATGATAATTTTTCCATCGGATAGCATATTGTAATGCTGTTCATCGTCAATCATTGTATGTCAAACGATTCACTTGCTAATGTCACTTACTGGGCAAGCTCCCAAACTTCAGTCTCAAAGCACACCGCTACATTGTCTCATGACGAGTTATGTTTGAAGCTTCAGGTGAAGCCAGCGGAGCCAGACTTCCTCTGTACACAGCTCATTGTTCACAGTGTGATTAGGAACCCGAGACATGTGAAGGGGGTTTGAAATTGACAATGTCTGTAACCAGGGTGTTTTACAACCTGAGACATGTGAAGGGGGTTTGAAGTGAGACAATGTCTGTAACCAGGGTGTTTTACAACCTGAGACATGTGAAGGGGGTTTGAAGTGAGACGATGTCTGTAACCAGGGTGTTTTACAACCTGAGACATGTGAAGGGGGTTTGAAGTGAGACAATGTCTGTAACCAGGGTGTTTTACAACCTGAGACATGTGAAGGGGGTTTGAAGTGAGACGATGTCTGTAACCAGGGTGTTTTACAACCTGAGACATGTGAAGGGGGTTTGAAGTGAGACAATGTCTGTAACCAGGGTGTTTTACAACCTGAGACATGTGAAGGGGGTTTGAAGTGAGACGTCTGTAACCAGGGTGTTTTACAACCTGAGACATGTGAAGGGGGTTTGAAGTGAGACAATGTCTGTAACCAGGGTGTTTTACAACCTGAGACATGTGAAGGTTGTATTTTAAATACGTACTTAAAAATTTTTGGGGGGAATTTGTCAATTGTATTTGATCAGCGTAAAAGGTTACATATGTAATTTCTATCTAGATACTTTTTGCCATTGTACTTTTGCATTTAAAATACTGTAATTACTTTGTTGTTGTTACTTTGTTGGTCTGACAATGAGCATATAATACATTTACAAATGCTTACTATATCTTGTAAGTAGCAACTGTGTGCCAGCCCTTCACCCCCCAGAAATGCTGTAATAACAACATAGGACTTCTGGATCGGATACCTCCTTACTAACTGACATAACTGCAACCACGCAAATAATTATAAAAGTGTTAATGCAAAGCAAGGTACACTATTGTAATCACTATTGTTATGGTCTAATTTTTCTTCCACCTCATTTTTGGTAATCATCTCACAGTTTTAGACACATCAACACCAAACCAATGCCAAAACAATGGGCATACAGTGCAGGGCGCTAGTCCTATGACTTCAAAAACATTGTATACTTTCAAAAGATAAATGTTTATAATGATATTTCATATGAAAAGTGAATGGGGCATAACACAAAAAATCCACCACTCCAAGCGTGGATACCTGAGAGTTGTCAAATTAAATACAGTATGTAAACCGGAAATACGTTCTAACCAGAAGGGGGCGCTATAATGTGCAATCAAAGTTCAATGATCAGCCCCATAATTGAATCCATTCAAAGTCAATCAATAAACCCTTCAACATGAAAAAGAGGTCACAGTACTCATATGGCCACCAGATCTCAATCCAATAGAGCACCTTTGGGACGTGGTGGAACAGAACATTCCCATTAGGGATGTGCGGCCGACAAATCTGGAGCGACTGCGTGATGCCATCGTGTCAATATGGACCAAGTCTTAGGAATGTTTACAGCACCTTGTTCAATCTAGCACTGGGAGGTACCAGCAAGGTGTGCCTTACACTTAAAAAAAGATGTTTAATCTATGACAGACCTGGTGAATGGAGGGGATTTCCTTTGCAGATTCAGAGAATCCACCTCTAATATGAATGCAGATAAATAAATGCAAATCTAATAAAAAGCTAAATCGTAGTCAGACAGCTGTTAGCCGATGGGTTCCAAGATTGAATAGCCAATGCGTTCTGCTCTTTTGCTCTCTACACACTGTTTACCTGAATGCAACCAAAGCCCACTCAAACCTGATTGGTCAACACTACTGTGAATATATATATATATATATATATATAAACAGACTACTAACAGAAACCAGAATGCTTCTGATCTTGTCCCTTGCCTTCAGATTCTGTATTAATTTGCAGATATCCCCCTACAGAGATAACCCTAATGTTGACTTACCTGGCTGAGGAGCAATGTTGTCCAGCAATACTTCAGCACCTTGGAACGGTAATGTTACAAAATCTGACCTGAGAGAAAAAAAAAAAAGAATTTTATGAAATGTTATGTAATGGTTTGCATAATACAAATGTTAATCATTTAACGCAAAAATGTTAAGTCATCTTACATAGAAAAACATTTAGTGACAACTTTAGTTTGGATTTAAAACTAAAGCTGGATTTGCAGTTCCACATTGTGATAGACATGCATCTTTACAGAGCTACAGGCATTTATACTTCAATGTCACAATAACATACTGAGGGGCATTATAGTGACCCGTGTTTGAATGACAAGTGAATCTGAAATGGAGTATCAACCTGCTACCAGCCATGACCTGAGCCTGAGCTGCATGTCTTGAAATGGGTTGGAAAGTATGCAATTTTCCATCTTTTCAATTGACAGATCGGTTAATTTGAGTAATGGGAAATTCCATTTTTACATTTAGTAATTTGAATATATTTGTCCTTTGCATAAACGTACCTTATTTGCCGTAGTGTGTCAATCTTAACTCGGTCATAGCCACCATAGTCCACGTATCTGATCTCCACTTCATTTGTTTCTTTGTAAAAGGTGATGACCTGGGCCCTCCACCAAGCCCCCTCTACTGATGGTGCTGCACAGATCACACCAACTGAAACAGGAAGAGAACCAGCATGTTGGCCTGGTAGCATATCTCCATTCTGGTCATACTTTTATTCAATTAATGACTGTAGTTCCACACACCAACAACCAACAGTGATCTGCACCTTGCTTGCATCAGCATCACAACAGAATAGAGGCACATTACTGAGAATCCTTCAATGTTTAGTTTTCATTTACAGCAACAGAAACTTCTTTACAACTAATTCTAGTAGATATCGTTTCATTTAAATAAAGTAAAATGTGGTTGCAGATATCCTCCTACAAGATTTACTCAGATTATTCTATTTGCCACTTTCTCAATTAACACTCTTTGGCAGTCGGTCAGTAAAGTCATTTTAGCCACCAAAGAATTTTCAGCGTCGGAAAAACCCTGACAAGATCACAACTGATGTAACTGGACAATGTGTAATTGACAAGATCACAACTGATGTAACTGGACAATGTGTAATTGACAAGATCACAACTGATGTGACTGGACAATGTGTAATTGACAAGATCACAACTGATGTGACTGGACGATGTGTGATTGACATCCCTGGTAACTTATGAGTAGGGTTAAAGACCCACAATTATCAAAAGGTTATACAAATGCAGTATTCTAAAACATTATACAGCCATACTTAAAAATAAAAAAAGGTATAAAAGCATATGGATATGCATCCATATGGAGGCTGATTTATGGCCATGGGAAGGTGTTCATACCCTCAGCTGGAGAGGGCAGAGTAGGGGTGCCTGGCTGCGAATAGCACAGGAACATCTGCTGGTCTAGGCTGCGGAGAGCGTGATAGGTGGGATGGGTGTGTTGCTGGACAAAGACATGTCCTGCTGATACAATGTTCACCACAATCACTTCCACAGTCACACCGCTGGGCAGCAGAAGCTAAGAAGAAAAACACAAAAGCACAAAAAAAAGTTACATCACTTGAGGGTCATCTCTGATTTACCAGTTGTCTCGCAAAAAGATTAACCAGTTACAAATAATGCCAGTTAAATTAGACCTTATTATATGGTAGGAATGGACCAGATATCCTTAGATAGGATATATAAATCTATAAATTGGGAGTCTCTGCATGTCTCTCCTTCAATTTCCTCAAGTCTTGAATGAGCAAGTGTATGGAGTCAGAGCTCCTGAGCTCTATGGGACATTGAAGACAGCTACTGCACTAGTACACACATTGACTTAAAGTCAATGTCCCTTTGCTGAGTGACATAACTCTATATTTTACCAACGTTGGTCTTGTTAGCCTTCCCACAGGCTGTACCAGGCACATTTGTAGTTGCTATTGAAACCAACTGCTAAGAAATTTGAGATAATTTTATGATATTTTATTGAAAGATGAAAATAGATATGCTGTAATATTTAAAAACAGTCAAATTATAACCAGCAATACATTTAATACGTTTGCCAAGTAAAACCAAACACATGATATGCTTCAACTTAATTCACAGCGCTCATTAATAGACAGCTCTACAGAATACAACAGGCCATAAAGCCTCTAGCGTCTGCTCAGCGCTGAGGCATGATGACAGGGACATCATTCATTGGGTACACTCAGAAATACACATGCTGCTCCTGAAGGAATACTGTAGCTGTATCCCAACTGCACTGGAGTAAACAGTGACACTGCTTGCATGGTCAGTCATGTGGAAAACTTTGAGAATGAAGTAAACCACAGCCAGCTAGAAGCCAGGGAACGATGGCCTACATATTTGACAAATGAATAATAATAGCTAAATGTTATACAATAACTGTTCAAGGGTACACTGAATGGATTTGAAAATCATGTATTGTAGGGCAAGCCCTGGCACAAGGATGAAGTGATGGAGGGCCTGTAAACTATTGCAGGAGGGGATTAAGCATTTCTTGATTTTGGAAATTAATAGATTTAAATCATGCAATAGCCTCAGAAGAGCTAAATAACAACAACAACATAACACTAGCGCTTCAAATTTCAGAATGCATTTATGAATCAGATCACTCCTATAAAAACATAAAAACAAAAAAATACACCTAGTCGTGGATTATCCCCTACCTGGTCCACTATTATGAAAACCAACAGTCCCCATATTAAGAAAGGTAAAAGAAGCCCAGCCTTACCCAGGATGTCATTGGTAGTGAAGGAAGACTAAGTGGTGATGGTGGCGGTGCATACAGGTTAGTCAAGTCCAAGTCTTTAAACTTCTTGCCAATTAATGACAGGGCTTTGTCAACTTGTTGCTGTGTTCCTGGAAGGATAGCCATACCCATTAATTAATTAATTAATTAGTAAGCATATAGAAAACCTTTAACCAAGCTAGTAGTGAAATGTTCTTATAATCATGAGACCTGGCTGTGTCCACATACAAAGCGCACCAAAAACATGAAACAAATCTAAACATGTTGCTCGTTTGCACTATGTTTTTTCTTGGTGCATTCATTACTTGTATGCTTTGATTGTTCTCAAAAGTCACTTTTGGCAAAGCTAAATTACTAAATATAAACAAAGATGAAACAGACTTGAAACCATTCCGTTTCTTTTATAGCTCAACTGCTGTCTTGATGTTCAAGACTGAAAACTGGCACTACCTGACAATTTTTTGGATGGTCAAAAGCTTGGCGCAATAAACTGTCTATTTAGGAAGTTGGCCAACTCAATATTAGTCATCTCTGCTGGCTGCCATCTTTTTGGTACAGTATATTCTAGTACCATTCAGCACAGTAGCATGACTTGCGATTCCACAGTAAATGAATAAACATGAGCCTAAATGCAATATAACCATTCAGTGCTCATGTCCAGTCACAAGTCAACCGATGGCTCAATGCTTAAAATGCAGCCAATAGAAAGAGCGTCAGCCTTTTAGAGGCAAGTAGTTATGTTAGCCAGTAAAATGTAGAGTTTTGTGTTCAAAATATAAGTATTAGCTGTGTTGCAGGAAACTCGCATACCAGCATCTTAACATGTGTACTCAGGGTACAGCACAGCATGCTATTTACACCCAATAGAATATCACATTGCATTTTATTACACAAGTCACATTGCCATCATTTATTTAATATGGTCAATTGAAAGGCCCCAAGGCATGGGTTTTAAAATTGGTTATGGCGCTGGATAACAGAGGAGAGCAGGTTATGCTTATTTGAAAACATTTTTGTTAACGTAATGAGATACCGAACCCGCCATCAATCATCTTTATTTACTTTTATTGGTACCAATTACTACATGCTGATATTTTGACGTTCATTCAATACATTTACAAGTCATTAACATTTCAAGGGAATTAATAAATATAAAGCATGCTCTGCCCTCACTCACCTTCTATATGACAGATCTGGAACTCTTGTGTATACAGCAAGGTTGAAATATAGATCTTTGCAGCAGAGTTTTGCTTTAAAAAGCTCACATATCTTCCCTGCTTCCCAATTAAT
Organism: Urophycis tenuis; assembly: GCA_036785325.1. Classification (NCBI taxonomy): domain Eukaryota; kingdom Metazoa; phylum Chordata; class Actinopteri; order Gadiformes; family Phycidae; genus Urophycis; species Urophycis tenuis. The sequence continues at coordinate 296,219 of JAXIVH010000049.1, read as the reverse complement.
CTTCCCACCAGGTGCTGTTTGATGAAAAAGACATTAACATATCAAGAAGTTTTGTAAAATGACTGCCCAGCCCTCTGAGGTTAGCATACACGTTAACATGCCTTGTAGGGTTTTGGTTGAGCCAAGAATTGGCTCATCAAAAACCTAGAATAAATAAAGATTTCATTGTATACAACCCTAACAGTCAGAGCAATCAGTAACCAAGAAGTGTTGATCGCCACTCACCTTTGGTACCTCGATTTCCCAAATGATGTGCTCAGAGTTGGAGACTGTAGCACTGTTGCTTTGGCTGTCCATGGCCCCCATGGTGCAGCCACTGTCCACAGAGTCCATACTGTTTACATCTGAACCTAGACATGTACACAAACACAGTCACTTGCATGTACATGCTACAAACAGCAATGATAAACCATGTTATTGAAGTAAACTACTTCTAGGGGAAGACAACCACATTTCTGCACCAGAAAACAAATGATAAGGCCTCCAGAGAGATGTTGATAATTCAAGTCAGTGAAACAAACATACTAGCTGGAAGCATATTTCCTAATATATATATATATATATATATATATATATATATATATATATATATATATCCATGGCATTTCCTGGCAACAAAAGAGATAGAAATTAGAATCACCAAAGTCACCAAAATGATGACTTTGATACAATACCTTCCTAAACATCTCGATACAAAGACTGAAACAATACCACGTCAAACGCCTACAACATCAGGAGCACAGGTCTCCACCAAGGAAGTGTACTGAGAAGTTTGTGTTCAGACTAACCTAGTTCACTACTGTATTGCGCAGGCTAATAATCCTGTGTTCACCATGAAGTGCAAGACTTGGTTAATGTAAGTTTGTGATGCAAGTTTGTGCTTTGCTCCCAGTGTTTTTTGATTGATTGAATTTTTTTTTTTTTTTTTTTTTTTTACAATAATAATTAAATGGTCATAGTGTTATTAAAGCTTTCACATGGTATGTGGAAATCTGATGTCTCCTATAGTTGAGAGTGTGATTTATTTTATAGTTAATTTCAAACATTTGCAAACAGATATTTCCTTTATGGTCTTCACAAGGTTAGTTTCTTCATTAAATGATGAAGAAATGTCAATCATGATGTGTATTACACAACATAAATAGGTCATCTGGAAACCACGGTGTAGTTCTGTCCACCCGCCAGGTGTGGCAGTGGAGAACACGGTGGCAAGAGGACAAAGGAAGTCTGAAAGATGAAGAGTGAATACTTCCAGCTGCATGTCCACATTCAGTGGAACATTGAAAATATCAGGAGTTTTAATACCTATTACAATGTAGGGTTATTGCTATACAGTACAGGTATATAATAGTTATGTTGTGGCGTTTGTGTTGTGCCCACAAGTGTCTGTTCCGACGTGTGCCTGGTGCTGGCAGACTGCACTTCAAAATGAGACTGGGTATTGATGTTGTGCTACATCAGAAAAACTGATGTTGAAAGTCAAATGCTGCCATCCCCTGCCAATAGAGCGGTATTGCAATATTGCTGCTGTTTTCTAAAAGTGTTTCTGCTACCAACAGGCTCAGATTGTTAGAATGTGAATTGCTGTAAGGGCCAACATTATGAAAAGATCCCTCCAGAGAAATACAAATGTTGTATTTACCTGGTCTGCTTGTTATTGTGTCTGTCTCGCCCAAGTGCTGAGCGACAGTTGGCAAATTAAACTTTGACCAAATCTTGTCAGAAGTGCGACAAACACATCTTAACAAAAATGAAGCCCGTTCTCTTTTCTCCATATATCCTCGAGTTTATGTATAACCATTGGATAGTGGATTCAACCAACCATTCCACATGTGCAGAAGTTATTTACAGGAGAGTACTATAGAGGCATTTTAGTAGTCATCATGTTAAACCAGCCCATGTTAGATAAACGGATGAGATAGGCCCAACCAAGGCCAGGTTAGCTGTAAATCTGTCTGAACGAGGAGCCTAACTTTCTGCCAGAGCAATTAAAACATTTGCCTGGTTCCCAGAATGGCAAATTTCCCTGTTCTGTTAACAATCTCAACCCTCCTTCACCCAAAAAGTTGTTGGCACTACGCTACACTTTTTGTAGTAAAACAACAAAAGTTTTTCCTGCACTCAACTCTTGATTTCAGAGCGTGTCAAAAACAAACCGGATGAAGTGAAAGTTAAAGTCATCTCCCTGTAGGGATCCTGTCCAAAATATGATCAGACACTCAATATGAGCCCACCAGTGGCAACAACAAGCACTTTTAGAGGACGTACATAGATGAATGGGTTTAGCCGTGTGTAACATTTTTCTAACTGGTTTAAAAGTTGGTGTTACTAGTAATATTGATTTTGACCACCACATGGCACGCACGTCCACAATGCAGGGGAACACAATGAGTTATACTGCCCTCAGTAGACAAATCCAGAAAACATTAAAGATAAGATGTAACCGTTTTGGTCGTTAAGTGTGTGCTATTTTCTAACACAGTGCATGGCACACTGACCGATTCCATTCCCAAGCAACCCAGTCATGATACTTAACACAACTCTCACCAACCATTTTTCCCCCAGAAAATCCTAAAGAACTACTGATGTAGTTCTCTGGTAAACTTTGGATAAACAAATGACTTTGGTCCATAACATATATTGTATATCAGTGTTGGGAACGCTACTTTAAAAAGCAATTAGTTATAGTTACTCACTATAGTAACTATAGTTACTCACAGTAACTGAATTACTCTATAATAAAAGTAACTAGTTACCAGGAAAAGTAACTATTTGCATTACTGTTAAAAGTTTTTCTGAGCAGTTTTCACAAGTACATAATGTACACATTACATGCACGTTATTGACTTTGACCTCAATGAATTTGAAACACCTTGAAAATGACAACTTTTAAATCGGATTGCTCCGGTCTCGCCATTTCTGCTGCTTCATCGAATCTGTTTGGCGCGCGCACGTGCGTGCGAACACTGGCTACCATGAAACATGACTCTGCCTTAGCCAATCGTGATCGCTTATCTCGTTGTCAACCCACCCGTTCTCCTTACTAGTACTTTGTGTGAATTCATAGTAACGCACCGCATTTAATGTTCAGTAACGGTAACAACGTTGTAACGACAGAAATAGTAATTAGTTAGATTACTCCGTTACTGAAAAAATAACAGCGTTACCTAATGCCATTCTTTTAAACAGCGTTACAACAAACACTGTTGTATATATACAACAGTGTTTGTTGTAACGCTGTTTGTAACCTGTTACAACCAATTTGTAACCTGTTGTAACCAATTTGCCCATTAGCTTTCTATATATATATATAGAAAGCTAATGGGCAAATTGGTTTTAAGGCATTATTCCTGGCATTTATGCAATCGCCAACATACGTATGATCAAGCTCACACAGCTGTTAGACTGAAGTTTTCCATTCTGTTTCATTGTATTTGCAACTGTCAATACGATTGGCTGTATGTCTGGCTGCATGCTATGTAACCACAGCAAATTTATGTCGAACTTCAAATTTTCCTTACATGTCTATTGAAGAGAATTATATTGCAATAATTATTATCATTTTATTGCCGAGCCATTGTAAATACATATTAGGATAATGTATTTACTGATAATGGTCCCGTTACATTAATTGAAGAGAATTATATTGCAATAATTATTATCATTTTATTGCCGAGCCATTGTAAATACATATTAGGATAATGTATTTACTGATAATGGTCCCGTTACATTAATAAAATAGAAATTCTTTTATTACCCCCAAAATTGGGATCTACAAGTGTTCTGCAACTGGTGGCCTACAGCAACATGACATTTCAAAAGACTGAATATGCAAAGAAATCTACTCCAACTTGATTTATTCAAGAGGATTTGAGAGACTAATAGAAACTAGCAGTAGTTAAAATACTAGCGTAGTAAATGCCTCAAGCAGGAGTTCAGAATTCTGATTTGGTATTACAACTCACCTCCAGATTGATCAGTCTCCATTTCACTGGTCCTGTTAGTTCCATTCCTCAAACCAATTCCATTGAGATTTTTTATCTCACACAATTCTTCTAGTGTATTCCCTCCTGTTAAGTCATGCACAGCAGCTTCGGAGACCTTTTCAGCCAATTGGTTGGGGAGTGTCGTCTCTCGTCTTGACATGTCAATATCACTTAACAGATCCCCTGTTTTGCCAGGCCGGCCGGTGCAGAGGTTGTTTATGCTAGCTCCATCCTCAGAGAGGCATGTGCTGCCAGCAGATCCCTCGGTCATTCCAATCCCATCAACTGCATCCTTTGAGACTGGATTTGGTAGCTGGATAAAGTGTGTCATCATTGGGCTGAGGCCACTCCATGCAGTCTCCACATCCGTTTCCTTAACCTTGGAAGGCTCCAACATGACAGTTGAGGTGAATCCATTAATAATCCTGTTTTTGTCCTCCTCCTCGATTGCTGCATCTCCGCACTCACAACCCATTGGGGTGGGGCTGTTAACCGTTACTGGCTCTTTTGTGAAGGGCCCAATGTTAGCCAACAGCATGCTACAACTGGACCCAGGTTGCTCCTTCTCTGAATCTTGACAACTGACAACACCAAAGACCTCCTGGGTAGCTGCAGAGATAACTTCATCAATCAGACCTGCGGCCAGAAGCTCCAACTCTTTATTGGCAGTGCTGCAAAGCTGCTGCCCTGGGAGTTCAATAGCCTCCTCTGAGGAGTGGTGTGGAGTAGTAGACTCTTCAATATGTGCATATATTGGAGGGGCTGAATAAATAGGTGCACTAGTTAAGATGTGTTGATGAAAGTGCGGTGATGTGCTCATCTTTTTGGCATCTATATCCAATGAAGTAACATTCTGAGTGACCATGTCCTTTTTATTGCCAGTCATTTGGCAGTCCTTTAAGGGCTGTGCCACACAGGGCACTGATACACCATGCGATGCAACCTCCCCCTCAGGCTCAGGCCTCTTGGCATTAACAAGTTGTAAAGATGTGGAGTAGGCTACCTCAGCTTGGTCAAATGGCACAGACTGGAAGGACGAGACAGATGCTTCCAACATTGAATCTGGGAGTGGCTTTTTAACCTCCTGTGGCTCTTGTTTCAAGACTGATAGTGGGCTTTTCTCTAGGTCCCTGCAGCCAGTCTCTGACCCATGGGAGTCCAGACTTTCACTGTTACTAGAATGGAGCACTGTCAAATATGGACTTGTATTACTCTCAGGCTCTAATCCAACACTACCAGGGTACCGAGCTGGCACAGAAATCTGTTCCTGTGTAGCATTGTTGTCCGGCATGAGGATCTGTGCATTTCCTTCTTGTGGTTTTTGATTGCCAATCCTAAGAGGTTCCGGTTTGCTGGTATGCTGGTAGACGAGAGCTGCCTCATTTGTTGGGGACACCATGTCTTCTTCAACTAAACCATTTCTGCTTTCTGTTGGGGCATTTATGGAGTCCACAGAAACAGGGGTCTTTTCAAGGCTTTCGTGGCTGGTGATTCGCTCTTTCTTTCTTGAGATGTACCACCACCAGCCTATCAACACCAGCACTCCAGGCAGTGTATAAGGAACTACCGAGCGGAACCTCAGAGGCATCTCCTTGGGACTCTAACAGCTACACCTGAAAGAGGAACAATGTACCAATTAGTCAAGTAACAACAGTTGACAAGTCAACCAAATCTCACCATGCCATAGACCTCCATCCAATGAATAGTACATATGATCACATGGCCTCCATTTCATTTCCTATACAATGGCAACTAACAAGTGCAGATGTTAATGGCCAAGCGATCAATTCATTGTCATTAAGGGTGCAAACTGTAGAGGAACTGAAAAGGTGAACTTTGCCTGAAAAGTAAAACATTTATAAATCAATGCATTGCCCCCCCACCTCCAAATAAATAAACAAATGTTCTCTGTATTAATACCCCCACCCCGTATTTAGATAAAATGGTTAAGTCCTCTCTGCCCTCTCTGTTAACTTAACTTAAGTCAAAGCAGTCAAAACAATGTTACAAAACAAGTAACCGACCACCTCCCAAAAATAAAATGAGGAGCAAGAAGCCAATCAATAAAAAACAAGGTCAATCAGTTTTTCTCAAAGAAAGTTGAATTTAACAATGAAAACGAACACATTGCTCATTCCATTGAGATACACTGGCTAGTTGGCATGTCAAAGCCTATTCATTACTGCCACCTATTGGGCGATATAGGCTAATTATGATAATAAAAAATAGATAAGATGGCAAAGCACATACCAAATATGCATTTTTGCACACATTTGAATGTTTATGTCAAATGTTTACACACATGTCAGACTTCAGCATGATTGTATGCATAATATTTGTGTTTTTCCTTGATGTGGTCTGGCTTAGATTCATCTACTTTACCCCTGTAAGATTGTACCGATACCTCAGCAAATGAACCAGCCCCACTCCCCACCAAAGAAGCTGAGCAGCATTGTGCCAAATGTAACTTGCTGCAGGGTTTACTTTGGTAGTTGCCTTTTATTATTAAACACAATTTGGATTAATGCTGTATTTTCAATTCATTCTTTTTTTTTTAACAGATATCCAACAGCTGAACCTCTTCAGTGATAGTCATTTGAAATCAAAGTTGACAAAATGGAATTGACTATGACATGTTATAGGACAGCCAATGCATTAGAATATCGAAATATTGGGTCATACAAACTGTACTACAAGAGAGCTGCCTAAAATGCTTTTATTTTAAAATATGAATGCATCCATTTGGTTCTAGCAAGGGTTAGTTACAAAAAATGTGCTGTGTTGAGGTAGTGGTATTATATTATATACATGTTTTTATCTGGTGACTACCCTGATCATTACCGACGTTCGTATATGATGTCCTTTGGTTAAAAATGTGCAGAAAGTAAACATTCTGTCAGTTTCTTCTCTAATGAGAAGGGATGCTGGAAGATATAGGGTGTATTTTCAGAGTAACTAATGACAACTTTTTAAGTAGCGCATTAGTTGCAATGGAATACAGTCCCACTTTCGTGTCACATCGGAAATGCAACACACATCTTTTCTCAATGTTATAGTCTTCAGGTAAGTTTGCCAAGGTTAAAGACTACAATGCCCAACAGTATCCGCGTGCGCGTCTCGCATTTAGAGTCTAGAAAGCGTGTCGGGTCCTCTCCGGTCTCCGCGACCTTGGAGACACGGAGACCACATGGTGTAGCATGAACCCCTCACAGCCCACCTGCTACCTCACAAGCGATCTTTAACATATTCTCGTGGCGTCGTCAAAAATCCTACTGTAAGTCAGCGATGTAGCCAAAGGCGACGTGCTCAGTCACAATCATTCTCACTCTGCCAGTGTGTAATAAATGAAGGACATTCCCATTCAACTTTGTCCTATACGTAGCCATTAGTAAGCAACCGCTTCTATATACTTTGGTGACGCGCTGCTACACAAATAACACATGCAATGCAGGGCGGTAATACTGCACGAAGTTTTAAAACGAGGCAACACGACAGGTTTACGAAACAGCGACTTTGACCTACACTGTTGGTAGACGCTGCATGGTAGGCCGCAGCGCATGATTTAGTCTATCAAGTTGGTCAGCCATACCGAGGAAAGCATTGATACAAATACATGCATAGCAGACATCATTTGACATCTCAGAACACTGCGTGTGAAACACTGCGGTGACGAAGAGTTGTTTGATCACGACCGTAACCAACAAATGATTTGGTCTTATATGAAATGGCACGGCCTTAGGCAGCCTAAACCATTAAGCCTCTTGTGTGTGGCTAAACAGCTTCACGTTTACTCTCGCCGATCAATTTCAGGAGAAGCTATTCCAAAATAACCTTAGGTTTAACAGAATCGCATATGGTCATCGGCTTTTGCAGGGCAATGTTTTAAACTCCAGTGAGCAGACGGACTGGGCCCTGAACCCTCACGCTAGGCTAGGCTTAGCTCTGGTGAAGGATGTGTACGTTAGTGCTGCTCCTATGCTGTTTGCTGCAATTCAGGTCAGTAGAGAGACGATCAATAACTGCCACATACCAGAGAAGGATGTCAGAGTTTCATTTGTTTTCGACACCTCAAAACGAAGACAGAGGGCAGAAGAAAGGCGAGCAGCGCTGTAGGTGAAATACACGCGAGCTTGCTAGCACCTTCAGGACGCAGGTTACGGACTACATGCAGCCCAGTCAGTCAGCCGGTGGATCCACTCCGGCTCAACATTACCTCTTGCATTCAACAACCAAACCATTGAACGGCAATGACATCACTTATATTGGTTCCAAGAGTAGGTCGTTTTTTTTTTAAATTGTACGTTTCACATCAAAGCTATTGCTGCTCCATTAACCATATATGTTACTTACAGAATATTAGCGTCTTCAACGCCGCCACGGTGGCGTGAACTGTGTCAAAGTTTGTTATTCCGGACTAATTGTATCTCCAAGTCTCCTTTCTAAAACCTTCCCCACGTGTTGTCGGTACATGCACCGGACTCTAAAAACAGACTCAACAGCTGATAAAAACATCGCGATAACCAAATCATGGCCCTCGTTCAGTCCTTTACCGTTAGCCAAACATACACGCTATAGTAGACTGCATCTCGCGAGACATTTTTTGAGGACCCCAAAGTATAAGTTTACACGTGGTAAGCCATGTCAAAATGTACATTTATTTTACATTTACTTTACATACAGGTAGGCTATGATATATCTATGATCAAAGTTTATTACACTTTTTTCCTTGACTATTGATCATTCGCTTTGTTCATCATTCGCATTATGTTAATCGTGTGTGTGTGTGTGTTTGTGTGGGTGGGTGTGTTTTCCAGGCTATTGCAATAGGTCTATTACAAGGTCACTGCAAATTAAGTAAAGCAAGAATATGTTCACAAAAGCAGAAATTACAATTTTGTTAAAGCCATTAGCAATTTGTTATAAATTTTCTTTATAATTACTATAAATATGCTTTTACTATTACTACCAATTATCGATCGAAATCAACCACATGGTGTAACCATTAACCACAACTGTAGCCTACTTTTGAATGATTATGCTGAACAATTCGATATGATAGAACATTGGAAAGGCTAACTTAAATGAAAGATTCACATTATGAAAAAGAAATGTGTAAAGTGAAGAACTATGGGTAATAGAAAACTACCTACCATTCTTCATTCCAATTCGTTTCATTATTATATATTTGGGGAAAACTTGCTCAAAATACCAAACACAGCAAGCCAACAAGCACAAGTAAGACCTTAAAGAGGACGTTGCTCACCTGGATCCGGACTGTTTAAAATGTAATGGATCCACATCATTCAGGATTACCTTCCATGGGAACATTATCTGCCCTTTGCATATGTATATTATTTTGCTTGTCTACATTTAATATAAATGTAAATGTCTTATATTCCCAATTGCACTTTCAATAGTAACACCAATATAATGTTAAATGACTATGTTGGGGATACTATTTCATGAAGGAAAAATGTATTTGTGTGCTGTTATTTAGGGTGTAGATATTTATAGATAGCTGCATTACTGATTTACCATTCTCAAATATTTCTAACTTATGAGAAAGCTTAAGTGCAATTACCCCCCAGAAATAAATCTGTAGGCTTTCGTAAGTGTGGTTCTGTCTTGTACTTTTTGACACGCTTAACAAAAATAATGAGTAGTCAAATTGCAGTAGAGCAAACCCAATGCAAATATGCCTAGCTGTATACCAACAACAAGTCAGCTGTTTGATTAAAAAAGGCTACGTGACATTATTCAAAAGTAGGCTTATAGGATAAGTATAGGCTCAAAGAGAGCTAAATGGATACTAATGTAGCTCCTTGTGATTCTTCCTGTCATTTATGCAATTTTTTTTGTTTATATGTTTGCAGGTTATACTAGATGTAGAAATGCTGGGGATATTTAATTTCAGGAATGTAAGTTTTACCCTCTGCTGAGTGAGGCAATTCACTGATGAAATACTATCACCCACAAACAAATTTAAAAAATAAACAAACTTTAGAAAATTAAGTTTTAACTATTCATTACATTTTAATTATTCTACTAGTAAATTATATTACCAAAACTACATCGTATTACACACAAGCACAGACGAAGAAACCTGGACGTAGAAAATGTCTAGATTTTCTGGTTCTGTTAGTTTCCAAATATGGTCAAGAGCAAAACATTTTATTACCAACACTGGAATAGTTTGATTCGTATATTATACAGAAATTAACTGCTTTACAAAAACAAAATGATACAATATCACATGTATGTACAGTGTAGTAAATATACCATCTCAAATTGTACACAAAGTATTTACAATTGTCACGCAAACTGCATTTTAAAACAAAAAGTCTGACCAATACTTTACAGACATTAGATTTTGCATAACACCAAATAAAACATGCCACATTTGGGGTTTTCCTTTACAAAATCCTGACTAAAATTAGTGCAAGTCAACAACTTGATCAAGAACTAACGGCTACCTAATTCTTGAATTTCTATATGAAGTCAAATTAAAAGCATGGAAGATTTGGCAAACTTAAAAAATGCTGCATAATAAAACATTGTACTCAGAATTCATCTATATTATGGAGAGGCAGAGATTTGTCTGAAATCTATATAAAAAAATAAAATAAAAACAAATGCAGTCATTTACTGCTATAATTCAATGCGGAAAAGACCCACTTCTATATCATGTAACATAAAATGCAATAGAACATAAATTGCAGTCAAATTGTTGAATATTTAAGTATATTGATTCCAAGATTCTTTTGATTGGTGGACCTAAAATTATATTGACAGGATTCGTGTTTTACACCCGAGGCTTGAAATATTTCCTATTTGGGTGAAAAACTAGACTTATCTAGAATACAGTATAATTTTGTATATTTAAGTATAGAGGAGAGACATATCTACATTTAAGATTGTTAGTAAATGAGAACAGCAAAAATGCTACAAAAACACAGGAGCAATGGCTTAAAGAAAGGGTTTCAACAAAGACCAAAATACCCAAATGACAATACTGGGTCCTGTTACCTTAAAGAATCAAATTGACATTCTAACAATGTATCAACAATATATGGTCAGGGGGATTTAAGGCAAACTGAACGTTTTAAGGCTTCAGCTTTTTCTTCTCCTTCATCAGATGTCTGTTTGCCACTGAACAATTAATATATTCATTGTTCATGAGACTTCTAGTTTTTAATAATATAATTTCACAATTATATTCCCTTTTCATGATTGTTCCAACCTAAAGTAATTCTAAAATACAAATTTCTCATGAGGATATCTCCATTCCCTTTCAGTACTCAGCCAAAGCAGCTCTTTAAATAAGCAATTTTTCACCAAAAGGTAAAATCCCCTCTTTCACTTCAAATACACAGGTACATTGTTCAAAAAGTGGGTAATAAATTAAAATGTTTAACATGCATCTGACGGATGAAATATATTCTCAACTTTACCAAGACAACGATAATTGGCTGCACACAGAGAGAAGTGACAAAACCAAATGTAGAACTAACAAGTGTTTCAAAAGTAAAATTCAAAATGTTTATATAAATCCGTATCTCCATATGATGTGTTGCCATTTCCTTGGATTAACTGAATTCATGGAGCGTTACAAGACCTGCTTTATGTCTACGTCCAGAATTTAAATTGTCTCAAAATAACAGATTACACAACATATTTCTCAACCTCGAGATGTACATGTTGCTTCTACCAATACTGTTCTAATGGTCACCAGTAATTGTACATTAAAGTAAACAGTTGGCAACAAAATTGCAAATTAACATGTTGAAATGGATCTTCCCTGTATTTGCAATAATATTAAAATGGCGGTTGCCTAAAATGTTAAAGTGTGTGGATTATTGCCCATTAACAATGTTCCTTGTCACTCTGTAAACAAAAGAAAATGCAGTAAAAAACTATTTTAGAAGACCCCCCCCCCCCCCCTCCCCCCCACACACACACACACATACATACACACACACACGCACACACAAACACACACACACTTTGAGTACCTTTCCCGAGTGCTATGCAATTTATATGTTAATAAATTGACTAACTTTAAATTAACATTTTTGGAAAGTGTTTCAAACTGATTAAAGTTTTGTAGTACTATCTAGCTGTACAGGATAAATACTTTCAGACACAACAGAGCATATGAATGATTGTATACTTGACGATCATTAGATACCATTTATGTCAGAGCTCTTTTGTAGCTATTACACAAGGTGATATGGACATCACAACAAAATAATTAGTACCTGTTCTTTGTCCCCTGTGAGGTTTAACTTTCATTTTACAAATTATACACATTGAAAAGTCCTGACAAAAGGCACACCATGGATAAAACATTAACATCTAAAGAACCACGACCGTCTAGTTATACATATTCTTTTTTTTATGTAAAATATGTACATTAATTAACAAAAATTCCAATCAAATCAAGATTTGAGATGGTTTTAGTATTCCATCAACGCATTCCTCCCCATTTCTCATTTGGTCCATTTCTGTACGGAAAAAGTGAGATGCCTGCACTTGGAAATGTAGAGGTGGTCATGAGCAAGTAAAAGATGCTTTGAATTTTGCTTAAGGCTAAATGGATCAATGAAACTAGACAGTTTAAAGTGAGAATTTGAAAATGTCCTTCTCAATACCGTGTAAATGCCCTTCATAACATCAATGTCAAGATCCAATACCATATTCCATATCCATTTCTCACGTATTAGTGACACCTACTCGTCAATGTCATTATTCCATAGTGCCTTGAAAGAGTTTCTAATGCAAAATTATATACTGCACAGAACAGCCACAAAATACTAATTGGAATTATACATATCTAGACTATGTTCCAAATACAGCTTCAATCTTTAATTCCAGAACCCTGATACAGTGTTTATTCCTTTCAGAATTTTATATTCAACGCAATAAAATGAAGCCACCAATTAAACCACAGGAATAGGCGTTGCCCCTTCTCGTAAAATTGCTGTCTTTTAATGTTCTTGTTGCTAAACAAACAGACTAAAACATGGTGCCAACTCCCCCCCCCCACCCCCAAAAAACGAAATACAAAAATTTAAAACGAAAACAGTAAAACGATAAGAAGTGCAGCATGATGTCTGGCTTATAGGGCCCCAGCTCAGAGGGCCTTGTTTTGTCTGTGTCACGCTCACTCATACAATCTTCTTGATGCTAGGCCTCTTGAAGCTGCCTGCACTGCGCTGCTTCTGCACCTGGGAGGCTGAGCCATGGCGCATCCTTCCTCCAGCTGAGAGGGCAGAGCTCGGAGACAACTGCACGTTCTCCTTGTCCACACCTGGATGGAGCACAAATGGGGCATGGACAATCAGAACCAAGATGAAGAAAAATAAACAAACACGCCCAACCTCTTTTATCATCGAATCATTTCATTTCAAAAACTCTACTCATGTTATGAAAGTTGCTCATCTAAATGTGTTCTTTAAGGATACCAAAAACTGGAGCTACTTCATGCTACTGTGAAGGGCCACGGTGATCAGCGCAAACTAAATGAATTCACTGTCACAACCGCCGTCGTCAACCCAAAGATTTCAGTGTCAAAATCCTCCTCTTTCCCGTCTTCAAAATAAATGCTGTGTTGACACACTGTACTCAACATTCCACAGCACTACTCTGTAGTAGATTTGGCTGGTTGATTATCTACATAACTAAGCCTACTTGTTACATTACCTTCACAGTGTAGTTCCAATTTCAACTCAACTCTTATGGACTTTCTATAAATGTCCACACATCACAAAAAACAACATATATATTACCAACTGAACTGGAACACAATAGTTTATCTGTCTGCGCAGCGATAGCAGAGGGAGTTTAGGTTACTGAAAATGGCCTGGACAGCGCGCAGACTTTTCCACACCTTTGGGACCTTACAAATCAGGTTAGGCCTGGTTTAGAGACATGGATCTTGTGAGTAAACCAATCGTAACAAAGCCCGTTTGCGCAAATTCTGGACCTCTGCCTGGAAGAGGATTCCTGCTGAAATCGGAGCCGACGGGGACTAGTAGTGCAGAATTGCGTTTTAACTTCTAATGTTATTTTAATAAAGAAAAAGTACAATATCATACAACTAAAATAAGTCTTTGAAACATTAAAGAACTTAAATGTTGTACTTAGCCACTGGCTTGGATGCCGGTGGCTTTCAGATCCACTCATGGCTCTAAGTCCGTGTTACGCCAGAGCTTCAATGTAGGCAGCCTACATGTTTTCAAAGACACACGATTTCCATTGTTAAGAGAGTACACCTACTTCCAATCATCACAAAGCTAATATGTGGTTTGAACATTGTGCAAAGTTTTGATGAAATTGCACAGTAGGACTAGTGCTATTTACCTGAAGAGAAATCACAGGTGCTTAAGTGGGGGATAGTATCCCATAAATGGAAATAACATTGCAACCGGCTCTACTCATTTTATTCAATTGTCTTTCTTGTAAAATTCTACTATGATAGTCATTGGCTACACAGCCATTAAAAATAGCCATTGCTAGCAGAATTTTATTTAGCTCTTTCCTTACCAAGACAGAAAAACGGCAGCACTCAAATCTGCGTATGCCCATCTAGAGGTGTATGCTATTTATGGATCCACATCTTATAGATCAGGTACACATCGGACAAAACTATGAGTTCCACAAAGGCATATTGACTTAGTGTGTCAAATTCTGTTCTGAAAGTGAACTGGGATATCATTTTACAAAGCACAAGTAGAATATATTTGTGGATTGTGGTACACAATGTGAATTGTCTTCTGTGGTCTACAAGTCAGTTACTTTGATATGCAAATCGCCACCGACAGGTGTATGCTATTAACGTATCCAGATTATACAGGCTGTTTTATTTTATGGCTGCGGCACACATTAGACTAGACTCAACAAGAACCATAAATGCATATGGAATAGTTCACACGTAAAATAATTTTCTGAAAGTATATATTTAAAAAAATGTCTATTTGTAAAATGAATCCACACCGATTCCCAAAGTAAAAGTATTGAATATTTATAGAGGGGGCACATGTGCAATGCGAGTTCTCGTCAATGGGTTATACATAATAAAGTCCAATAAAAACTTCCATCAATGCCTGTCATCTTTGCCAGGTTTAATACAATTCCAAAGTGATAAACAAGGGTGCAGTTCAAAGATGACGCTTTAGGCTTAAACCACATTGCACATAATCATATATGCAACAGTTAATAATAATAAGAATTACGCTTTTGATCCCGTGAGGGAAATTTGGTCTCTGCATTTAACCCAATCGTGAATTAGTGGAAATACACTCAGCACACAGTGAGGTGAAGCACACTAATCCCGAGGCAGTGAGCTGCCAACAGCGGCGCTCGGGGAGCAGTGAGGGGTTAGGTGCCTTGCTCACAGGCACTTTAGCCGTTCGTACTGGTAGGGATTTGAACCGGCAACCCTCCAGTTAAGTCCAAACCCTAACAAGTAAGCCGCGGCTGCCCCAATATACAATATAATACAATACTGTATAGCCTGTATATTATGCTACACAGGATTACATTACTTTTTTATTGAATCAATTATAAATGAGCAATTAGATCAATGATTGTGGAGTGTGTGTGGATGATGGCTGTTTAAAGCAGCCTCACCTGGCCCAAGTCAGCCTGATTCTGACTCCAGGGCTGGGTGAGGCTGCACACCTGGTGCATATTGACTAATCAAGGTGTACAGGTTAAACCACCACCACACACACACAAATCCCCCTCATGGCACCTGGTTACACTTCCTGCTCGGTCTCATTATGCACTCAACCGGTTCCACCACCACCACCACCACCACCACCTTGCTTCCTTGTTCTGGAGGAGCCCAGCCAAAGACTTCTTTACATGGAATGTAGTGCCCACCTAGGTGGTGCTACACTCAACACATTGTCTTTGCTACAACTATCAAATCTAGATAATTTATTAAAAACACTTTAGATGGTCTAAGCTGCTTGTATGTAGGCGATGAAACACGGGACAGGCACTTAACAGTGCAGAGAAACAAGTGTCCCATTCACAGATTATACTAAACTGTAACCAAGACTGGCCATGTTTTAGACATAATGACTATATTCAAACTACTTTCAGTAGAGTAAAACAACAGAAAAGAAAATAATAAATTGTATCGGCCATAGCTGGGCTCCCTGCTGCCAGAACAGACCATAGTGACAGTGACTACTTTAACCTGGCCAGCTCCTCTTAGGGGGATATGCCTCAGCAGCTTTATGGAGATTATGGCCACGTCTCCAGCCCGCAAAGCCCAAGTGCATGCCGGATTTATGAGGCTGCAGCTGGGCAAAAATATGTGTCCTCCTACTAAATTCTTACAATGGAAACATTGCAAGAATGTAATATGCAGTGATTCTGGAACAGAAGTTATTCTCATATGGGAATGTAACAAATATCTGATACTTATTGGTTGACACTCAAGCAATTGGATGACCTACTCTCCACTTAAACCCCATTGTAACTACTATGGTGTTATCTCTGTGTGACAGAGGAGCGCACAGAAAGTTTTGCCACGGAAAAGTGAAATACTATACAAATGATAAAATAGGAACTGGGGTGTGTACATCACCAACAGATGTCTTATAAAGATTTTTCGGCAGTGTTTTAGGCTGTATTACTCCTTTGTTCCCTACAACACAGTTAAGCTTGCAAATTTCAGTACCTTAAAGGCTGAGAGCGCATTTGGTGAGTGAGAGAGTAGGCTACAGTATACATGAGAGAGGTGATGAGCCACTACGTCACCGCTTATTCAAGTGGTGCGATCAAACAGTTACAATGGTGAGCCGAAGGCAGTCGCAGTTGTACTTTTTTTTAACACTTTTGCAAACTGGATGCAGACAATTGTTGTAATGCCAAATGCAAAGCTGACTGGAAAAGACATCTAACCTGAGTCAACACCTGGTCAAACAAACCATATCTCAAAGCCAAGGAGCGTACCGTGTTTGAGTCCTGCAGCCACCGTTAGCACTTCATTGACATCTTCAGTTCAGTAATTTAATGAGCCTGATGGATAAGTTGTTGTTGGAGATAACTGGTCTTTGTTCACATTAGCTTTGCATATTTGGGTATGTCCGAGACGTTGGTTTGAAACCCATAGTACGCTAATGGCATATTATTTATGGGAAAATATCGAAGTATGGAACAGTGAATTACCTATCACACACACACACAATGAATAATAGTTAAGCGTAATGCACCTGACCTTGTGGAGAGTAAAAGGGCCTACAAGTAGAAAATGAGGTTTTGACCAAATGTGTATGTGGGCACAGACCTGGTGAGTGTTGCGATGTGGCCAGGGAGGTCATGGAGTTGGACAGGTTGAGGTTAGCTGTGATGCTGAGCTGACACTGACTGGTGGGAGGGTAAGGGGAGGTCGGTGTGCGCAACTGTTCTTCGCCACGCTCCTCCTCCGCGGTGGGCAGGTAGCTTTCCACCAAGGCCTCCAGGAACTTCACAATCAGCTCAGCGTAGTCCGGGATCTGGGTTTGCTGCAAGGGTGATGCAGTGGTGAACACCAAGGTATTTGATGTGAAAAATATACAGTTTGATCATCAAGCTGTTAAACATGTGTTATGAGGAATATTGTGGAATATTATGTTATTATATTTTATTTTATCATTCAAGCATACATGTGTAATGTAATAGAGACAATTATAGCACAGAAATCTTAAAAAAAACATTAAGAACTCATTCAGAAGTTGGTAGGCAGACTGCATGGTCCTCGTTGGGAGACTTCCAGAGTGGTGGTGACACTTCCAGTTCTCTAAATTACAGACTGTAGGGTCATGAATCATACCTTGGAAAAGGGGCCTGCAAACCGCCAAAGTCCATTGAAGCCGAAGCCTGTCAAACAACAGACGAGGGGAAAGGAGAGGAAATGTGGAGGATGGAACAAGTTGGTCAGTTTATTCCATATAAAACATATACATATACCATACATATACCATATAAAAAAAACACTTTTTTTTATGCTGTCACCAAATCTGAGTGACTGGGCATATCAATCAAGTCATGGTCAAATTGGTTCTACAAATATCTTGTGAAATACTGGAGATACTGGATGAATACATCCAGGCATCGAGTGGGTGAGTGAGAGGAAGCACGGCATGCATTACTTTGTAGGTAAGAGGGCTGGTACTGTGGTGGCGACTCTTCGTGGTAGACTACATTCTGGACGATGCCGTGCACTGGGTTCAAAAGGTTGGTGTCTTGGCACATGGACAGCAATGTGTTTATCTTCGAGTCCAGAAGGTTGTGGCTGAGAGAGAGATACATGACAATGATATTAATGACTTATTGTTGATCCCCATCCTTGAATTCATGAACGTCTCATAACACAATGGCTGTATCCAAATCCTAAGCAAGCAGTCTAACAACAAAACATTTTAAGGTAGCGTATTCCAGAGTCCACAAAATGCTCTCTTTGCTCCTAAATTGAGATGCCACAGATGATGGTACATTAATGACGAAGGACAGCCCACGATACATTAGGAAAGACTTATCATCTCATCATTTAATAAAAATGGGACTAGCCTTGTGAAACCATCCAGATAAGCCTAATCGGAGCATCCCAAATGGCTGGACTTTAAGAGGCCACACAATTTGACGGCTGAAGGCAGCTCACATAACAATTGAGACACAGCCAATGTCAAATGACATGACACATAACATGACAACAGGAACTTCCATCATACACCCCTTTCATGAAGTTGTAATTTGATGATATTTTGATGAGACATGTTTAGCATCGCTACTTACACCACAGGAAAGACCTTTGGGAAGACAACACTGGCCTCGGCCAGGTATTCATACAATATACGTTGGTCAAAGTCATCTGTACTGTATTTGACTTGGGTGGCCTGGAAAAGCAGTACGTTATTACGTTACAAGAAACAATCAAATCACGATAACCATATGTAGTTAAAACCATGCTGAACGTGTATTAATGTATGCACACTCACCAGCACAGTAAGAAGCAGGGCCTGGATCTTAGGATCAGTCAACACCTCCTCATCCAACAGAACGTTAGACTCTGACACAGACACCTTGCGGAGGTGAGAGTTGCCAATTCTTTGGGTCTCTGCATGACAGTTGGGTGGGGTGAAGAATATTTAGACATGGGGAATGTGTTTCAGGAAAAAAACTGTTCATACGTCCAATGCTGGCATTTGTAAATTTATTTATATTGTCATTCATATTGTAGTCTAGTGAAAACTATAGCACATATGTTATTGCTTCCAACCTATTTCATAGTCGTTTTCAGCCACACGCCTCATCTTTGGTGGGGTAGTCATGCCCGACTCCATTTCAGGCCTCTTTGGCGCTTTAGAATCCGAAATTAGATGATCAAAGCTCTTTCTCGTACCTGTAGATGAGATTAGACGACTAAGGGCCGCAGAAGCCAAAGTAGCACTTGCACCAATACAATGGTATCATTCCTTATGTTACAAAGTTCCAATGTTTTTAGTTCCTATTGCACAAGAAACAACATTGGTTAGCCCACGGTGAAGGGGAGTCCTACCCAGGAGTTTCTTGGTGTTTGCCTGTGAAGGTTGGCCCATATCAAGGCTCATGGACTTGCGTGTGCGTGGGCTGATCTGGCCGACGGTGGGGTAGGGGTGTGCAGTGAGATAGCGCTCCGACACCTTTGGTGACGTCCACGGCTGATTCTCCCGCAAGGTCCTGGAGAGGACACACCAAGAAGCCGTGTGACTTCAGCTTGTGTGTTCATGAACATGAACACACAAAATGTCTACCTTGAGGTCATTTCCAGTCCCGTCATTAACCTATTCAAACAGTATACTAGTACTACTAGTAATCCTATTTTGTATTCCTACACCGGGGTGCAGGGTGCAGGCGGAGGTGCACTATGATGCTCATGTTGTATACAATGAAATTACTTGTCATATAGAGCCCCCAGACAACCACAACCCTGTGTCCCTCTGATGTACTTTTACATCTTTGCTAGTTTCAGTGAGCTGTGCGACCCCAGAGGTAGTGCACATGGAGGACAAGTGGTCTACCTGAAAGACCGTTGATTCCCCATGACCCCTATGACTGAACATGTACTGTATGCACAATCCAGGTGTGATTGTTCAACACGCCAATGAAAAACCATACATGGCTGAGCACTCAGTTGTTAACTCAATGGGATGTTACACGTTCATGCTCAGTGTAGCTCCCGGGTTAGAGAACGTATGGGTGCTATTGCCCCAAAGGATTACACTGTAGCCCTTTTTCACAGGTTACATCTGCAGTGTTCGTGTATATTCAATCAACCTAAAAAAATAGTTGGCCACTTGTATTTGCAGTTTTATGAATGTTACAAAGTGTGCTTTGGTGGCAATAGGATTATATATATATATATATATATATATATATATATATATATATATATATATATATATATATATATATATATATATATATATATATAAGGATATATGGGAATAATTAACCCCAAAGAGAATGCAAGTGAAATCTGTGTACCATTGATGTACTGGTAGTCACATTATTGTTGCACACTTCAGCTCTAACATGGATGGGCACAGTGGAAACACAAAATGCCAGTGTGTGGCCCATTTCATACACAAAAACACTCATAATGCTCATCCTCAATGACGCATACCATCATAAAAAAAGTATCACAAAACAGTAACCACAGGAATAACATCTCTCCCTCTTCCTTGAACTGTCATCCTAACATTTTTGTTAGGGTTACTTACAGACATACATATTATTACACATATATTATATACTATAGTATTATTGAATACAGAAATAAAAGATGACAGGAAATGCAAACCTTTAAAATGTTTGCACTGTTTGTCTCCATACCTGCAGCTTGGGTCAGCCAAGTGGCTGGAATAGGTTTCCATGGGAACAGTGTCCATGGACAGGTCAGAAAGCAACAGTGACTTCCTGTGCTTTAGGCTGCAGCGGCTTCTGACTTCCTCAGACACAGTCAGCAGTGCTATTTAAAGCAACAACACAAAGATGTGGTTAACTACAGTTCATTTAAAATGGCCATTACATAATATGTATCATCACACAGGTATGAATGGACAATAGTGTGTACATACCAGCCAAATAGGCAACACTTTGGGTGTTGACTTCAAACTTGTCACATTTCAAATGCTTGCTGATTAGTGCCAGAAGTGTGTGAAGAATGCGGACAGTTCTTGCAACTGTGGTGGGGGATGGATGCCTATAACCTAAAACATAACATTTTATTTGATCATCAATTTCTTCCAGCTCCTTCCCCAGAGGGAACACACTAGTACATATATCAATAAACGGTGCAATTGACCACAAGAGGCAAGAGGGTCAAAACAGGCTGCGTTCAAACTACATGAAGGCCGCAAGAGACGTCACGTTTTGCATGACTTTGATGGAGTGGAAGTTGGTTTTAAGCAAAATATGCAAACTGGGAAAAATACGTGATTAACTTTATCCATTTTCAAAACTCAGCTCTTAGGTCGATGATAGTTGATAGTCGTTTTAAGTGTAGGAGAATCGCACAGTCGACTTACCAAAATATAAAGATGGTCATAAAATATGCAAAATAATATTATTCTAAATGAAATATTATATGAGCCTTCCAACTCGACATACACAGACACAACCTTTTACCTTTGAGGAGATGGCCCACCAATGCAAAATTGAAGTTGGAGCTAAAGGTGAGGCCCACAAAGTGATCCATCTGCTTACAGTGCCACTCCAAAGGATGCCGAATCTCCATGAACACTTCCTCAGGACTCTGGTTCGTCAGGAAAAAAGGGAAGAGGAACATTTTCAAATGCAATTCACAAAAGGTTCTAGCATAAGTTTAAATTGCCGCTGTGTGCTGACGACCAGCCTATTCAGTGGTCTGTAGCCGCAGACCACTGAACCGGTAGGATGTATTTGTGGTAGACTGTGGTATGTGTATCTACATGTATGTGTGTCTGCTCGCTACCTTGTCATTGAAGACACGCAATGTGTCCAGTGTGTGGAGGTTCTGCTCCAGCAGTGCTGTTCCAGCAGAGTAAAGGTTGACTTCATCCAGCTGCAGCACAGCCACGGCTACCCAGAACAGAGCCTTGTGCATGGGAGACTCCTACTCACAGACAAAACAAAGACAAGCAATGATAACATTGATCATTAATCGGTGTCACCCCAAATACTCTGCAATGTTAATCAGATGGATTTCATGTCTTCACAGAATTCTAAAACCAACATGTCAAATTTATATCGACCAACCGTGTAGGCCTACATTTCCGACATGCACCTTAACGGTTGTGAATCGAAGGCTGTAGAGGCCCTTAGCAAGTTCCATACTGATGTGTGCATTTCTGTCCCATCGTTTGTAGGACAAAAAACACAATCAACGTATCTTGGGTGTTCAAAAGGAATGTACTACTGAATTTTGTCTATGCTAAATGGTCACTTGGAATTAGCCTGAAGCACGTCAAAATAGCATTTGAGATCGTTGACGAATTGTAGAAAAGTGAGCATTGAACGTCAGTTATGAAACCAAGTTTTGACAGCAGGCCAGTGCATACTGGAGTGTTTAAGGGCCACTGACTTTGGTCTGTGCATCCAACCATGTATGCATGAGGTATACTGTATTTTGGTATTATTTTGTTTAGTGTAAAGCTCCCTGTTAGCACCCTGAATGTTGAGAAGCAGCCAGAGTTTCAAGAGACTGCAGCAGTAACATGGTGCTTCTGTCTGGAGCCTCCCTAGTGGGCCTTCCTTAATTCCCACCTCACACATGTTTTGGACCACATCAATGAGGCTAACAGGAGAGATGAGCTGGTGGAGCAGTGCTGCAACATTGGTAATTGGTGAAAGCCTGCGAGAGACTGGTAACAGGGGCAATTATGGTTAAGATGCCTGACTTGTATCTTCTGAGACAAAGAAACCGATAGCAAACTATGGCAATAACAAATCAAGTGCTGAGATCACCAAAAAATGAAAGAGGACATAGTATGCTGAGCTGGTGGATAAATGCAACAACAATGGGGGCTGTTGTATTTGGATACAGAGTGTTCCCGGGCCAGTTCATCTGTTGAGCCTATAACATGCTTGGAATCACAGGGACTACCAGGCAAAGGCCAACAGGGTGGTTACTGAGGCAAGCTGAAATTTCCTCAAAACTGTTGGATGAAATGGATGTGGTTTAGAACAATTGTATTTAAGGTAGTGTTACCTTCATACAAGCCAGGTGAGGATTGGCTAGGCAAGTCAGGTTGTTGAAAGTAACAAAACAACCGATGAATTTAATTTGCCTGAAGATATCCATGTGTGTTCGCGCAATGGATCTCCTAGTATCGTTTTTGTATATAGTATAAGCATGTATTATGTTGGTGTTCAATGATAAAATGAACACGTTGGTCTGGCTTTAATTGTAAAGCTGTTGTAGTACCTTGCTGAGCAGTGGTTGTAGCTTTGTCAATGCGATGACTGTAGCTTCTATCAAAACTTGGCTGTTGTAATTATCTGGCCCCTTCAGACAGCTCTCCAGACCCTGGATAAAAAACAAAACGTTTTCAGAATTTAACGACATCAATTTACGACGGATGTTCAACACATGACAATGAAGGTGATGCGACTAGACTCACCCGGTCGATGCTGAGCAATGGGCTGGCCTTACTGAGGATGCGAATTATCTGTTTGATCTGACCATGGGTCACGGTTTTGCTGATGCAACCAAACACAACCAGAGCCCTCGGCTGGAGAGATGGATTGTATTGAAAGGCAAACCTGGCCAAAGCACACACATGTTAGTCTTAGCCCTTGTAAACACATTATCTAAAAAGTTGTAGCTGTCCATACTTCTGTGCCAGCTCGGTCCACTGGTCAAGCCACTTGCAGCCTGGGATGTCCCTCATACAGGCCTGGTGAAGAGATCGAGGACCAAAGGACAAGGATAGCAGCTTTCAGTACACTGACCTATTTATCTTGTCTTGAGGAAAATGCACAGAGCTCCATGCCGACGAAGAAAGCAGAATTGTGTGATTTGTGTAAATGTTAACATGCACCTCCATTATTTCAAGCAGGGCCTCGGTGACCGTCTCGAGAGAAGACAAGGCGAACGTCTCCCTCTCATAGGAGCCTGGGGAAAACGAGCGGTCACGGTAGCTGGAGCGAAACGCAATGACTGCAGCCGACTTCACCTTGCTGATGCCGAACAGCAGGTAGAACTTTGGCAGAGAGAACTCAGTTAGACTGAGTCGCAGCACCTGCTTCGTCTCCTCTGAGGGGATTAAAGAGAAATGATAACACAATTAATACAATGAACTGAAAACAGTACACATGTTAACCATCAATGTATATTGCCATGACAGCAACAACCTTTGATTTGTTTTTCTTTCTCCTAAAATATTTTTTTTATAAAAGTTTTCCACTTTTACGCAGTACAACAATGCAGGTAAAAACTATACGAAAAGGAAAATAAAATATAGATAATTACAGTATATGGGTGTTTGATTGTATATGGAGATACTTGACCCTACTTTACTGCAATAATACTAGTCTCCTAAATCATGGAATAGAGCTCAAGGAAGGAAGTAAGGAAGTGTGGCCTCACCGCTGAAGTTCAGCTGGGAACATGTACAGAGCGAGTGAATGATGTTGATGACCAGACCATGAGTGGAGGCCCGGAGGGAGAGAGGGCCAGTAGCTACCAGCAGTGTCACCACATGGAACAGGTAAGGCAGATGGGCTGCCACGTCCAGAGAGTTGTTGAAAGACAGCATCAACATGTAGCGTGCCAAGATGGCGATGTCATCCCACATGAGGTGCTGCTCAAGTGTGGGCGTGGGTGACAGGCAGGTCTTGTCAATGATCTTGCACATTCGACTGATGACCTAGAGAAATAGGGAGGAGCCAATTATATAGGTAATTATCAAAGCTTTAGGACAACTTTTTGACGAAAAGGTAGCAAGCATTTCACAATTTTTCAATTTCATCTTCGACTGCATCTCCTCACTGCAACAATTGAAAGCCTGACTCCCGCTTACAATTTATTCAGGCATCTTTGGAAAGCCTTTCAAATATCATTGGATGTTCACCAAGAGAAATCAATGACAATGACCATCTAATGAATTATTCTCATTTATCCACTCCAATTTAACATATGTATGTTTTCATGCTCTGTATTTATTAGGCAATAATTACACCAGCCATTACATTGTGTGTAAAGAGCGGGGCCATAAAATGATACTTAAAAAAAGTCAAGTACTTTATTAGTATATATATATATATTTTAAATAGGCAACAACAAACAATTCTACATTCTAAACAATAATCAAATAATATTTAATTATTATTTACTATATTAGTCGCAGTAGTAGTAGTAGTAGTAGTAGTAGTAGTAGTAGAAACTATTTGTTTCACATGGAATTTCAAGGGAATATAGCAATTCCACAAATGTATCTGTTCAATTCTTGGTTAGGGTGAGAGAAGGACAAGACGGAACAAGGACCCATTGTGTTGTCTCTGTCTACCATTACATCAGTTGTGGCTGGTACATTTGATCAAAACAGACTACAAAATAAGGACCAATGCATCGTGTAAAATACCTTCAGCATGTGATCAGTGAATTTAAAATCAAAATGATTAATTCAAGTAAATAAAAAAAGTAAACACAAATAGCACTTCAGCTACATGTGGTATTTAGCAAACTTTGTTCACAATGGCTCCCATTCACCAAGATTGTTATAGTGTGTGCCATAACAGAGGCAAGGGCCAGGCTTTTGTGTTGTATGTCTGTTCCATTGTGGAGATTTAGCTCAGTTGGAGAGTGAATTGGTCTGATGAGCACACAAAATAAATAACGGACCTTAACGTTGCTTCTTTGGATATGTTAAGTCAGAAACTATTATATTTCTAATGTAATATTCTGGCAATATTTCCTTAAAGGGTAAGTGTATATTCAAATGTTTTTGTATACATGTATTTTGTATTGCCGATGTGTAGTCGATAACAATGTAATGTGATGTGTAATATAGCTCATTTTATTGATACAATATAATTTCCAGTGAATTGAGTTGCATTAATTCTGAATAAATATATATGATTCTCATTCACAAATGGCAGTGTTTTACAAAGTAAGAATTAAATAAGTTCAAGAGGCGAAGTTGATAGCCCCTTTTCTCACCTTGCTTGAGACCAGTTTAACATTCCCTGAAGCAAGGGCCACTGCAGTATCAGCCATGACTTCAGCCTTGATAGAGCCCAGGCCCCCTGTAGCACTGGTCTTAATAAAGCTGTCCAAGACCACATCCAGCAGGTCAGTTATCTAAGAGAAAATAAATGGTCAATGAGTTTATTCAAATACCACAATTAAGAACAAATACTGTCGCATTCATATTTTGCTTTTCTAACAAAAGATGCGTTCAGCGTTTCAGATTTATTCATTCCTAATCATGATCTTCTGTTAAACAATCCCATGCTCAAAAGACCTGCCAGTGGCTAGCTTCTGTTTAGTGCGACAGTGCACTTCACTTTACTTTTAAATAAAGAGGCATATATATGTAAGAAAGGAATAGTTAAACATGCAATTAATTTTCAGCATGCAAAGTGTTAAAATCATACCTGTCCCAAACTTCCCCAAATCTTTGCCTGAATGGAGGGGTACATCTGCTTCTCATGAATGGTCATGGTGATGAGCTTGTCCAAAATGGCTGTAACTCGCTGGCGCTTGGCATCATCTGTGTGCTTACAGAAGCGAACCAAGTTGAGAAGCCATGGTGTCATGTACTCCAGACAGAGGTGCTTCAACTCTATACCTGAGAAGCAAACAATAAAAACAAATTGTTCATAAATATGTTATAATACTTAAGAAAACAAACTGATACAATAGTAACAGCCTCAGAACCGGGTCAAGAAAAAAAAAAAGGGTTTTAAAGAAGTATTTAGATGCTTTCATGATGCAATAACATCCAGGGGAGCAATCCTTATCAGGTAAATGTAAAGGATGTTGAAATATAGAAACCTTCACCCTAACCCTAGAAGGGTCATAGTGCATAAACCCCGCAATACAAAGCCAAAATGTGAGATTAGTTATAAGTTATATGGTCGGATGTATCATGATTCACCATGTTCTCAATAAGTGGACTGAGTGCGTGCGTGGCATACACCATGAGAATGGTAAAAGGCCTAAAAGCTTGAGACCTGCAGTAGAGGTCTGCTGTCTATTTCCAAAGCTTTCTGTCGAACACGGGGCAGCGGAAAGGAATCGTCTCTAAACACATGTGCATGAGATGAGGCTACCCCAAACGACAACATCCGCAAGGTTAGGCTGCTTAAAATGTTTTTATTGCTGCCAAACAGAATCTCCAGCACAAATGATGTACGCTAGGCCCTACATTAATCATTTGAATATTTTACTTCACAATCCTATTTAATTTGCGGGAGTGCAGTGTATCATCCCATCCGCACCGAGCTTTCAAATACTATTCTGCGTCGTGTCCCGTGGGTCCTGCAGGAGTGCAGACCTCTAACCTACGGTGAGGCCGTCTGGTGTTGGTGCTGTGGGGGGCATTTTACTGCCATGATTTAGGTCCACTTGTGGCATTGAGCAACATGTGCTCCCATTTTTGGACACTATAGTTTCTGTAGTACCCGTTAGTGATGTGCACGCTGATCCAAAGTGTGCAGGGGCCCTCGGTCAACCGTGGTTACAAGGTTTGCGGCAATATACAGACGAGTCAGTGTAAGTCAGTCAATAAGCTCAATAAAAATGTATTTTGCCTTAAATTGCTGCTATAGGCTACATTTAAAATCAGGATCAATCTTAAATAAATCATTTACTCTATTATCTCAACCATCACATGGCGAGATTATGTAAAAACGAAGAAAGTAAGAAGAAAGCGAAATGGCAGGGTTAGAAAGTTGAGATGAAATGAAACGGCACCCACAGAAGAAAAGTACAGTTTGTGACATTTGGAAAGAGATCGGAGAGATAGTGAAAGAAGATTGTAGATGTGATCTGCGAAGGCTTTGAATCAATCTACAAATATGTCAACCGCTAGATCAGGACAGCCAACAACAACTATTATTTACAACAGCAGGTCGGGTAGCCGCCAGGCATTTCTGCATTTCTGTTGGTGCGGTGACTAAAAGCAAAGTAGGGTTTGGGTCATCCACAAGACTGTATTACTAGTATCCATGCTTGATTTTAGTTATGGGTCTCGACGGGTACAAAAAGTACCAACCATGGCACCATGCTGTACTGCTGAAGATAGTGGTACCAATCGTTACAAATCTCTATCCATCAGACATCTTTCTTTCTCCAGATCTTCTGTTTTCAATGGCAAATTTCAACTGATATCGAAAATGCTAATGTTTTCACTGCCTACAATTTGTCTGTCGTGCAAATGGTAGCCAGATACTTGGATAACTTTGGTGGGCTTCACTCCCATGGCTAGCAAAAGCCTTGGGAAAATTCCAATATTCCCAAATATAGATATTGATTCTAGGTAGTCAATCTTAGGTAATCTTAGGTAGTCAACTCTAAAGATGTGATATTTACATAACAAATACATTAAGTAACTAGTAAATAGATTAAATCAAGGCTATTCTAATGAGTTAAATGAGAGAAAAGTGATGGCAGCAGTGAGCAAGTATATGGTATGGTCAAAAAGTATCAATTTGTGTCAATTGTGTCCATTTCCTTACATTTAGAGAATTAAACAATAATTAAATGAAACCTGATCCTCTTTTACTTACTGGACTTGCTGAAGCCTGATATACACTCCTCAAGGAATTCCAGTGTCAGATGAGGCTCATTAGCTGCCAGGGTTTTACTAATTGACACGATGAAAAGGGTATTATTGGCTGGGATACACAGGCCTGATGTCTCCAGCAGCTGGCCTTCAATCTTCAAGTTGAAGGTGCAGGTCAAAGCGCACAGCAAATTGTAGGCAGCAGATCTGTTTGACACAAAAGTGGTTTAGCGAAAAACAGGACAGCAAATGAGACTTGAAAAGAATCACTCCAAAATCACTATCATGCAACATTAGTTACTTATATCAATGTATAAAACTGAGAAATTAAGGGCATTACCAAAAACACAAAGTCTACACATTTAAAGTGTTAAAGTGAACACCCTGTTTCAGCTCAATACGCTATGAGATTTGATGCATTTTGACCTGAGAGTTCCAGGCAGTGTAAACCCCATGGTTATGACCCACGGCAACTTTGGGTGTGATACTTTAGTACTGTTGTTGTGTCGAACGCCAGCATCTACATCAACTGCTGCTCAGATGGAGCTTCACGCACCGTGGCATTATACTACAACATACATAACACTCTCTCGGACTCGGCCATCAACTGTTGCCCAAACAGAGATCCACACCCACCTCGCCAGTGAAGACTATAGGCACTTTAACTTTAACCGTTTTACAGCAGAGTAAAACATTCAACAACTTGGTGGAAGAAAACAGGCTTTCAGTCACGTTTTCACAAAATGATGGTCTTATTTCAATAAAAATTATAAAATTGCATAGATTACCATGTTGAAGATCTTAAAAGACAAATTACCACATAAAAAAAACAGACTGCCCTTTTAAGTATACCAACACAATCTTTATCTGACTGACCTGAGGCTGGGATCAGAACTTCCTAGATTTAGGAGAGCAATGTTGAGAAGAGTGCCTGGAACATCTTTGGGTCTAATCTTTGTGTGCTGAGGGATGGAATCAGGCTGTGACAGCTCCCATCGTGTGCGTATGTGGATGATGGACTGCACAATGGCATCACACTCTTGGTGCATGAAGGTCAGCGGTGTGCCCTGATTGGCCATGGTAAGGGTGAACTGACTCTCATCCACCAGGCATATTTCCTCAATCTCTGAGGCATAGTAGACATCATTGAGGAAAACAGGTTGGCCCAGGACACGAGTCCTCTCTGCTGAAGTAACCTGCACCGCTGAGCCCACCTGACAATGGACAAAAAAAAAAGGTGCTTGGTGTGTGGTATGCTATGAGCCTGATCATGCAAAGTGCTTTCACAACTGGTTCGTCATTAGTTGGTTCAGTGTTCCATCAAACCATCTAGGTGTATAGTATATACTGTATAATTAATTATTATTTTTGATTAAACCAATTATTAAGAGGTTTAGGTGTCAAAGCTGCTAATTGATCAGTTTAATAAAGGTTAATTATAAAATGTGAAAATCAAATATACTACCAGAACCAATCTGTGCAAACAGTATACACATGTAAACCAGTAATCATTTTCAAGCACCGAGTAGTTAAAATTTAATCAAAAATTAACGTTAAACATTTAAAGTCCCAGGTCACAATAATTATTTACAGAATTATTTCTAGAATATTTTTTTCAATATAAATGTCCAATAAATCTTCTGACAACTGTGATATCGAAAACAAAATAAATTTTTGATAATCACTTGATTTGATTTCACTTTTACATTACGTATGGGTTATATGGCTATAATAGGCTTGATTTGTACCTATAACAAACAAGTCATTCATGCTGGTAACAGCCTAAAGGATGGTTATTCATGATTAACTAGTAAACAGTAAAAAAAAACTATTAAATATCTCAGATACTAGTAACAATGAAAGCTGTTATTACCTTGATTGAGACTTTGGTGTCTTTGTGGGCCAGCTTCAGTGCATTATGGAAGACTTTGAGATCTTCCTCAAGTGCCAGTGTGGCTGCTGGTAGTTTCTGCTGGTCAGGCTCAATGTGGTCACCCAGCCTGGCTGGAGAGTCGATGAACTGTAGTCGCTTGCTGCCTTTAAGACCAGTCAGAAGACGCTCATGGTACTTGGTGTACTCCCTTACCCAGGTGTTGCAGTTGTAGACAAAGACAGCTGCAACATTCTCATAGGCAAAGCCTGGAAACACTACAAACCACTTGGAGAGGAAGTCTGTCTTGAAGCGATTGCTGGGCCCAACATGCGTCAGATCAACCACAATCTCATAAGGCTTAGCATAGTAAGGTTTAAGGGTGAGTAGGACGTGGTATATGAGTAGGTCTCCATTGATCTGTCCGGTTTTGAACCTAAAGGGCAAAGAAGGGAAGACAAAATCATGGGTCAGTTAAAGTCAACAAAACAGTACGTCCTTTGAAAGGGAAAAGTGAAGAACATAGAACTAACATGTGCATACGTTTCTTTTATGTCACCTCTTTTTTTTTAGATTTGTTATTTCATCATAACACGAACTGAATCAGAGCCTGAGCGAGTGCACATGAAGCGTGTTCACAGCATCTTATGCACTTTGGACTCGCCCAGTCTAATTGAATCTGCCAGAAGCCCACAGAATTGAGGAAGGTTCTGCTGAATAAGGTATTTATATTACATATTAATCAATTATGGGACTTGCAATGCATTTGGCTGCAAATAATACACATTCCTTTCTTTATGCCAGAGCACAATGGAGAGTTCTACAACCTTGATCTACCTATTTCTACTGCTGAACCACCTGCCATTGTATTTAACTACTACAGATCATGTTCCTGTAACAGGCTTTTCATTCACTACTGATAAGCAAGATCCAATGAGTACCTTATATCCTTCCTTAGACTCTGATACAACTCCCAATGGCTTTGCTAATGGTACTGTTGCAGATTGTCTAATTGACAACAAGATGGCAATGGTAGCTGTTGCCTCAGCTGGGGGGGTCATCATTTGTCTCCTAGTCTCTACCCTGGTATTGGCATGTCAAGTACGCTACCTACAGAAGCGGATAGGTACTCTTCGGCATTCACACAGCAATATGGACTTGGTGAGCGGTTCAGTCTACTGGGGTTCCAACCCCCCTGAGGCAGGAGGGCTGGAGGGGCCATGTGATGCTAGCATAGTGCTTGAAGAGATGAGGCCAATCCTTGAGATTGAGGCCACAAAGGACACGGTGAACACACTAAGGGAAAAAGAGCTCGAGCATGGTGGGAAAAGGGCCGCATGTGACCCTGAAGAAATGGCTGCGCAAATGCAGCTCTCCAGCATGAGTGATGCACGTCTGGATTGCAAGGATCTAGAGAATACACCCTTGGTGGTTTAAATGGGTTAAGTAGACCAACGCTAATAATCCTTAACCATACAAGCCTTCATGAGATTGCAACTTGTTATGAAGTTAAAATTGTTAACAAATCACTTTTTTTTATACCACATCATTTCTGTTCTTACAGAATAGGTAAACAGCAAGTAAATTCATAATGCTTGTGAAATTAAAAATTAAATTAAAATTATGAGTTCGTCTCAGCCTCCTTCCCTTACATTATTTAGCTACTACTTTGGCAGCTAATGATAGCTTACTCATTATTACTCATTATTCAAATTATGGAAAAATATGTCTACATGGAATTTGATGAAAAAACAATTTTGACGACTAATGCAAACTAACGCATTTGTGGCTTCGCTAATATTCCATAGATAATGTAAGGTCTGGTGGATAAAAAAGCCCCTCTTGTTGTTGTTTTGCAGACCTTTAATTGGTCACTTGCAACAGTAAGAAATCAACATAACTACTCTAACATTGGATAGTAGAACATCAACAAGCAAACAGAAAAAAGTTGCTGTAAAGGCAAAAATGACATACACAGATCCTCTTATGTCTCCTTGATTTTCAATGTATACTGATGAACAAAGCCCACATTGCTGGTTGTTTGTGTGATTCATATACCTAACCACTTATTTTTAACATCCCAAAAGAAACAATGAAAAACCACAAAATTTATCTTCAATTTATCCTTTTCATTTGACTTGCATCAGGCAAATAATCTCAAAACGTAAGACCCCCATTGTTTTCCAAAATATACGTTAGACTGTTGATTTGCTCAGCAGAATCTATTGATTCCTATTTAATCGTGAGATGGCTTTGTGATGACATAAATCTTACTGCAACATTGAAGGTAAGCGTATGTAAATACTATATTGGATATACGTGTATGATAACAATTGTCAAAATACACATTTAATGTGTATTTGACAAAGAACCTGATTAGGATCAATAAGAGGAATACAAACATGACATTGACAACAACATTTTGATGAGGCAAAAAATTGAACTTTTAAAAGCACTTTGTAATGGAAACACAGGGCCTAGGTCTGCAACAGTATGGAAGATGGTTTCATAATTGTGATACAGCAAAGTGGCAGCCCTGTTTGTGAAGCCCCAGCGCAAGTGGTTCACAGTGGCTGGATGCAGAAAGACCCACCACATCCAAGCCAAAGAAAATTTTCTTAGTTCAGGTGGGATCTTGGTGGCCAGTTCATCTCCATATATTAGGTCCAGTTTGATTTAACTAAAAAGTTATCAAGTAGTAAATATGAATGAGTTTTAGACAGACTACACATTTTACTGCCATTCAATTCCCACACCAATTGTACCAAATATGGAGTTTCTCCTTCTGATAGCAAACATCTCAAGCAACGGCAGTGCCTTAATGCAAAATCTATGGCTTCATAGTGGTTGTTTGTATACCAAAGATATGTCCGTTTCTATGGATGTAGGACACCAACGCCACCGAACATTGGATTTGTTTTGTTTTGAACCATGACAAAAATGTTGCTTGAGATGTCTACGTCTGTCCTTTAATCCTGAAGATTTCGAGTTCATACTGGATCAATTGTTATAATGTAATAATGCAACTGTATTCAAATGAATAAATAAATGTTACAACTTACAAATAGTTTCCATTCTTTTAGTTATCACACACACACCTGTAATCAGTGTTTTACAGAACTAGTTAGAGATGACATAGCATATTATTCAGTTGGAGGTCGTCATTAGAATATCAGTAGACTTCCCATCAAGCTGGGAGGCTGTGGCGCTAATATCAAAGATTGCATAAGATATTATGCAATATTATTTCCCATAAGATTGCAATATTTGCAGTAAAAAACATTTTTCAAGTTTGTTAATTGAAGACGGAATAAAGAATTGGTTAAGGCCTTGGTCAAAGTCACGTTACGCCTAAATCATCATCTACCAATTGCACTGTCCATCTCAACGAGGACTACTATGTATGTATATAGGTCTCATTTTTTCACCTGATCTGATTTTAAGAGCTGGCATATAATTTAATCATGTTTAGGTAAATCCATTTATTGTTTATTTTCTATAGTCAGGTTTTTTTTATCGCACTCCTCTATCCCCTTGTACTGCTGGTCATTGTGAATTTCTCCTAAGGGGGATGAAGGAATACCTTATCTTATCTTATCTTAAAACACAATCAAGACAGAAAATAGATCAAATAGATAAAAGTAACAGCTATTCTTGATGTTTCTGTCAGAAGCATAATAAATCACTCCTGAATGTATTGGTGACTATGCCCACTTAAATACAGAAAATCGTTAGATATTTGCTGAGACTTTTTTTTTTAGCCATCGTTTACAGTAAACGGCTTGTATAGCCCGAATTAATCTAAAAAAAATTCTGTTCCTGGTCAAGACATTTGAACATTGTACATTTTTATCTATTTTTTAAAACCAAAAATCCAGAGAACGCTATATGTGCAACTTCACATCTCGCGAATATCAATTCATAAGTTAATGATAAGTAAAAAGATAGTAAATTGTTCGGCAAAAACACAGACTTCTGCATCAATTCTCAAAACAGTCTGGAGTAAATTGTTCACTACATATATGAGCAGGCACGTATACTCAATCTTAAAAAAAAAAAATTGGTTTGTAGTAATAGCTGTAACGACAGCAAAGAAACCAGCATTTACCACAACATTGACAGAACCAGATATTTTGTTGATTTAATTATTTTAACTTAATAAACAAAATAACCTGCCGCCAGAGAAAATGGGTATGTAGCATCAGAATATCTATAAACTCCAGGAGGATGTAAAATAATGTTTACTTGCAGTTTCTGTAAACAAGAAAGTTGGAATACTTTATGGAGTGGCAAATTGGGTTCTTTCTGGAACCGTGTGATTTGTTTCCTAAAACTGGACTGGATGTGTCAAATCTTTAAGAGCTCAGCAGCAATTCAGGGAAGTGTCATTGCAGCAACAGCAAAGACAACTAAACACAGGAGAGGTAAAACAAAGTACAAGACTATAATGATAACATGGACTTGTGTGAATGGTTGAAATTAAATTCAGCTAAAATAAAGGAAACTTTAAACTGCCAGGAGCCTCGATAGATATTCAGAGTCCAAACATACCACCCTGCCCCAGAGACAACCCTTTTCCTGTGATTTGTGGTGGCATGTTAGTTGGGGCCGATGAGATATGTCTCCAGGTGATTCGGCGTGAATCCGAGAGCAAATGCAGTCATTTGCAATATTGTGCAATTGACATTGTGGCGTCCTTTATGGAGCAATTGACTCAAAATTTGCACACTTCTGAAGGGTTATGTGTACCTACAAAGTTTATGGGCCCTGGCTCATTGTCAAGTTCTTATTCTTTAAATTATTCTTTTAATCAGCCATGTCCATAGAGCATGTGCACCAAATGTTGTAAGATTTGCACCAGTGGTTAATTTTAAAAATAGATATACATATACACACACAAATCCAGACAGACATTATGGGTCCAAGAGGCAACAATTTTCTGCATGCAAAGCAAGGACTGATTAACAAGTTCAGACATTTGCATTTAAATTTGACTCCAAATTATAGTGTCCCCTATGGGTGAATTGGAAAAAAACTTTTTTGAAACCTGCTTACAGGGAATATGTATGTAGTCAACAATTTTGATAACCTTCATGCAATCAGAGGCTGAGCTATAAGGTTTAGCAATCTGGAATAATACAAATTCCTAAAAATACAAGGTAGGTATACACAGATACTCTGAATACCTGATCACATGACAGCCCACGAGGGCCCCAGTGGCTATGTAGCACTACTGGACGTACACAAGTGATTTTACTACAATTGTTTTTAGAAAGCCACCAAATGTGGTTTAAATCACAGATTAACATTAAACTTTAAAATAGTTTTATATTAGAAGTTACCACAGCCCCTCCCCAATAAAAAATACTGTTCAAGGGGTGTTCAAAGGAATGCATCTGCAACTGGATGATGGATTGTACAAATAAATTATGTGGTCAGCATAACTCATCAACCCCTCCCTCCTCATTTCCTTCCAGCTAAACAAATCTCAGCCATCCCTCCTTGCCTCATCAGCAGCAGTATGAGTTGGCACTGCACTACAGTTCCATTGGTTTCCACTAGAAGCCACTCTTGCTCCACATTCAGTCCTTCCCTCACACCCCACCTCCCTCCCTCTGCCCAAATCCCACCTACTCTGTACATCCCAGGGTACCTTCTCTCCTTTTGCAATGCGCATTAGGAGCCTGCAGAGGAAGCAGCTGAATTTTGCTTGCTTCCAGTTACCCCCTTATACAGAACAGCATGTCAGAACTTATAACGGTATGAGTTGAACAGGGTTGCAGGGAGCAGACTAATTTACCGGAATACCCACAAGAACACCAAATCAATGCCAAAGGAAGAGTAAAGAAAGAAAAAAAAAGGTGAGCAAAAACAACCTTCAACTGTATTTAATAATAGTGAGGTGAAAATGCCACTGTAACAATGGACATCAAAAGCTGGAATGTATATTTGACTATTTGTTAAAAATAATCAATTTATGAATATTCCTTTCAACAGATTCTAGAGAACAGAGTAAGTGCTAATTAAAGCACAGTAGGGAAGCAATCGCAGCAAGCTAAAAAAGAATGACACTGAAAGAATGGAGCCGATGAGGTGAGTGTTTCACATCGGATGAAGACACACACACAGTTACGCATACACACACTGATGCTTCAGAGTAGCAAAATGGTGGATTGTGGAGATCACTGCAGTGGTGTGTCTCACATTTCTGAAACTAGTGCATGGCTCTTGATCACTGTTCAGATAGTTGATTGATTAGTGAGAGAGAAAGTATGTGAAGTAATATAAGGCTTTGAGATAAACATGGAAACTTTGCCATACTTCAAACAGCAGTATTAACATGAAGCATATGGTAAACAAGCAATGCAATACTTAATGCCTAGTGGAAAGCCACAAACTGTCTGGAGGTTTAAGATGAAATGCAACACAGAAGACTATCAAAACATGCATGCACATTGCTTGCCATTTTTGCCTGTGCATAGGGGCATTGTGTGTTCTAAAATAACTTGGTTGACTCTTACTGCGGTCTTTGAGATGGTAGCCTAGTGATGTCAAAACGAATGGGTTCACTGTAAATGGCACAAAATAAATAAATCCTGGCTTACTGTGCAACGTCCTTATATTACAATGCAGTTTAGAGCAATACAAGGCACGAAAAAATGAATCACTTCAATTTGTTTATTAAGATCGGTATTACTAGTCGAACAATCCCTTAATTAATTTGTACTGAAAATCAAAGGTATATACTGTAAATATATATTCAGCTTCCAACCCCATATTCAAATAGAAGAACATTTTCTACCATCTAAACCAACAGAGCCATGCCTCCTACAAACCCCTCACTCGCCTGCCTGATTCTACTGCTTGTTTCTGGACTTTTGGGAGACTGGGCCCTGTCAATCTGTCCCGCCATGTGCTTCTGTAACCAAGGACACAGAGTGGTCGACTGCTCCTCGCGGGGTCTCACCAAGATACCTTCGAGTCTACAGCACAACATCCGCTCCTTAAATCTCTCCTTCAATAGGTCAGCAGCTTCAGCACATAATTTTGAATCCTTGACTATACACAGTGGCACATACTTAAGGAAGTAGTGTAAAGGCAGAATGTGTTCAAATGTAAAGAATATGTAAACATTGGTAAAAATCTGCACCTGTTCAGAAAGTTCAGAAAAGCAGCAAGAAAAAAAAGAATAATCTTGCAGCAACACTAACACTGCTCACATATGAAAGGCACTCGTTTTCATCCCTAATGTTTGCAGTGTACTTATAGGCATCATTCTGCAAGATGCCTAACCCCTACCTGCTGCTTCAACTATCTGAATTGACTGTCGCTTTCAAGCATCTGCTCGAATTGTTATTGTTATGAAAAAATGATAGTAAGTTTGCAGGGTAATGTATCAGGATACTGCAAAATATGTGAATTAGGTAAAATAGATATTACAATAATGGACATCAATAACTGTTCAACTGCTGACATGGGATGATAATGTTGTTGGGGGAAATATCTAAATGCCTGCCAAACATTAAGGAGAAAAAGTTTATGTTTGGCTATTGGCAACAGAATAGCATAGGAACAAAAGGGGTGAGGATGTAGAGGCAGAATATAACAATGAGCCTTCCAAACCCATCCACATATTCAACCCCAACATCTGTCTTTCCAATGAGCAAAACAGTATCAGTGAGATTGATGTAAGATACTATACTGCACTTTTTTTGAGCAGTAAAATATTTGTACAAAAACAAATTATTGCCAAATGTTAATTTTGGAGTTTGTATGGCAGGAAGGAATGGTTTATTTTGAAGTGACTTTCAAAACTATTTTAAAAGATCACTAAAGTCAGGCATAAAGAATCCTGACCCCAGAAACTAAACATGTACCTAAGATAGTTAGAAGTTTGTTTTGAAATTAACTCTTGTCTGTTCTTTTGGCAGCTTACAAAATATAGATGGCCAATTTAGCCTCTACGCCCACCTTCGAACCCTGGATCTATCTTATAACAAGCTGGAGTGCCTGCCACGTTCACTACCACGCTCCTTGTGGGACATCCGTGCCTCAGGAAACCACCTACAGTCCCTGGACAAACATGACACCGCCTACCACTGGAACCTGAGAGTCCTGGATCTGTCCAACAATGAGCTAGAGAGAGTTGTCTTTATTAACAATACACTGCCTCTTCTTCGTTTTCTCAACTTAAGCTATAACAGATTCTGGACTGTTCCTACAAATATGCCACACAACTTGGAAACAATTGATTTGTCCCATAACTATCTGGTGCAGATCCTGCCTGGTTCACTAGACCGACTTTACAGTTTAACTCAATTCTACTTACATAGCAACCGCTTCTCCTGGCTGCCTGATGAGATTTTTGATAAGCTCATGGGACTCAAGGTAATAACTCTTGGGGATAACCCTTGGGCTTGTGAAGAGGAGGAAAGAATACTGCAACTTCTAAAATGGGCAGAGCACACATACGCCATCATCATGGGATGCCCATGTTATACAAGGGCAACATGTGGGCAAGCCCATATGGCAACACCAGAGAGGGAATGGCACTTTGCTTCTTATACAGAGCCACCAGTCAGAGCAGATATTATAAACATAGAACATGATGGCAGGCCTTTCCTACAGAATGTAGAAGGAACTTCAAGTTACCAGGCGAAATCGGCACTCTTTGACAGTGGAATGTATGGCCAGGAAATAGATGATCCAAAAGGGAATCAAAGACCTGACATAAACACAACAGTTCACCCACACACCAAAAAGCATAATATGGAAAACTCCAAGAGCCCGGGCAACAGACTCATTGTCTGGATTACAACACCCATCATGAACATGGTTGTCTCTATGATGGTGTCTTTAAATACCCTTTGAACCATTTTGTTGTAATTGGTTGTCAAAATTAAATTATTTTCTTGAATTCATTCCAAAAATAATGGGAAACCCAGCTCTAGGGGAAATTATAAAGTAAATAAAGTACTAAAAACTAATGCAAAAAATCTTTTCAACAAGTTCATTGTAGAACCGTCTACAGCAATAAAATATCCAAACACACCAAGTTGTAGGTATGGGAACGCTAAAGTATCAGTAAAACGCTTGCCTTAGTGTTAATTACATATGTAAAACACATCTGTAATGCATGATTGGTTGAGCAAACACATGTGTTTACCATAATGAATATATCTATATCTAATGTGTAATAACATTAAGCTTAAATCTTAAATCTTGCACACAAATATAAAACAACTGTGAACCTTACAGTGACCTCAATGCAACAGTTAGATTTCATGCTCAACCAAATATGCCAGATAACAGTTCTGTGATTTTGCTGTTGTGCCTGGCTAATCAAGATTACATTTAAATAAAGCTTTATTAGGAATAAGTTTTGGTTAGATTTAGCAAGCTACCTCCATGTGTTGGACATTTTGTTTTGTATGCGTATTTACTCCTTTTGCAAAACGAAAGATGAGGTATTGCCAGCTCACTGCAATAGACATACATATCAATAATGGTTGAACCATTTCACAGAATACTGACAATGAGATTTTCCTATGTTCCTTTCCTATTACCTCTTATGTACTGTTGAAGTTTAATTATTGTCAAGACCACCACAAAGCTTGCTTATTGTTATCTTTGCTGCTTTATAAAATAACCAATTTTAAAGGTAAATTGTGTCATTTCTGCTGCTAGGGGAAGCTCAATCAGTTGTCTTCACCACCACTGCTGGTGAAAATCTACCTGACGTGACTCGTAATCATGTTCAAATATGAGTTTGTGTATTGAATTGTGTTTGCGTTACGTTGAGACACCTCATGTAATGTGAAGATCTGTAGATAATGCAGTGTGAAAAAATAGAGCAGAGTACCCTGGCGCTGTTACCCGTGGTCAAAACAATCATACTAAGAATATTACGTGCATGAGCACGTTGAATATTGTTATAACTTGATGCTTTTGAATGTATCACCGTGCACATAACAATGTTTCCAACTGAATTAGGAGTCAACTTTTACGATATCGTTATGATTACAACGATGTGACACGGGGAACTAAAGACACGATCCCCGGCGTGAGTCCGATGTGTCTAGCAGTGGATAGTTGGCCAAGAGAAGGTAGAGCTGGACTAAATTATAACAATTAATGTCTTCGTCAAACCCCAAGTGCATCCTACTTTATCAAAGCACAAACGGCCGTGCAGCAGCACTCTTCTCTAGAGTCATGGTTTGGTCATATCTCCATACAACAGGGCAGGGTAAACTAAAACGCAATGAAACAGGAGGTGTGGAGGAAATGCCAACAACAATCGCTCATCCCACTTAATTATGTTTTGATTGTGTGTGCACGGGCAGGAGGATCTATTCAGAGGATCCGCTTTCAGTGTGTAGGTGAGCGAGATCGAGAGCAAATCAATGTGTTTCGTGCAGTTCTGCAATGAAATAAGATTTTACCCATTCTAAAAAAGAAAAAGGCGATGTCTGGGAAACACCAGCCCAAGTAAGGTTTATGTGTTCAACATGTGTGGGAAACTGTATCAGCTTGGTGGCTGGCATGAGCCACTTTTTAAAGCAGCACTTCATTGTAAGCCTGCTCATTATTGAAATTTATTAATAAATTAGGTCTCTCTTTGAATACTGTTACTGTTCACATGCTTGCCCATGAGTTTGGTGGTGAAGGGCATATGAAGCCATTAACATGCAACCAAATGTAACAGACCTTGAATAAACTACAGAATTCTCTGGGATGAACATTGTTGAAAATAATGTGGATAATGTAAGTAGACAGCTCAACAACATTATTAACATGGATCTAGCTGGTTTTAGATATTTTAAGGTGGAAATGCTACATATTCATCCTAAAAATCTATGAACAATGTCATAGAGGTGACTTAAATGGACTGTCACTGTTGTTTAATATAATTTAATATCTTCAAATGAGTGTGGCCCTAATCAGGTTTGGGGAAG
Organism: Urophycis tenuis; assembly: GCA_036785325.1. Classification (NCBI taxonomy): domain Eukaryota; kingdom Metazoa; phylum Chordata; class Actinopteri; order Gadiformes; family Phycidae; genus Urophycis; species Urophycis tenuis. The sequence goes on along the minus strand of JAXIVH010000049.1, from coordinate 254,662 downwards.
TAAAATCCAATCTTACGGCACACCACAGGATACATTCTAGTGAGTACCATAAAAATAAATCAGGGGTTTGCTGATCAGTAGGAAGGGGGATTGGGCACAAAATCGGGCTAATTATCATGAAATGTGTACCCAGCATTCATAGCATCCTGGAATATGTTCTTTATGAAGTTGTTGTTGAGTAGTTTTGGTCCTGAGATGAACAACAATTTGTAAGCTCCCTTTTATTTATAGCCCTGCAAGCCAGGGTGAATGGGCTATGAATAGCATGTGGGTTCACCATTTCGGTCACATGGGAGCTTCAGGCAAGTTTTCTGTCACACAGCATACAAGCTGTTCAAGCGTTTGCATTATGGCCACATTCCTATTTTGTTCATGAACATATTGAACAGCGTAAGCAAACAATCTATTTTGCAATGACAGGCGTAAAATTGCTAAAAGCAAATGGCCTGCAAGGGTGAGAAACACACCGGTATCTCAAGTGGGATTTTGATTGGACTTGCTTGAAGCAATAACAGTAAATAAAGAGTACATAATTGCTGGGAGGCTGATCTATCATACAGAGAAATGTGCAACTCAAATTATTGTTATTATTCAGGTAATCAAGTGATAATTAAAGACTATTTTTCTGAAGCTGGAAGGTGCTCTGTTTTTTAGAAGTTTTTGATCAATAGTTTCAGTAGGTTCTTGAGTAGTTCTGTAATCATTAAAACATGTTCAGGATATTTTTCTAGCAAGTTTATCAGTAATAATTCCGACTGCCACAGTCTAGTATTATTGGGGCACACGTACTGTACCGCATGCCTGTCGCACTGATTTGGTCCATTTCTTTAAAGATGCAGTGAGTATTAAAGCGCTTACCTGCGAGCGACGTAGTAGAAAACGGGGTTTCCCATTTTGGAGGTTCCTGCCTGATAAAATATATTGAGGGTTTTCAGCGCTTTAAACTCCTCTTTCTCATGGACTTGATGCCTAGAAAAATATTGTAAAAACCACACATTAAAATCTGGAAAAATTCAAACAAAGTAGACCAAAGCAAAAAAGTATGATAAAATGTTTTGAATAAATCATACCTGGTCATGAATTCTTCAAATTTTGAGCTGGTTAGGTTGAGACTTGACCAGTGTGTGTCAGCCACTGGCTTGTGCTCCGGAGGTCCAAGATAGGCCAGGAGGGTGGCCATCTTGTCAAAGGGTCGTCTCCCCACTGCCTTGTGGTCCCTTGTAGAACCAAGAACAGATGATTTGACATATGGATTAGAGGCATGGTTTGAAAGTGGCACAGTAGTCTGGAGAGGGTGTAGATCCAAGATTGAAGAAAAAAAAGTAGGACATGATATAAACAGTCCATTTTTTCTAAGTGGGAGGAACAAGAAGCTGCTTTAGTCTACTGAAGCAGCAGTTGACCAACAAAATAAACAAGGACAAATAGTCCCAAAGAATACTTGCAGTTAAAACCTGTTGGCCTGTTACAATGGAATGTTGAAGACCAATGTCTAAAAATCTTCCTTTTACTTGCTATTATTATTATTGCTATTATTTTTTATTTATCTCCTTGGGATGGATAAGAATTGGGAGAATCATTTGTCTTTGCACCATCAGCAGACCCAAAAGAAAGCAGGAATAATACATACATTTGTTAATTTTGCGTCCGCCTAAACATAATTCTAAATTGGAGAGAGAATAACGTCACTCAAAAGAGGGAACTAGTAGCTACTAAATTGGAAGTTCTACAACTGAAAAGCCAGGTTTGAATGGGGCCTGTACAATGCATATTTGTAAACATGGTGAAAGGCTCAAGCACAACGTTGCCATGACATTTGTATTAGAGCACTCTAGTCCCCATAGCATAAAGAACACTTTTTGGTCACACAAATAGCCGTTAACAAAAACATAATTTGCAGAAGATTGAGTTGCTTACCCAGCTATATAATCAAAGTATTTAATAAAGTAAATGTTGATGATGTAACTACAGACTTTTTTTTATCACTGCAGGAAACTGCAGTAATGAGATTTGTTTTCATGAAGTAATGAGGCAATAATACAAACATTTCCCTGGAGAGGATTGTCTGCTTGCAAGCAAAGTATGGTTTGTGTGATTGGAAAGAATGATTTCTTGGCTTTCCTTTGGTTCCAAACACGTATAGTACCACCATTATGCATTCCTGACCTGTTGCTGGAGAGATACTGTCCAATCCTCTCCTGGTTGTTCCACAGTAGCCTATGAAGGGCCAGTACATTGCCATCACTGATGAAGGAGAGACTATGGTTTACAGAGTCACTGGGAGGCGAGTCAGACGCGATGTCCAGGAAAAATCTGCAGAAAACCATTAAAAAAAAAAAAGACACTCATAATACTGCATATCCAAGGGCTTTCATCAGTGGGCCATAGACTCAATAACCTTTGTGTTACCTCATTACACAATTATTAAATCTTTGATATGGCCACTTTAAAATGATGAAGTTGAGGTCAAGCCACCATGGAAATCATACTCCCATGAAGGAGTAAGAGTAACATAATTCTATGCATTGGGACTTTCATATTGCAGTTTTAATAAAGAAATGATAATTAGGAATGCCAAACATTATATGGTGCAAGCCTGATGGGGACATCTAAAATCACCACATGAAAGCATCATTCAAATAAATAAATGCCTTCCTTTCCATATGAGCTTACCGCCTGGCTGCATCAAAGTTGCATTTTACAAAGTCGTTAAATGGTCTCATGTGCTCCTCCTTGGTAAACAAGACATGGTTGGCAATACTCTGTAGGATCTGAAGACAAAACAGTCAAAACATTAGTGTCATTGAATGCAAAAAGGACAACATGATTATGTGTCCACCAAGATAATAGTACCACTATGACATACCTTGGACATGAGTTTAAGACCCCTTTCTATCCTAGGAAGGGGCTTTTTATCCAAAATTCCTGCCTCATAAGGGGACACGATAGCTGGGTTCACAAACCGCAGAAACATAGCACTGCCTACTGCACCGATGCTGTTTTGGGGGAATCTTTGGCTCACCACCTTTTAGAAGAATAGAAGGACATACAGAGTTAGGGTGAGATCAGTAGGATAAAAACAACAATATGACTGCAATGGAATAAAGGGACATGGTGAGATGCAGTAAGCCAAACAATGACACAAGAAACAAAGTAATAAAAAATAAATTCTCAATAAAATGTAGTGAAAAGGGGACAACATTGATTGAAAAGAAAACGCAGGAAAAAGGCATTAAAATGATACAACAAAAAAGATAAGAAAGCCTAAACAAAAATGTGGACAGCATATTCCAGACACACAGAGCTAATGGTGAGTCATCTGCTCAGAAAAAATATAACAATATAACAAAATATAACATATATAACATATAACAGTAATACACTCAGTATGATTGACTCAACCACGAGTAAACAAAGGCAGAAAAAGTACAACCATGCATTATGGAGCCAAGCAGTATAATGACTACGATCCCCAAAGTGCATCACAATTTTCGTGTCATCATCATCATCATCATGGCTTGCTTATAGGATGAGAAGTCTTTGAAAACACATACAGTATGACACATTCCAGTTGCATTCTAAATGTTAAAGGTTTGATAAGATATAGATTTGCCAATGTTTTAAATTAGGTTTCAATTAAAAGAAGCCAGGTTTGCGGATAATGACAATTATTTTAACTACTGTGAAGATTTCTTAAAAAAAACAACTTACCAAGCACATTTCAATGTGGTTGTTTGAAATGTACTTTTTGACAATATGTACAGTACATTTAGGTAATGACATTGGCTTCTAATAAATACGGTTTTCTGGTCCACTTTTGCAATTCTTTCAACTTCAAAAATCTCTGCAAAATTGCATTCACTTGCATTTTTGTCATATAACTACAACATTTCTGCATAGAGCAAATCATCACAGTTTCGATTGAGTTTGACCAATCATCCACACAAAACTACATGTCAATAAAGAAAATCACTTTACGGTTATGAACAAGGAGACATGTCTACCAATGGCTCCTATTTAATGACTTAACATATAAAAAGACATCTTCAAAACACATTCCAACTTTTACTAATACATTTTTATCATCAAAAACACAGCATTGCGTATTTAACCAATTTTATGAAAAGCTGCCGAAAATCAATTTTGGCCGGAACAGTTTTGGACAGAACAGTCATGTTAGAAAATAGGGGAGCATGACAGTTCCCCTTTGAGACCAAATTAAATATTACCACAAAATACTTATTTTGGTCCTAGGTTTTAAAAAGAACACACTATAGATGTGTTTAACAAATAAGCTAAGATGTGCAAAAACAGATTCTGAAAAGCCCTATATCACTTTTAAACCAACAGTGCGAAGTGTATGAGGTTTGTGGCTGTAGATGCAAGTGAGATGGTTAATGCCAGTGTGATTGTTAATGTTCATGTGTGTATGATTTGGGGGGGGGCATACTCAAATCAGAAACTGACAAACAATCAGCACATAATTGTAGCCACTTGTCATTTTGGCACAACTGGGCCCTCATACACTGACTTGACATCATATACAGAATATTCAGAAGTCACAAGTTCCATTTGATGTGGGTTTACAACAATTGTACTGAATATGCAAACTTAATTCTGTTAAGAAATAGTCAAAGTAATCAATATTTGCAATAATTTAAAGGATTGTTAAAAGCCAATATTTATATTATATTGCAAAGAGCAATGAGGGTTAAACTATCTACTAGCCAACATTTGAATTCAAGGCTTTTGTGCTTCATTAAGTTCAATCTATATTACAATTTGAGTTAAAAAAAAACGTTTTCACCTTGGAACCTCACAACTTCAAGTACAGAAGGGGAGGCTCGGTGCCTCAACCTACTTCAAATAAAGTCAAGGAGGTGCAATTCGAGAACATTTCATCAAGCAAAGGTCTGTCACACTTGTACCTTACTTGCATCAACATCTGTATGTAGTTAAAAATGCACTCTCAAGTCGAATACAGAAAGTACAATCCAAAAAAATGTCAACAATATTTATTGTCATGTTTTTACATTGAAATGGAGGGACTAGTACTCATTTCAAGTAAAGTAATGGCTGCCATTGTCTTCATTTCATTTCATCTTGTTCAATCCATTTCCCTTATTAACAGCCTAAAACAATTTTTCTATCAGCAATCAAAATGTGTTTTAATAATTGAACAGCTTTAACACATGTAGGTGATCATAGGTGAGCATGGAACAATATTTGGTTTAGAAAGCCGCCTCAGACCAGTTCCATTACGAGTCAGAATTTGCACACTTTAAGTTCTGTGTGACTTCTTTTGAGAACTCTGCCATTTGTGATGAGGAATGGGCTCTGAATGAACAGGGTGAGGTCATTTCCAAGACTGAATCTGTCAAAATGTTTGCTGAAGTTTATAATTAGCCCGTCAAGAAGGCAAAAAAATAGATGCATCTTATTCTGAACCTGTTTCTGCACTGGTATGAAATGGACAATCTCCCTGCTTGAGTTTTGTCTGGTAGGTGCTCAGAAGCTGTCATCAGGTCACAAACTGAATTGTCCTTGCCCTGTAGCTTAAAATGCAGTTAATTCACGTGTGAAGTGAGATCAACCACGCCACAATATCCATCTTCTCATCTAACAATAATTAAAAATGTGTTGCCTTCTGGCTCTTCAGCTGTGCCAAGAAAGCTGCATTTTCCCTTCGGATGGACCTTTGCTGAGCCATCTTAAATTGTTGCTCAGCAGAAGGTCATCAGCATTTTGTCAACTTCTGAGGAATTCACTGAGCATGCAATGTTGATGGGAAGAGGTTGCCCTGAGAAAGTTAATAAATGTAATCATTGTGCTCCACACCTCAGCATAGTTGTCTGAAAGGCTGGAGAACAGGACTAATTATGCAAAGGTAGGAATAGCTCAGGATTGTCATCATTCTTGCCACAGCTCCTTTCTCTCTCCCTACCATGGCAGGGGCTCCCTCAGCAGTTATTCAAATCTCTCGTTTCAGCTCTAGTCCCCTCTTCATTAACATCTCTATCATGGCCAGATAGATGTCCTCTCCTCTTGTAGTGGTCTGAAGAGATGTAACCCACTAACAGGTCTTCACAAAACAGCTGAGCATTGTTGGACACATCATTGGCCTCAACTACAGTATAGCTAAGCCTTTGCATGGTGCCTCATTAATTGCTTCATTCAGTTGTGTTAGCGCATACTGGGAAAATATTAAAGTTCTTTTGTGGCTGAAGATGCAGAAATAGGTATTTGCTTGATATTTTCATGAATCTCTTATTTGTTGTCCCTCAAGTGAAAATTCAGCTACCGCACTCATGCACTCCATGACAGCCACTGTGTCAATCAATGTCTTCATATGTTGACTTGTCTATCCTCTCATATCTCCTGTGTATATCACATTCTGACTTGATTTGCGATGCTCATCGGAATGCACAGATTTGATTGGCTGATCAGCATCATATGAGATGTTTTACAATGCATGCAACTAGTCAATTCCAGCCTACCGTTAGGGTAGTGGGAGCTTTGCTGAGCCGCTAAACCAGTGCTAAATCACTGAGCCCCTAAAAAAAGCTGCACCGGTTAGAATAGAAAGTCTCTGCCTTCTCAATGATTTATCAGCTTTAGGTTCGGGTCCACATAAGATGGCATCTGCATTGGGGTCTGGACTCGGGCCACGGTCTGCCTATTGGTGACCTATGTTGTAGGGGATATAATTTTGACTCCTATGCTTCACTCCCTCTTTCAACCGAGTTCCATGTCTGTCTACACTGTCCTGTCCATAAATGCAGGAAAATAAAAACGAATAAAGTAGTGCTGATGTCACACTGTGAATACTGACTCCATATGAGTTTTGGATTAAATTTAACAGGGACATTCATGCGTAAAAGTACATGACCTGTAGGGACCCTTGAGAGAGATACCCCCAAGTTTTCTGTAGTTTATGAATGTAGTTTAACTTTCCAATATAATCTGTGCAACTTGATTTTTTCTAAACAAAGGCTGTGGCACCCAATGATTCGTTTGCATCACTTTGCCACATCGAAGAGAGTTCTGATGATAGAAAACAGAAAAAAAGTCTGCTACATTTGCAGAGACTGTGTTCCATTGACAAAAGAGTACACCAGCAGCATGAGAATAAAGCTTTGGTGGCCAAGGCTTGATAATATTGAGGAGAGTCTCATAATCTAATCTAATAATGAGACTTTGAAATTATTAAGAATGCTGATTTTTCGATTGTGACATTATTCCAGACATCGTTCAGGGGACCAGTTTAAGTACAGACTCAATCAAAAAACAGTGAGGGTGACAAAATTGGAAAAAACATCCTCACTAAATACGTTAACAGCTTTCCAAATGCACCTGAAAGAATATGAATTACTCAGAACTAGCTTCCCAAAATATCAACCCCCAAAAATCACTGAAAGTTTACAAAACAAGAATGAAATGAAGACATATTGAATACATTTAATTTCTCAAATACTATTGTAATAGCTTTTACGTTTTTATATTTGCTGCAGCTAGTTTAGTACTTTGAAGAAATATATTTTGAGTACGTAAAAAGCATTGCAATGATGTGTAATATGAAATTACACTTATTTATGTACAATACGCAAACCAATAAAATGAATGCATCATGTACGTGTCTTATTTGATGATTTATCATATCTGAGGCATATGTTGCAATCAGGTATTTAATGAATGTTTAAGTAATTACATTGATAAATTTAGAAAAACAAGGACATGAATAATTTATTGGAATGAGATGTACAAAGAAATAGGGTAACTACAGTGTAATCAGAGACTAGTGAAGAGGACTTTAGTATTAATTGAGGAAAGAAAATAGCCACAATTTGATGGTTTTAGGACAGGGTAGTATGCAAACTTGGATATGGACAAAAGAGTAAAGCATTTCCAAAGAAACACCAAATCATGTTAAAAACATGTATATATGAATAAAATAGATCAAATCAACTAAGAGTAACCTTTGTTTTGCTTTGGGGAAAATGTGGCTTAGGGGAAAAAAAAACAGATTCTCTGAACTTACTGCTTTTTTGCTTTCCTTTTTTTCTTTAACTGTTGCTTTATTCAGTAGAGAGTGACAAGTAGCCTACAGAACAGAGATGAGCACAATCACGTTTACAGCACCAGCTTCAACAAATGTACAAACCTATCATAACTGGAGGCATACATATATTCATATTCAAAGTGGAAGAAGGATTTGAAACTGCTCAAGACGCGTGTCCATGCACAGTGTTGTGTGTTTCTGGGCTTTAAAACGTCACATGAGCGTGTCTACCATTGGTGTTGAAAACAGAAATTTGAATTTGAAAATCAGACATATCTTCATTCTACCTTATAGTGTACTTTGTTTGGGTCTGGACTATTTTAAAACAAATTGCCCTCGGTGAAGGACCCAGTGCCTTCCCGTTTCCCTTCCTACATTCCTCATGTGGCGCAAGTGCCTGCAAGTTCTAATGATCTCCAGGGCTGTCATGTGGAAATATATGCTCATGGGAGAGTAACCCAAGGCAAGTAGTTATGGGGCCCAGACAAATGAACAGATTACTAAAATGTATATTGAGGTTATAAAAAGCTGTTACAGCTAACAATAAGGATAGGTGGAAAAAGAGTCGACCTATTGACTCCATCTTCCTTCTGGGGACCTTCACCACTCACATAGCAAATACTGGGAAACCTGAAAGAGGTGATTGCTTCAGATCAGAAAGGCTGCTCCTCCAAGAGCTACTGTTCAGCTCCACTGGTGCCATCAACCTTGTCAAATATATGTTCCATCCACTATTTAATTTGGCTTGGAAATACTGCCAAAGTAATGTGTGGGGCTCCACAGACACCAACACTAGTGGACACCAGCTGTGAGGAAGGTTGCCATGTTGAAGAAGTACATTTTCTGGACCTGGCTCGCCCGGGAAACTTGGGACTCAACTATTAGCTATCAATTGGAAAAACAACAAAACAGCAGGTATGGCCTTTCTATGGACTTGTCAACCTGGAGGACATGCCTACATGTTTAAACAGGGAGGCAACTGGGGGTTGGAACCCATCATTTTGGCAGAAGCCACTGAGGTAGTGAGAAAGCCCCACAGTGGCAAGGTGCAGGGGGTGGATGAGGGCCGTACAGAGATACTAAAAGCTGTGGAGCTTTTTGAGCTATCCTGTTTGATACAACTTGCCTGTACTGTAGCTCTGAGACAGCGCCTTTGGAATGGCAGATGGGGCAGTGGTTGTCATTTGAAGAAAGGGGCCTTGCGTTTGCGTTCCAACTACCTGGGTATCCCATTCATTCAGTCACAGTACATTTGCACCGTTTTCATGTGCGGACCAAAGCAACCTCTTACACTAGCTCTTAAGAAACCTTGTCAGTACATTAAGTTTCCAATCCTGTGTGATTTGATTTTAGCAGTACATGTGCACTGCATAGTGGGGGAAGCAATGACCTGGAATGTATTGTGTCAACACAAAGATGAGGACAAACACATTTGAGGGGCAGGCAGAAGCCACTGTGGGAGCAACGTTGATGACCTACCTGGTACAGACAGTGACATACGCTTCGGAGTTGTGGTGGGAACTCACTGGAGGAGCCAATAATGGCCTGAAAGAAACGCTCTGTGATCTGCAACAGGCTCCTCTGGTTCTCCTCCAGATTCTCCCCTGGGTCCAGCCTGAGAAATAAGGAAAATATACAATTTACATTGGAGTTACTGGATGTTTTTTGTTATGCATGAACATCTCAGGAGATTTCCTGGGAGTTCCCAGTCTATCACACGACTGGCACAACAATCATTCCAGGGTCAAAGCCACAAGGATCATACATATTTTGCTTCTTTCCTATTCTGACAACCATGATTTTATTGGGTTGCATTGTAGTTGATTCTGCAAGTTGTATTAACCAGCAGGTGAACAGGGGTATCGATAGATAGAAATATTAGATATTGAGATATTCAGACAATGTATCAAACAAATTCTGCCAATTCTATTTTAGATGCATTAGAATCAGGTGGGGCAACATAATATAATGAAACTAACAGGCATGTTTTTTTTATTTATATATTTTTATTATTATATATTTGTTGTGTTTCTTTTGTTGGACTTCATTCATGCCAAATGAGCCTGCTGGGTGAAGATATACCCTACTTTTGAGACCAAATATTAGAACTCTCCTTTAGAGTAAGATAAGAATGAGCAATCTTTGTATTGAAGTTGAACGTTCGAACACAGTCAAATAAAAATAAAATGATAATTCTTCTATTCTCATTGGTGGTCATCTCCATAAGCAAACAGGGCTTTTAAAATAAGACCCTTGCAAAATGATATGGAAGGCTTTACAAAATGATCTGGATAATAATGTAAATATAAAAAAATTACAAGTTGGTTGTTTACCTTGTGGGATCAACCTCAAAACTGATGTGTTCTGGGGTCGTCAGAACCCCCTTCAACAAGGGTTCTAGCAGCTTCTGTAAGTACGCTGCCCCGTACACCTAACAGAGGAATACAAGGTGCACTTAAATTAAAGTACATCAAGATAGCCAGTGAGTATAACACAAAACATATGGAGTGCATATGCAATGTTTACTATGCAACAAAATCCTACATACATAGTCCTCTGACATCATCTGTAAGTAAGTATTGTAAGTATAGTGTCTAAGTATTAAGGCAAAGAGTAACAGTAAGCTGTATATATATATATATAGTATACATTCACCTTAAAGCAGAAGGTCATTATTTTGCTGGCCAGGCTGTTGCCCCTAAAAAGGGTCTGCATCGAGTCAGCCAGTTCCACTTCTTTGGAGAACATGTTCCACAGTAGTTGGTAGAGCAGGTGACGAGAATCAAACAATGTTACCAGTACTCGGGCTAGTTCGTCCTGGGAAGACAATACATAGACATGTGCAAGATCCACAGATTAGAAAAAAGGAAGTTGCATATTCTAAATACTAAATTATTACATTTGAATGTGTGAATACCAAACAAACCTCAATAGCCTCATATTTGTTTTTGCATGCTCTGCATAACTATATAATTGAGTAACTTCTGTATGCATACAATTAATAAATCAGTTATAAAGAATGCTGAATGTCACACCCATTGAGATCCAGGTACCACATTGGCTAGCGCCATGGCGATGGGCAGTTCTCCTTGGTCACCCATCATGGTGACCAGCTCAACTAGCCTCTCGAAGCGGTCCGCCAGAACTGTTTCGGCCAAGGTGTCAAATTCTGTCCCTTGTTGTAGAATTTTGGTCAGAACTTCCATGAATGTGGCTCGAGTCTGGAGATCCTTGTGGTAGCCTAGACCTGGTGAGTAATGAAAATTAGTTTAAGGAAATAAAAGTAGCACTGGACAACTAAAAGCTGCAGCGAGCAACTTGAGACCCATTGGGTCAGCCTGTTTAAGGGATTGGTTCAGGATTTTGTCTTTTCACCTTTTGTGTTCCTTCCTTGGGTTCAACAAGAGCAGTGAGACACACCAATTGGCTCATGAGTATTAAAAATTGTTTAATTTACAATGAGCGGTTGTAAATTACCAGGTGCCAGGGCATCAGCTCCACAATTCAACTTCATAAACATTCTAGATAATGCAAACAGGAATCTCTTTAGGCGTGCACATCTGGAATAAACTACGTTAAAAGGCCAAAAATCTGTTTATTTTAGAAGCAGATACAATACCACTATTTAGTTCCGGTAGCCCAGAGTCCTTCGCATTAGATGTGCTTATTGTTGGAGCTACGTCTATCGTTACACACGGTCATTTGGAAACAAAAAAGTGCTTGTAAAAAAAGCCAATTTCTTGTGTTTGGAATTCGCCTTTCATAAGCAGGCTTTTTACACATATACACACACCTAAATAAATTAATGTTGAGTTGTTGAGCTAATGCTATGGCACTTGCAAATGTAAAGCAGCGAGCTTATGATAACTGCTGCATATGGGAGGGATCACAGAACCAATCAACAAAATAGAGGCCTTACTGCTCTTGTCTAACCCCGGGAAGGATAACAGGCGAAAAAGCCCAAATCCTGAAATAACCCCTTAAGACTTCATGCTAACAAGAAGGTCACCAACCTATTGAATGCATTAGGCCACTGTCCACATTGGCGTTGAGGAGGTTGGACATGGCCAGCACGGTGCAGTGGCGAAGTGACGCCAGGCGGCGGGACATTCCCCTCTTCCTGCCACCTACTGACTGTCCTTCATCTTCCACCTCACTGCAGTCATTCAGCAGGTTCATGAAGAGAGTGAAGTACCTGGCAACATGAACGGGGACAAGAATAAAAGGTGCCGGTTTACATTACGTTTTTTTTTTTTCTAACAAATAGCGTTTGGTTTTTTTCTTATCAGTTTTTTTAAATAGTTTAATCCAATGGTACTCTATTATGATTGTGGTCTGAGTCCAGGCCCCGCCCATTTTTTTAAATGTAGGGTGCAGGGTGTGTTGCTTGAGTGGTACCCGGCTCAAAATCTGAGTCTTAAGGTATTTTTAAAGTCTATGGAGTCAACAACAGACAGTGGTGTTACATTATCACACCTGTGACTAACCAAGATGTATTCACCAAACCAATCAGGAAAGAGATTTTTAGATAGGACAGAAATTGGTGAGAAATTAGTGGGGAAGGGTCTCTTGTTTGGGGATCAACGGCCAACTCCAAAGAGATACTCTCACAGCCCATTTCACTCACTTCTAGCTGACAGATGGCTGTCGTTTGTAACAAATTACATTCAAATGATAGCCATTATATATGAAAAGGTAAAATCAAATAGAAAGAAAAAAAGAAAAAAGGTCTCACTTGAGAAAGAGCTGTGACTTGGCCTCCATCAGCTCTACTCCGTCTCCCTCTTCTGGCTGCAGAGGTAGGCCTGCAAGTAGAGACACAACTGCCTCCATGCTAGCCTGGTCCAGGTCCCTGCACCATGACAGAGAAACAGTAAGATGCATGAAACCAAACCTGCATATGGAGATAATGAGGACAATAAAACAAAACAAGACAAACTATAACACCAGACGATTTGCACCTTGTTAGGCACTTGATATCATCATCAGCTGCTTGATTAGATGTTCCCATCACCCAGTCGGTCAGGTACTCAACCATCTTGTTCCTACAAACATAATGGAAGACAAGATCTTGCTTATCAAGTATATTTTTCCAAGTAGAAGCCTATATTTAAATATGATAAGTGAAAGAGCATGAAAGTATGAAAGCATTTCGAGTGATGTAGGCCAGAAAGTAATGGTAACATTGCCACTTAATGAGTTAAATCAATCGCTCATAATTGGCCATTTCATGCCATATAATGTCAGGAACCTTAAATTCAGTCCATCTGATTGTGGAAAAGAACAATGATGTAGCTAGACACACTGTGCTAAAGAAACAACAACTGAGCTTTTGTTTTGCAATGCAAGCAGCAACTCACATGCTCATACTGTGACATCGTGGGTTTGTGGGTTTTGTGTTATCTTTCGGACCAAAAAGTAGAGTTTACTGACCTAAACTTCATCTCTTGGCAGAAGGATAAGTCATCCCGTCTCTCCATCATCACCTCCACCAGCTGGCAGAGCTTGGTCTTGATCTGGATAGCATGGACCACATTACCAAGAATACGCACATACCTAGACAAAGGAGATTGAAAAGAAAGTAAGACCTCTTTGTAGAACATATAAAAAGTACCCTTGACAATATTGATCCCAATAAAAAAAAGGGTCTTCAGTAAAAGTGCAGAAGTAGAACCCCCACTGTGAATGCAAGGTGCAGCCATGACCTGGCCAGCTAGGGGAGAGAGCCACAAGTGACCTGTGAGAACTCCACATCATAACCTAAAAAGTGAATTATTCAGTCTTGGTTTGGTCAATAAAATGCATACTTGTAAATTAAGCATTTGTGTTAAAGCTGCTGTCTTTAACAACTTTGTTTGCATTTGCATTAGAATTTGATTACAATCTCATACACAACTTATGGTTCCCTGATTCAAAGGGGGCAATCTAAACATAAATTAGGTAAAAACAGGACATGTTTGTACTCAAATCATGTGTGGGACACAGACAGTTGCTACCAATGAGCAACAGAACGGTGAAGCATCAAACGTGACTGTCTGAAGTGAACCATTGAGCTGTCGTGGAGCTGCTTTGCAATTATAGGACAGCTAGTTCTTGACCGTCGACAGGTGCAGTTGTATTGTCGCACACTGTGTCAAAGCTGTTCGGTGTGGGGAGTGTGAGCTTGTGATGTGGGGAGTGCAAGCTCCCAGGATCACATTAAAGATGCAGCCATTCATACCACAAAAGATGAAAAATGACAAGCTTTGAATCTTACACATTTGTATTAGTTCCTTCAGTTCCTATTAGTCAGTTAGTTGACATGTCACCATATCATTAAAGTCTCCAGTGCACATCGGTCCAACATGGCATTGAGGATTAATACATTCACTGAGCTTCAATTCTGTCAATGTTTTCAGAATGCTCAATGGTGGTCAGAGACAACTGATAATGGAATTGTGCCAGGTCGCTTTCATTACAGCAAAACAATTAGTCTGTTGTGTTTGGTTTGCACAGCTGCTCGAATCTGATTCCAGCCACTGGTACTTGCCAACCATGCTTTGAATGACTCTGGCCAATCCTACATCCAGAACATGGTCAAATCATGCACTTACACACCAAATCATACAGCCCATCCACTTGTTTTGATTCAGAGTGAACAAATAAAAACATGACCCGGCAGGTAGTCATTGTGTGAGAAACACTGCATTAGCTCGTGGGCTGGCCTGAGCCACTTGCTAGAACATCTAGTAGAACATCGTAGTACTCTAGATCACGATTTAAATATGTCAATACTTTGGGTGAAGGGCATATGTCTTCAATGACCAAACCAGATGTTACAGACCATTAATCATGAATATGATTGAAAAAAAGACAAGTTTAACATTGTTGGAAATAATTTTGATAATGTAAGTACACAACTCAACAAGATATAATGTAGGTCTAGTTGTTTTTAGATATTTTAATTGAAAATGTAGCTTTAACTAGATTTCAATATTGTATAGGATGTATGAAATGTATTCTATTGTCTTTATCCATGTTTGTTTATGAGTGCAGCAATCTGGCCGTGTCCCATGGAAACAAACATGGATAAATTCAGATGATGTGACGCCTGTTATAGTTGATGTAAGTGGGCTACTTTGAGCTACAGGTGAACAGTATGGTGAAGATTTTTATGACAAATAAAAACAGTACAGATACCCAATTATTAACTATCACAATTGCATATTTGTCTGGCTGTAGTATGAGGGCCATGTTCAACATCAGGGTTTCCCACAGCTGTCTATAGATGAACACCTCTGGTAAATGACTGACTAAATGGCTATCTCTTCAAACAAATTCCCCAATGAATGGATGTAAAATATACTATATATGACGACCATTTGCGCGTCTTTTCATGTCAACACCTGTCTTCAATCTGAGAGAACATATACAGTATACTATTGGCTGATATAATATACCGCAATAATATTACATCTATGAAATCCCCATGGAGGTGGAGCGCCGTTCTGTGATTAAACAATGAATTCCCACCTGACCATTCATCCTCAATGAGGTGCCTATCGATAAAGACATTGTAGAAGCATTTGACATTTGGTAATTGGTTAGCACTGTAAAACATAGATTAGATAGTGTGCACGTCTCTATTAGCCACACTTACCTAACTAGGTTGAGCATCATGGTCTCAATGCTGGCCTGACCCAGGTGTTCAGAGCTGCCCTCTGTGTGGTTGTCAAGCAAATTCTTCATTATGGCGATAGTCTGCTCCACAAATTGGGTGTTGGTATCATTAATAGGTACCTGGGAAAGTAAATAAAGATGTTTTTTTAAACATAATAATAATCCATACTATACTGAAAAACTATTAAAAAAAAACTATTAAAAAAAACTAAAAAAAACTATAAAAAAAACACAATAAAATCCCTTTCAATACTTCCTACAAAGTGATTACACAGTATTCTGATGACATTGCAGAGCTGCATGATCACCTTTAGCAAAGGAATCTGAGGCAAAATCCATGGCAGGCCACAGTTAAAGATAAAATATGAATTCTGAACAGTTTAGACAAATAAAACATAAAAATTTGAAAAGGAAGTACTTTTTTAATAGCCTCTTAAACTAGAAATGAGGGAATGGGAGCTCAGAAGAGCTCCACCTAAGAGTGGATCATTTCTATACATAGATCTTAATAATAGAGATTATTAAAGATTAGCAGTCCACAAAGGAAAAGCTAGTTATTAATGGGGCAAGTAAAAGTGACAGCTGTGCTAAATCCAATCAGAACACTTGGACCAGGTAATTATTGTGCATAGGAATGCACAATCTAGATATTGCTTTTCATCATATTATTCTTCTTCACACCAAATTTGCTCAATTGGAGGCTAAACGACAACCTCAAGATTTCATTCAAACTGTATAACAAAGGTCTACATCTGTATGGCTGTGCTATGTATTTTTCATTTTTGTAAATTTACAGTATATTTTTGAAATATTTGGAGGGTTGGCGGTTCGATCCCCACCTCCACTGAATTTTACTCAATGACTACGGGCATTCCTATGCAAGTAATTCCTCACGTGGAATTACATTTTCTAGTTGACAATGTGATAGAAGAGAGGCCAGCATGACTTAAAACTCATTCTGTGTTTCTAAGGTTATAAGGCCATCTAAAAAAGGCCAAACATATCTGCATATCCTACTCTGAAAAAATGTATATTTTTCTCTGCCGTAGTAAATTATTTTATCATTGATGAAAATAAATTATTTCCCTTCTGAAAATGGCACGGGTTGTGGATAATAACACTATGGACAGACTTGAATTGACATGCTATGGACATAGTTTGGAAGGCTGCGCAAAAGACATTTTTAAGAAAATTAAAGTAATAATTGGTATGACTCACCGACCCCTGAGTGTCAAAGAACTTGCCAATGCTATTCCTTAGTTTATTGAAAAGCATGGGGTAGAGCGCTGGACTCAGCTCCAGCCCCAGCAGGTCCTTGACATTGGTGCGCACGTGGAGACCCACGCGGTCATGGCCACACACCAGCAGGGAGAGGAGCCGGTCCAGGAACAGGCTCAGTGGCGTCTCACTGGAGGCAGAGGATGCGGAGGTGACGGAGGCAGGCACTGGGTTGGAGACCTCACAGGTTCCCATGGAGATCATGGAGTGCTTGCGCTCACACATTGGGCCCATGGGTGGGCTGTAGGTGACAGGCCCCGGAGTACTGCGCTGCTGCAGACACACTCCTCCCAGGGCACACAGGAAGCCTGTCATATTTATCCACTCCTGCTGTGGGGGAAAATTAAGATAGAATAGAAGATAAAATAGAAGAAGTGGTCATTGTAAAGGTCCCAATATACTTCAAACAAATGTGAAAATGTTTTCAGAGACAAAATGGCCGGTTTGCAACCAAAACGAATGCCCTGTTGGGCTTTTGCTACAGTGTGCGCAGATGAGATGAGTAGAATCAAGCAAATAGCTTTACTATGAAGAAGCTGGAATGGTGTATTTTACCCTCACTTCAATGAGGCCATCCTTAAAAATATTTCTGTTTGCAGTAACAACCCAAAAAAAAGGGTCAGTGGGTAGCTCTATTTTTTTTTCAAAATTTAATAATTTTGGTCATGGTGATTACGTAGGTATGAATTTAAACAAATTTGCATATTATTTCTTTATTATTCTCTACTTTACAATGTAGGTCAAATTTTTGTACTTTTTTTGTACAACTACTTGATACTTCAAAGCTACTTCAGAGTACACAACTGTGTAATCTGAATATATATGTATAATTATTGTGCATAGAAATGCACAATCCTGTTATCCTTTTCTGTTTTTCTTATTCTTCCCACCAAAACATGAAATTAATTCAGCTCTTCCTACTGGATCATATGATACAATTCAAACGTCATGACAAAGGTCTCGTTGAGCCTAGGTGTGCTACTATATTTTCATATTTGTAAACTTTATACTTTTTGAGATACAAAAGATTTAAAAAGTAAAAATATAATAGGCTTTCAATGGCTCACAGTCCTCGCGCTGTGTAGCGTGAGGACTACTAATGAGGCTACCTTTCCAGCTGGGTACATTTAAACACAGCTGTGTGAACCTTATCGTCGGCTCCACTTCGTGCTCCTAGCGATAACGTTTGATTCGCTTGTAAGACTCGCCTTTGAGATATATTTCTGAAATTACATTATTATTCACACCGAAACGTGAAATTAATGGTAGCTAAACGACTGAACCTCAACTTTATTGTAGCGAGCGGCGGGTGAAACGAAAACAGACGAGGAGAGATTTCTCGTTCTCGAACACGGTAGATTTATTGAGGTGGAAAACACACACACTCACTACTGGAATGTCCGCTCTAACTGCATGGCACAACCCCACGTCAAAACGTGACAACCAACGAACCACCCGCCTTCCTCTTTCCCACAATTCTTCCCTCCCCTACCCCGGGAACCTGGGAGTTGTAGTCCTGCCATCCCGGGACGCTACACTATTACAAAGGTCTACTTCCGTAGGGCTGTGCTTTATATTTTTCTTTTTTGTAAACTTTATACTTTGTGAGATACTTGCGATTTAAAAAAAAAAAGCAAATAAACTCAGATAACAGTGAGCCTAGATTTCCAATTATTACATTTGACTCCGCTAATTGCTTTCCAGCTCAGGCAGACTCAACTGAATTCAACTCAATGATCACGGGCATTCCTATGCACAAGTAATTCCTCGCGTGGAATTACATTTTCTAGTTTAATTATGTAGTTTTTTGAATGACAATGCATGCAGTTGTGCCGCTGGGTTTCGGTCTCTAAGTGAGTCCAAGCTGAAATGCGTCCTGACTGCTGCCCGGTGTTCAACATATCTCGTGCATGCCGAATTCCCTTCAGCTTTTAAGTCACGTGACATAGAGTGCAACTATGTCCCCTAGTGACTCATCTAAATTACACAATTAATGGTATGAGGTATGAGGGGGGATGTTGGTATCCCATTGCTTTGTCGGTACCGCTTTACCGTAAAACCCTATATTGCTCCCTGTCGAAATGGCCATATTCAACAGCAGTTTGACAGCCTATGCAAACTTGTTCATTTACATTTTGTTGTAAGAATTTCAGGGCCTTAAATTTAATTTAAATGGTTAATCGGGGGTCCTTTAGGCAGAGTTCCCATGCATTAATTTTGATGTAGCCATTACCCTCGCAATGGCTTGCGCAAATCTTGCACGAAGGGGGAAAAAAAATATCTTTACCTGCCCATCATCTGCCTTGTTTTTGGGAAAATTGAGAATATGCTTGGTTGCCTGGTCCCATTTTGCATACGTGTCTTCCCATGCCTAGATGTACACAAAAAGCACAGCTGTTAAGTGAATGACTGGTGTTTATAGCCGTTACCTCAAGTACTAAATCAAGTGTAGGTAAAAAAATTTTTTTTCAAAGTATTGAAAAAACACCTACAGTATTTGAAAGTGAATGTTGGGATAAATTATTACCTCAATGTTTCCTGGAGTGGGGTGTTCTATTCTCCTCAGTAAGGCCATCACCCTTTTCTGCAAGGTGGAACGACCTGCCAAGAAACAAGAGGTAAGTAAATCAAAGTCCTACGTTAGCTCGTGAAGAAATGTCCCTTGCCGGCTCTGCTGTGTTTGTAATGCTTTCACAATCAAACAACAACAAATAAGCAGGGATAAACCAAAGTCTTAGCACTAGCTGAAACATCAAGCATATCAGGGATTGAGATACTTGTGTCCTGTTTGACATGGCTGCATATATTTTATACGCAGAGTAGCATTGCCATTCAGAATAACAGTATAGAATAGGAAAGAAACCCCAAGAATAAATAATATATAAAGTGAGGTAAACAAAGAGCTAAACTAAACTGATAGTTTGAAACTAGGCCTCGTAGTGTAATACACTCTATTTCCACCTAGCCTTGGCCAGGCTCTCTCCCCGGTTTGCCTGTTTGTCCATGTGTGTGGCCAGACTCCAGCTATCCAGTTTGCGTAACCCGTTCCACCTACTACACACCTGTGGTTCATCATTTCATCACTTTACTGTATTAAACCCTGGCTTCCCATCCACTCATCACCAGATAATGTAGTCATCACCCGTCAGGTTAGCTCTCAGCTGTTCAGTAGCATTTAATTCTCTGTAACTTACTATTGCCTAACAATCTTTGTTCTTACGACACATTTACTTCTATTACAAAATATTGTAAAAATATAGAATGATGGCACGTGATTCCATGCAAATATTAACATTTTAAAATTGGGATGCAGTTTCTCTTCTCTCTAGTCTGTTTAGTAGTGTGTTCAACCAAGTGTCGCTCAATAACAAAGCCTGTGCAGGTTGAGTTGTTGCAGGAAGAGAACGGTGCTAAAGGAGTGAGATCGAGAGTTTGCTGTATTGGGACTACAGAAAGCATAGCTTAGTGTTATCAAAAGACTTTGAGTGAAGGAGAGTTGAGCTTGTAATGACAACAGGAAAGTGTCATGCAACAACAAGTTTCAGACTAAGACTTATCCTTTTAGTAAGACCTGGTTGGACATGGCTCTTATGAACTACAAATAGGGTAAGCTGGTACACATTTACATCATTCATGAAATTATCTGTTCGCCCTGGACCATACATTCTGACCAATGGGTCCTGGTAAGTTTACCTGTGTTGCAAAATTGGAATTGACATGATTAATAATCAATATGATCAATATTGTATGGTAAAAAGTGAATTAATGTGAAAGACAAAAAACAAAACAATTATTTAATTTATATTTTCGGCACATAGGTCAAATCTGTGTTTAAAATGTCTCATACATTCAATATAAATATATTTCAATCCGACAAATACTTCCTGCATTATTTTACAGTACTAAGTATCAAGAGGTTAATCTATTATCAACTAGGGTAGCCTCAAACGGTGCACCAACCTGTGCCCATCATGTTGCTGACTGAGGCCAACTCGCTGAAAGTGGAGTAGTTAGGCAGTATTGTCTGTACGGGGGCCTCGTCAGCAGCACTGCGGATATCAGCCTCCTCACAAAGGTGGCGGAAGCATGACATGGCTACAAGCACGGTCTCGGCGTCGGGGCTCCACAGAAACATGTACAAGCACACCTCCAACTTGGTCTGGGCCTGCCGGCAGATTGGGAGGCCACTTCCAAGGGTGGCACACTCCTGCAAAATGTTGTATTCATTGATTAGGAATTATACATATACAGTTTTTGCAATTACAACGTTGTTAAGTTTTCAAAATGCACAGGTTTTCTTGTGTTTTCTTGTGATTGGGTCCTGGCTATGGCCCTCCTCATTTTCAAGAAGTTGATGGTCATGGTCTATGATTGAGAATATCACAGATGTTTAACCAATATCTCTCAGAATTATTTTGTTGCAACTCAAAACAAAACATCCCCCTCTGATTGTGGAAATACTGTTACTATACTATATGTATCGGATTAAGTTAATTTATGAAATGTTATTAAACTTGGCCAGAAAAAAACCCTAATGATTTAATACGGTAATGTAATTTGCTTCACATATCTAAAAATTACATTGATTTATTTATATTCAAAAGGGCTCGGTTCTAAGCATTAAGCAGTTCCCCCAGTAGTAGAAAATAACCAAGCATGACTGAGAACCCCTGCAGCCTTCTACATTTTAGTACGTAGTACTACTCGTGGGATTTAATCTGGGATCCAACGGTTCTACTATGCTACAGCAGAACTTCTGTGAGGAGATGACACAGAACATGGGCCGGAAGGCAACAACGGAAAGAGGTGCAGTTACACCATGTTTCCTGTTTTGTGACAGAGATTTGAGAAAAACTTTTTTTCATTAAAGTTCAGCAAATTGCATTTTCTAAATGATAAACATGAAAGGGAAGCCAACATCACTACTTGAAAATGTGCATCAAATTAAAGGGGACAGAAAGTTGTATGATGGTTCCAGTAGGACTGGTATGAATAAAAGTAAATAAATCAAGATTGGCTATGCATGCTAGCACTAGCAATAGAGGCGGCATAGCTCAGTGGGTAGAGCGGGTCGATCCCCTCCTTGACCTGTCAAGGAGGCGCTTTGGACAAAAGCATCTGCCAAATGTCCTTCAATAGTGATTCCCATGTCTTTTTGTTAGTGATGACGATATGTTAGTAATTTAGTAACCCACATGTATTGTAATTGTGAGTCTTTTATTAATCATGTTATAGTTTTGTTTTTTATTGACATTTTGTAAACACTTTGTCTTTGTGTAGCTTGATTGGGTTTGTGATAACAATTAAAATGAGGCAAAATCCCATCTTACTTGATCTGTGACATGTTAAAAGACGTTGTGAAACATTTTACACTACCTTGTTCTTGAGAAGAAACTTGTTCCTGCATATAAGGATCTCCCTCAACCACTTGAGCACCTCTGGTCCATTGATCATCTGATGGCCAATTAGTTTCCGACAAATGAGGAAAAGAACCTGGGAACTGGGGGAGAGGGTCACAAAAAAATGAAACACCAACCACACATGACCAATGTGTAAGTCTGAGTGGTTGGATAATGGAAAAAAAATGAAGAGATTTTAAAGCAATCAATACCTGATGTCCCAGAAAGTGTCCATGGGCGTGTCGGGGTTCCACAGTTCTATGGTCTCTGGCTGGTGCAAGACAAGCAGAGCCTGGAGACAGATGGGAGAATCAAGGCCAGATACATTTAGTATTCATTACAATATTTATTAAAACACTGCAATAAAAAAAAAACATTTCATGCAGTTTCATGCAACAAAACATTAATTCACCTGAGGGTAATACTGTATATTGAACCTTTAAAGTACTTTTATTACACAAATGAATGTGTTCAGCTTTAACAGTTTCTTACCTCTGCCCCAATTATGTGTCTACAGCATTTTATCATTAGTATGAATTACAGCTGTCTAACTTTGTAAAAGGCTGGTGAACGTTCTCACAATCTAATCTTTGGTCTAAATCAGTAGCACCCACTACTGGTATAAGGTTGTTCTGTGGGCTAAAAAAAGAGCAGGATCTGCTCAAACATGCTCTCTAAAGGCTGGTTTATGCTTCTGCGTAGGGATTGCGTCATGATCACGCAATGGCCACGCAGTTGCTCGGACGCCGTCATGAGCCTGTGATGGTTCTGCGTTGGGTTTACGCGGGGTTTATGTCTCGAAATGCAATTCATTGCCACACCGGTAGAGGGACCAGAATGACCATTCTGGTCATTACATACGGATTACTAGCAAGTAAAAAAAAAAAGTTTACAGAAATGAAGGCAAAAGTTATATATATATATGTTGTCGCCAATCAGTCGAAGCATTTATCAAGGCTGTGTTTACACCGTGGCCAATGTAGTTCGTGGACAAATCACAGCCAAAGCCGCTGCATTGGGGTTGCGTCGCCTCGGCGCGCGTCTAGGATTTGGGGAGGTGCACGTCGAGGACATAAAGGGTCCGTAAAGGGTCCGTAAAGGGTCCGTAAAGGGTCCGCAGCCCCCCAGCATCGCGTTGACGCGGAAGTATAAACGAAGCATAACCCAGCCTTAAGGCTGCTCTGGGAGGGGTATCTTAGGGGTATCTTGCCTTTTCACTTCAGATTTGTATTTTATCCTGAACAAATCCTGACATATGCATGAAGATTAATTCCTTGTGCAATTGTACTTTGGCAAACAAAATGTTGGACATATCCAATGTTTGTGAAGAGTATGGCAGGTATTTTCCCTGTGATGGCCTCTGCTTTGCACTTCCTTGATCTGCCCATTGCCGGTAAGTGTTGCATCATATGATCAATGTAGACTGTTCACTTCAGAGCATTTAGTTTTCAGGTCCCAGTGGAGCCTCTGACAAAGCAATGAAGTTACCCTGTAGCGCGTCTCACCTTCCAGCGAATCCAAGCATTGCTCTCAGCTCCACCCGAAAATATTCAGGGACACTGTTAGCTGATAACTTAAATATAAGACTAATTTGATAAATGCATTGCATCCAAACCTTCACATAGTTACTCACCTCCATTGCCTCTTGAGAGAGCTGTGTGGTGTTTGTTATAGGAACTAGTTGCACCAGACCTTTAATCAGCTCTGCTGTGCTGCTCTGGGTCTCTTGCGCTTGTTTCACTGGGTTCTGAAGCACCAAAAGTAAAATAAATGTTAGCAAGGGTACCTCGGATATATATGACAAATATGTTGGTGGGGTAGTGATGCACCAGACTTACATGCAGCATGAGCTTAGGGTCAGCATGGATGAGCTTCACCAAAGCTAGCAGGAGGCACTTGTAACTGCGAGTGTCCATTTCAGTGGCTTTCTCTTTGAATTTAAGGCTAGTTGTCATCTTCTCTTTAAAGGTCTGACTCTATTGATGAAAGATTGAAAACGTTTTACACATGCGAAAAAAAACAACAATCTATACCTCTCATCTTTCTCACACACACACGCACGCACACGCACACACACACAGTTTAGTTTGTACTAGCTATACTCTGGTACCTATATACTACCAGAATAGACAAAAACTTTAATTTATTTTACTATTATTCCAACTCCACTAAGATCCACTCCCATCATGAGTAGTGATCACTACTCACCGTAGTCATGCGCAGTGGAGGGTGTGCGTTCAGGCCTTGCATGACCCGGGAGAGGGTGTCAGAGAACATGTAGCGCAGCTCTCCAGAGTAGCAGTACACCGTGTCGATCTTTGGCCACCAGTCAAGATGTGACTAGGACCACAACAGGACGGAGAGAAATGGATCCAAGGATTCACAAAGAGAATACCAGGAAAAAATATTAAATTGGTTTGTCAATTACTTTATGAATATAATAATAATGGCAAGAAAGATAAATGAAAAAAAACTGTGTCTTAAACATCTTAAGGCATTACAATCAATAAGATAAGGACACCTTTTCAAGCCTGAAGATGCTTAGATTGCTAGTCAATGCAAGGACTTACATTTGTTATTATTCTGTGCAAGGAGTTGACCAGGACAAAATGGAAGGTTGAGGGAGAGGAAGCGGCCAAACAGACCTTGCAGAGAAAGGGGATTAACAACAGTTTATCTATACAGCCATGCTCTAATAAATTATTCATAACCAACACTGTTGGTTATGAAACTATAAATAAATACAACACATGTATATGGTGGTGCCATCAACAACATGGTGAATTAAAAAAAAACTGAATGATCATGATCAAATTATCAAAACATTTTCAAAAACCAGGATCTGAGTATTCACGTTGTTCTGATTTTTAGAAGTCTACCTTAAAGTGCTGGTTGTTGTGTGGGTTAATGCGGAAGCAGGACACAAAGCAATCCATCATGAGGTCCAGATCTGTGCTCTGGCTGCCAGCACCACGCCAGAAAGGCTTGGCAGGGTTAAACAGCAACATCTGATAAAAGGCATGAAAACATACATAACTATGCAAAAATAACTAATGAAAAATACAATGCAGTTTGTACAATGCAGAATAAGTTGAAATGTCGGTTAACCTGAACATGTTAGCTTTAATGCAGGGTTTCCCACAGCTGTCCAGGCTTTGAGCCTCTGCTTAATAACTGAGCCAGCTCGACAAAAAAAACAACTATTCACAATAAAAGTGTGTGGAAAATAAATATGTAACATATGTAAATATCTAATAAAATAAAGATGTGCACGTCCGTTCCCAATATAATATGCTTTAACATAGGCTAATACAAAATTCACAATGTATAAAATTCATACAACTTACCTACTGCAGTCTCTATCTGGATTTATTTGATTATTATAATGCACATGATTTGCATTTTTTAAACCCCCAAGTTTGACTTTGAGACTTTGAATTTGAGATTAGACTTGCTTTTTTAAGGGTATAACCCCTATGCTACTTCTTACCTCTTTTTCCAAAGCACTTCCCACTTGCCTAACCTTTAGTGTAATCACCTTGTTATTCACCTGTGATGAATAACAAAATGGCAGTGGATAGCCTGCTAATAAGGTTGTCTACATAGCTTTAGGTTTCACACTAAAGGGGACTGAACAAAGGTCTGTCCAGCCCTGGCAACTGCAAGATCTGATCATCTTCATTGCAAGCTATATTAAGAATAATGCATCAGATAAAAATGTTTTACATCTCTCTCACAACTGACTTATTTTAACAAAATCTACAGCTGATATATTACATTTCCAATCATAGCTGGGGGAACCGCTGATGATCAGGTAACTGTTGAAACTGACCTTAAGATCCACGACTATAGACTGGACAAGAAGGAAAATGACAGAATGATCCTCCCAGTTGATGTAGGTCGAAGCTTTACATAATTTGACACATGCAATGGCTGCACTCTCCATCAGCTGCTTGCTGCCACCCTGGCCAGCTAACGCCTTCCGCAAGTTATCCAGGAACAGTTTCTGGAAGAATAAAGGAAACCACAGTGGTCCTCTGAATACTGTCTGCATGAGTAAGAAATGTTTGTTGTACACTATTATTATACACATTATTATTGCATAACAGTTAAAGTTGTAAGTTCTTGGACTATAAATCATAACATTTCTGTCTATGAAAACCTAAACACAGTGCTCCTCAATGACTCTTTTCCACCTACTTTGTTGGCCTTGCTGTCTTCTACAGTTTCCTTTGAGATCGTCTGTGTGATCTCTGGACAGAGGATGAGGAGGATGATTTGAAGGGGCCACACAGCTGCCTTCCTCTTGGTGCTCTCTGCAAAGCTGTCTACCAGGTCAAACAGCCTCTCAGCAGCCTCTAAGGAAATGCATGACATGATATACATTCAATACATATTCTTAAATGTACTTAATTCACCCAACGTGTCGTGTATGAGTCTTTTATATTCATTTGAATGAAAGAAAAAAAAAGTATGCGAGTGACAGTATTTTGTTGATCCTGTATAGCCTAACTTCTTCCTGGATAAATACATGCATGAAAGTGGACTATCCGTGTTTCATGGGATGTGTAAAATAACGTTTTGTGGTACAACTGTTTTTTTTTTTTTTTAACCATATTACAATATATATCGTAAAGAGCAAAAGTATTGTAATGTAATGTTTTTCCAATATTGTCCAGCCCTAGCTGATAGATACTACCATCGATTTACCAATGTGTTTATGAATGGTTAATGTCAGGAACTAAGTAGACATAGTAGACAAAATGGGGCTGTTATCAGTCAACTTTAACAGTATGGAAGATATCTTAAATGTGTAAAGAGAATAATGACAAAGAAAAATTATTCTTACACGAAAAGAGAAAAAAATATATCAAATAGCAAAACAGGTCATTATGAGATACTAGGTTTCTCTCTCACACACACACACACACACACACACACCTGCCATGTCTGCCTGTGGTCGCTGGTAGAGCATTGTGAATTCATCAGGGTAGTTCTCCACCCAGTTCCAGAAAGCCTAGGTAAAAGAGTTATCAGTACATTCATCACAAGCTTAGTCTGTTTGAAGTCTGAATCAGAATGCATTTAAACCTTTAGTTTAATTCTAATTTCGTCTGTTTAGGATTCAGTGCACAAATTTAAGCATCAAAAAGCATCTTGTTGAGGGCCGTGTGTGAAGGAAGGACCAGTGCCTCAAATGTAACTGCAGAAGTCATCCTGAGGAGCCGCAGTCAGCAGCCACAGTGTCTGCACAACAGTCTATTGTGCACCTCACTTGTCACAGGTGTCTTCCTGACTGTGTGTGTAGTTTTATATTGTAGAGGCCTACTGTCAGTTCTACCAGGACACCTCTTGGAGGCAGTCTCAGACCGGCTGTTATTCAGTTCAATTAATGTGTTCACAAAATAATGTACCAGAGGATCAACTGTATCAGTGTTCAATTAAATTCTGTACTTGTAAAAGTACCCTTGATGACTTATTTCAGAATGTATCGTACAATATGTACAAGTCAAATTGCTTTAATAGAAATAAACTGTTTATCTTATCATTCAGTCATTCAACATTGAGATTTTTTGTATTAGAATAATATTCTGTGTATGACTTCATTACAAGGTGTGTAGTTAAAGTATTAGAATAATTGGTAATAAATACCTTTTCTAAACTGTTAATTACTGCTAGTTGGGCAGGCTTCTTGAGAGCTTTAAACTTTAGCACCGTTTCTGTGGGAAGAAGAAACATGGTCAACATGGTTTGTTCCACTTCTAAACTTCTAGTGTGCATTTTATATGTTTTTTGTTGTCAGAACAGAAGCCAAACATATTAATCTATGAGTGACAGATGCCTCAATTTGTTTGTTGTAAAGGCATCAATAAAATTGGGTAGGCATATTTCAATTCCCCTAAATAATTTTATCAAATTATCAGTAACCAAAACTACAGCACAAATGCAGTGTGGTGACATGTGGGACTCACCTTGAAGCAGTCTCTTGAGCTTGGAGCAGTCCACATTGATGTACTGCATAAGCTCTATGTCATGGACATCCACAGTGTCCTCTGAGCATACTGTAAGCTCCTGCAACCTAGGTGGAGAGAAAAAAAAATAGAAAGCACAAAAATGTTTGGTTTTATTAATTGAAGCTTTGCCAGCCAACTTCATCAGGAAATTGGATTTAGCCGGTCTGTGTAAAAGCACACACCTATACTATAGCTACATTCATCCCTATCAAACGTGCTATTTTTCAAGACCATGGTGCTTTTTGAGTAACAATATAGATTAGCCTCACAAAGCCAGCCTAGAGCTTAGAAACTCTGATCTGGTTTTGCCTCAAGATATGACGTCTGAAGCCTGTCGACATGTGCCGTAATAATATGCTGCTTTGTTGTACTTCAATGGAAATGGTAACATCAGATTTATAATACGATGTTGGCTAACAGCGTTTACTTTTGAAGTACTTTTTACATGAAGCGTACTGGATATTCCACGGACTGACGCTAATCCAAACGGCTACAAAGTAAGGATGACTGACGACGCCCATCACGACAGGTTTTCCAGACCAGACCTAAATAGTGAAGCAAATGTGGTGTGGCTGTGGGAGGCTTGTTAAAGATGTGATTGGTGTGAAGTAAAAAGCACATCTGAAGACTTTTAAGACGATCAGGTGTTTTTCATTCTTAACACCAAATTATATGTCTACAGTGGAGAGCCGGCAGTTTCTCTGTGGGTCACTTAGTTACTAGCCCACAGAGGCCACCTCCACAATTACTGGCACCCCTCCAAAGTATAATAGACTAGTTGAGGAGGCAGAAGTAACTTTGGGAGACACATCACCTTCCCATTAGAAAGATTGCCAGATATCACTGAAATAGTCAGTGGGTCTCAGTCACTTTATGATCATGATTGCTGACTGAGACCCATCACCAATTTAGTGACCCACGGCGGCTATTTGACAGACTTATTATTTGGCATTTGCCATAGTTTGGATTGGGTTTTTAATTATTAAATTAGCCATGAAAGACCTGTGACAAATGTGTGAAAATTGCCATATGCGTATAGCTGCAGGTTCAGCCATGTTTTCACTCCCCGCCCCCCCTCTCCCCCCTTCTCTCTCTCTCCCTGAACCAGCACATTCTGAAGTCACATCCATAAAAGAATAATTAAGTGATACTTTATGATATACAGAGACGATAATAAAAGCTGGTCAGTGGAAAATATAAAGGTAGAGAATGGCGAATGCAGAGAGTGATTATTTAAATCCCCAAGTGTCAAGTCTTGCAACATCAGGATTTGTCAAGTCCGCAAAACAAAAAACGTGGAACAATATTGTTCACATTGAAACTGTCAGAAAAAAAGACAAGTCAAGATAGTTACATTGACTTGCATGAGTTTCAATCACTGCTTTGACCATTGACTTAATATCTGTTATGAGTGAAAAACTCAAGTCTGCTGACAAAACATCAACCTGAACCACTGGATGGATTTCTGTCCCGTCTTTGCCATAGGGACAGTGAAAACAACATTAGACCCTTTTTTAGACATTAATCTTAAAGCCTAAACAAAATTAAAGTTTAAGTCAAAACATTTGAATAGAGTGGTCACAGAACGGCATTGTTAATACAAATTTATCAAAGTAATGATGCTCCTATACAGTGACAAGTTGATAATACAATTAAATATACTTTTTGAAATAATGACTTGCTATTTGAAAGGGTTAGATAACTAATATGATACACAGCTAGAAAAGCACATTCCACAGGCCTGAACCCAAACCTCTGACAAGATATGCGTTGATGTGAAATAGTTTTGTTGATTTCCACAAACCTGGTGGAGATGCGGCTGAACACAGCATTAAAGTTGTTGCAGCTGAGGGAGAAGAGGACACCAGAAGCGGAGGCCCGTAGCTCTGTGGCGTGCTGGTGGCCTTCGCGGTACGTGTGGATAAAATGGCAGATTTCCGGTAGGAGCTGCTTAACGAGCATGGCCTCATCCAAACGCAGGCAGTCCTTGGATTGCTGGGGACATTCAAAACAGTGAGAGATGGGGTATTGGTCAAAGTCCTCAGGGTAAAAATATGCACAAATATTTGTCCTCATTCACTTAATTTATCTTTCCTGTAAATATTGCTGACAGTAATGACATTAGGGATTTGATTGATAATTTTGTATTAATATGAATAATATTACAAAATAGCACACTTTGAACTTCTCAAATCAGA
This sequence comes from Urophycis tenuis, assembly GCA_036785325.1. NCBI lineage: Eukaryota > Metazoa > Chordata > Actinopteri > Gadiformes > Phycidae > Urophycis > Urophycis tenuis. The sequence goes on along the minus strand of JAXIVH010000049.1, from coordinate 224,055 downwards.
CCAAAAAATCTTGCCAGAGGTTCAGTGCCGATACCTCAAAAACTATGAGAGAAATTCAGTAAATCAGGCGGAAGAAGAAAAGTCAACTTGTGCTTGCCTTTATGACAAGTGGCGATCAGTCCTTTGCCTCAGTGGCTTCAAGACTACGGAATAGCCTTACTTTTAACTTATGGACTGCTGTCACTATAGGCAGTTTTAACAACCTACTTTTATAGGCAGGCGTTCACGAATACATGACATGTCTAATGTTGAGCAAATGTTCTTCTATTTATCTGTTGTATTTTTTACAGATTTTACCAATTGTTAAGCACTTCCGTTCTGGACAGGTGCTATATTAATATACATTTTACTTACTTGTAACCATACTAATGAGACACTGGAGAACAGTGTGTTGTCTTGCAACCACACCGACTATAGTTCAGTGTAAACAATATTTGGGTGGACTGGAGCTTGTCTAAATTACAATGAATAGAAGAGGGCCCCCATAGGGCTAAGTTTAGTGCATTACAAATTAAACTGGGTAAGAAACACTGAACAGCCATTTGTACATAAAACCCATAGAGGCCCACCCCGGCCAGGCACTTCTCAAGTGTGTCCAGGATGATGAGCTGCGAGAGGTAGAGGTTCTTCTCTGCTGCGTCTCCAAATATCCTCTGCAAAAAAAAACATGTCAAAGTGACAACATTTTAATCCAATGCAGTATACTTTCAATTTTACATTTGTAGAGCACCTCACATCTAAATATGTAGCTCCATGTGCTTTACAAAATACAACCAATGGCAATTATATTGTGATTGACAGATAGTGATTGCAATATGATTCACTAACAGTGGGAATGACATTTTTTGCATCACAATTTTAAGGAAAAGGCTATTAATAAAACCATGATGTCACATTTGGTGATATTGTGGGATGTGTACCCAGAAAACTGCGCAGGCAAGGGTATCTCTGCAGCACTACGGTACTTTATTTATGTTATAGGTTTATACATTTTCTCAATATCAAATATTTGCAGCCACTCTGATTTGGATATTACACATGGCTATATCACAATTTCCATAATATTTTGATTAATTGCTCAGCCATAGAACCCACTATAATTAAAGCTGCTGTAGGTAAGATTTGGGAGTTGAAACAAGAGAGCAACAACAAAAGAGCAATATTTTGAAACTAAGACCTCACTCACACTACAAGCCAAAGTGGCCCACATATTTTTCTCATGTGACTGACTGACCTTGGATTGATTTGGGAATTCTTTGACAGTGAATAGTGTGACTTTTGTTGAGTTCAGGTTGTAAAACATAATAGGCTAATAGCTGACCACATTTGGAACTGCAGTTATTCCCTGGATACAGCACTGTGACTGCCTACTGATCCTAGTGTACAAACAACAAAACTGTAAAATAACAATCTTTAAACATGAATGCCTTCAATTAAACCAAAAGACACATGTTGCAGTGCTATGCCATACATCTCTAATGAGAATGGGGAAATGTCTGGCTGACTTTCAGGCTGTCATGCTTTCACAGGGCTTTAGGGCATTGAATTCAAGGCAAGGATGTGTTTTTTAAAAACATTAATGAGATAAAGGACAAGGAGTGAAGGATGGAGAGTGAGAGGGTGAGATGGTGGGAGGAATGGTTTGGATAGTGTTAATTACTGTTTTGAGTTATTTCTCCATTTGTGCTCTAAATTATCGTCCTCAGGACGATAATTGATTTTTAAAAACCAATACCCAACCCAAGAGGTATTTGGTGTGAATATTGGCTTCCATCCCAAATGAATAATGGGATTCATAAATAGGTATATTAATACAAATGTTTAGGAATTTAGGGACCAGGCCCAGTCTTGCCCTTCCAATGCTGTAAAAAAAATATATTATTATTTTTTTTTAATCGGTTTTCTTAATGGATCTAATTTTGTTTATCAAATGGTCATAAATGGAAAATGTATAGACTTCAGTAAAATTAGTTTAATTTACGTAGACCGAGCAAGCTTACTGTGGAGTAGTCACCCCCCAAAGGCCCATTCTGAGCCAGGAGAAACCCTGATACATACTTTGTCTTCCACACTGAGAATTTCTTTGGCATGGTGTCAATTTGCTTGGAGCCGAGTAAATGTTCAGTATGTTTTACAACTAGCAACCTCCATTGGGTTGGGGCGAGTTCAAAGTTGTAAAAAAGGGTATGTTTTGACTTACAAGTCTTTTGTTTATTAAACCATGTGAATATAAAAAAAATTATTTGAGTAAAATATATTGGAACATTGTTTGTATTCATAATCAATGTTATTTCTAAGGCAACATAGCCTATCACTCAAAAATAATATGCATATATCCCTCCAGCCCCTAAAAATAATGGATTATGAAGGACTCTTTTATATCAGGGATCATCTGACCAATGATAATTGGTTATAACAGCATACTAACTACTCGACTAACAGAAGAAGGTGCCGGGCCTAATGAGTAGTTGTCTAGTCATTGCAGGACTTGGTCGTCGGTACCAGAAGTAGTCTGTTAAATACTTTTTTTCTTCCTTTTATATTCGAACTTCCAAAACAAGACGACTCTTGACCCACCCCCCACCCATCAGTCCCATTGGTGCAATGGAGAACACATTCGCTACAATAGAGACAACAGCAATAATGCATATCATCATCATACCATCCCTCATCCTAACAGATCCTCAATCATACATCCATGATCCTAATGTTTGATGAACCATAGATGCAATTGGATACTCACTGTAGACAAGAACACATTTTTGCGTGTTGAGGACAATGTGCGATTGAGAGTGTGTTCCACTTAAAACGCATTTCATTGCCTCATGCAGTTGATTATTGGTTGCTTTTGATAACATGATGGTGTGCGATTGTATCATAACCTTTTCATTTTGGATTCCATCTTGCATTAAAAGAGTAATAGCCTTCTCTTAGTTGTTAAATAAGAATAAAAAATAACCTACAAATGAATGTCTCCACTTTTCTAAGTTACAATCAGCACTTACTCTATAAAGAGAACGCATGTCAACTCCATCCAAATCTAGCACTCCTACTCTTTCAAATATTACTTTTAAGGTGTGTTTTACTGTAAAACCCTGGTAATTTCCAATGTCTTGCTTTGGTGAATATGCAAAATATTGAAAAAGATGAAGAGTGAATACTCATGTGCAATGTGGGGTAGTGCAAATATCAGGTGTCTTGTAGACAAACACATCTTAAATGTAATGATCTAATTCAGACAGACGCAAAGTAGCAAAAGCAAAATGCAGTCACATCGTTGAGTTGTGAATGTAATTTTTTGATATTTTCCACTATGTTGGTGAATGATAAAAAAAAGACCAGGAAGTGGAGCGCTACGTTACGTTATGGATATGATTTGGACCATGATATTAAACAAATGATGTTAGGACGAACATGACACTGTAATATTGTCACACTAATCAATTGCAGTTGATTCCCCCCAAACCCTAATACTGCCCCTGCCTGCTGACAAAACAAAGAATCTGTTTAAAAAAATGGAATGCTGAACACTTGAACCAATAAAATTATTAAGATGTAGACATGATACATACACATGATACATACATACATACATACGTTACCAATTTGAAGGCGATATTGTAATGCACACAACAACGAATATCCTGGCTTTGAAAATGAGTAGGTATGCATTAAAAAAGCAAATTAAACTAACACCAAATGCAAAACCTTTGAAAGGTTTAAAATCTTAGAACACATTGATGTATCTCATGCTTAACATACTTGAGTAAAAAGGCAGAGCACTCACCATGTTGTTGACTGTTTTGAGGATGTTGGTGAGGCCACTGATGACAAGAGAAAACTTGTACTTAGAGATGTTGATGAGACATTCCTTGTTGTGCTCTGTGCTGTTTTTGGTATGGGTATTCTGGTGTCCAACTTTAATTGGAAGCTGAGAGACAAGACAGAAAGAGATTAGAGATTCCATTATGATTTTTAATTTAAACGTAAAATTTTTCCACCTAGGGAACATGTTTTTTTCTTAATAGAATTCCAGTTGGAATTCTAGATGCCATAAATGCAATGAAGCACAACTTAACTTAAAAACTTGAACTAAAAAACACTGACAGCATTTTGCATCACGTGCATCTGCGCAATATAATAGCCCATGATTACCGAAAATATACTGATGGGACATTTTGCTGCTCCTGTTTCTGTTTTACCCCAGTTTTGGCTTTGTGATTCTTTCTAAAATGTGCTACAAGATGACGCGCTGCAACCACGACGCGACAAATTGGCTCTTGTTTGAGCGTAGCATTAATACAAAGCTGCAAAGTGTGCCCGGCGCACCTGACGCCCTGCATCTCCAACCACTCGTGTGACTCCTTTAGTGTTCCCATACAGAGTGCCATGTTAGCAGCGTTGTCACATAAAACAGACACTCTTTTCCTCTGGAATTTGAAAGGAATCAGCATCTTCAGATAGTGGCGCAGTGATGTTTCTTCCTGTGTGCGTCTCTTCTATTTGTTTTGTCTCAAGCAGGTAAACTTCTGCCATACTGCCGATGTCTTTGACATGGTATATGGTCAGATGGTAGAGGATGACTCACTGTAAATGAAATGCTCAAAATAAAAATAAATATTCAGCAAAGCACCAGACGTTGAATAACGTGGAATGTCAATCTACCAATCTCTAGTGGGTTGGGCTAATCCAAAATACTGAAAACAAGGGGGGTGTTCTCTGAAGACAGGCTGTTATCTGTGAAACAGGGGTGCTCTGAAAACACCCCCATTCGCACTAAACTTTCCTCCTGATGAAATTAACCATAGGCCGTATGAAATTAGAATTTTGGTCGACCCAGAACGTATCGATCAATAAGTCGACCAGTCAATTGGGACTTTACAGCCCTAAACTGGATAAAGATAAAGATTCATGTAGATTATTTCAATCACCATATCAATCTTCTAATCTATATCTTAATTAAGCGGATGTGTACGATTTTCACGAAATGTTATATTTTTTTCATGAAAAAAAAAACCTTTTTTGCCTATGCATATTTGCAAATCATGGGTAGAAGGTCACGTTTAATTTGGGCTGAAAATAACAAGGATAAAATAAAAAACACACATTTGGCCACAAGACAGCCCTCAGTCAGACAACACCTAAGTTGAGCTAATGGTAGCCATCATCAAAATGGCCTGGCAAAACATGGGATGATCAAATTATCCTTTATTTCTTTTGAAGTTTTGAAGACTTTAAAAGGTCTGGTGAGGAAAATGTTATAGTACCCAGCAGTAAGGTCACAGATTGCGAACAACTAAATCCATCTATGGCCCTAGTTTCTGCGGTGTATCCCGCACTCATTGGCTCGTCTGCAGATCTGTGGGATTCGGCATATTGAATTGGTGACGGAGGCAGTTGTTGAGCAAAATCACTGTGATTGGCTGTTCATCTTAAGTGACTCAACTGCACAGCAAACAACTTTATCAAGAGGGAAAGCACAAAAAAGTTTTTTTCCACTTAATTTCATCTGATCCTTTTCAGACACTTGAATAGAAGTAGCTATATTATGAAACCGTCTCAGCGAGTGGAGTGAAGGTGGGCAAACGCTGCTTTGTTTCATGTTGGTATATTTTTGCAGTCCTTTTTGTTGTGTTTTGAAGGACAAATGCAGATTACAGCCACCTGCTGGTAGGGAGTTATTTTCTCATGCAGGCGCAGAAGGTACATGTGAGTTGCCATCGGCTGTAGTCGTGATGTGTTCAAGAGCAAGTCTCTGGACAAGACACAGGAAACGCAAGGCAACTAAACAGTTGGCCTTTACCGTGGCTAGATCTTTCAGTACGTTTACATGCAGCAAGAAATTCGAATTTCTAATCGTATAAGACATCGTTCGGACTTTTAAAGTGCATGTAAACACCTTAATCCGACCTACTTTGGACATCTCAAAATCGGATAACACCTAGATAATTCATTCATAGTCGGACTTGTATACTCAGCAATCGGATCTGAATCGGATTTTGCATTCTGCACATGCGCAGCGCCATTCTGCGCATGCGCAGTGCCACATAGCGTCCAGAGTCAGCCATGCTCCGGCTGTTAATCCGATTCTCTGAACGGCATGTATACTCGGACAAGTGATCCGGTCTTACGCATATCATTATCTGATCCGATCAGAAATTCGAATTTCTTGCTGCATGTAAACGTACTGTTTGACATCGGCTATATTGACTCTCAAGCAATTTGTCTGATCTGTAGACACTGTAGAAACATGGTGCACTCTGTGGATGAAGACCCACTCACGTTTAGTGGACTGACAGATGAGCAGGGTTGAGTAGCCTGGCACTATTCAGGGTACTGACTGAATTATGTTGGTGCTACCAACGTAATTCCTGTTCAAGATAAATCAATCTGTGCCAAATTTCAGTACCTGAACAGCTGAGAGGCATCTCGCGGGGTGAGAGATTATGCTACACTATACAGAGCATGCTGTAGCAGCTGGTTCAAGTGGTACATTCCAACAGTAGTTAGTACAATAACAACTAACAATAGTTAGCAATGCGAATGCAAACACGCCTAACCCGGCTAAACGCCGGGCCAAACACAAAATGTTTGTAAAAGTCGAGGAATGTCCCGGGTTCCATAACATTGCAGCTAACGTTAGCACGCCTACAGTCAGTGTCGAAGAAGTTAAACCCTCTGTGGATGACGAAACTGAGGCGCAGAGAACTTTGACATCTTCAGATTATTTGCTACTTGCCAGAGATAACTGGGCTTTTTTCACTGTCTTTGGTTGACGTAAGCTTTGCCTTTCTAGGTTTGTCTGAAACCGATTACATTATTATTGTTGCTATCAGCTTGTCAGCCATGTTGTGTAAACCCTTGCTTTCATTGCCAGGTCAACCAGTTCCTTCACCCAGCGCAGAAAATGTTGTTATTCCGCCGGAGTCAGAAGCTTCTATGGCTCTGAGATCTTGTGAATGATATCACATGCCTTCACTAACACAGGACAGTGTTCTCATGCCGCGGTGACAGACTGTGACAGGCAGGAGGTTGTAGGGATGAGTTTGGGAGAGAAGGAGGAGCTATGTTTTGTCTGACCTTAAGTTGTATTTATTTGTTGGTACATTAAATCAGTGCATCAAATGCGAAGTGTTGATGAATGTGTTATTAAATACAAAAAAACTCTTCTGGATAGCAAGTTACCGGGCTGGTGCTACTGATGCATGTAGGAGAGGTGTTCCAGGAACTGAAGTCAGGAGGCTTACTTGCCAAATGTTACACAGAATGTTGTTTTTTGATACATTGCGGCTGGTAAATGTGTTTTTTGTATCTATTTTGTATGCATAATTAGGTTTTGTACATCCTATCCACAGTTTACAATATTTCTAATAAATTATGACATTCCAAATTAAATTATAATGCAGTGAAAATGGAAATGTAGAAGAAACCAGTCCATAATTATCAACAAGCTACAGCTAAAGAAAAGCCAGTGGCATAGAGCAACACAGATGGGGTATGCATGTAGATGAGCTACAAGTCTCTAGCATTACTTCTTCAGTTCTGTTGGTGGAAGATCAGCATATTTGCCATTTTTCTTTCTGGCAATTGGTTATCCAGACAAGTGTGTTTTTCTTTGCATGCTCTTGAATATCACTAGTAGCCTAAAATAGTGTGGTGTCATTTCTTTGAAACTTTGTACACTGTACAAATCACCTTTAAAGTTTCATGATTTACCCTGTAAAGCCTTTTCTTAATTGGAACTCAAGTGGCTCATGTTTCCAATGTGAGCACTGACACCAGCGCCACCATACAGCTGCTCTAAAATGCATAGCATTGCTCAAAACCTTTATCCATTGAAACCCAGTATATTAAGCACATAACTTCCCCACTTCCCAAGACCTGAAGTTGAATCTTCTGACATGTGTTGTCTTCTCTACTTTGAGGTTTGTTTGGTAAGCAACCCTCCTTAAGCCCTGTGCTATGGCCAAGTCAAAACAACAGACTTCCTCCACACAGCACTAATTTGTGATATTAAGATATTGAGTTATTTTTAAAGTTAAAATTAGTAAATTAGTAAAATTAACACGTGTTTTAACCATTCCAGAAATAAAATTTAAAAAACAACGACGTAAACTAAATCCTTGCGTCACGACAGACATATTTTTAAATGTTATTTGGTGGCACAGTGCTTCGAAAATGCCTCTAAAAAACATTTCCAAGTAGTTGACATTTTATGGATAAAGTTTGGATTGTGATATTAGAGATCAGAAAATAGTGCTAAACGGAACACGCTGCTGTAATATTGTCACACCACTCAACATGGATGTATTAAAGAATACACACCCACATATCATAATCCCCTGCCTCCACAAACTGCCATTTCATACACTATTTTACCATCTGCAGTGACTGATGTTGATGTTAGTGTCCGAGAGAGGTTAAAGCTTCTAGACACATTCATATACAACATTGCTCATTTTAACGCTCCTACACAGATACTTAATTATTATAATTTTTTTTAAATAACGTGTTCTCTCTAGAGCCATCTCTCTAGAGCCTCCTGCTGTACAAAAACGTCAGTGCAATATGGCGGCCCCCGAGGAAGAGGACCCACTCCCCATGTAGATATAAAGAGCTCAATTCAAGGTGACAAAAACAAGATTCTTTCCATTTCTGCCAAGTCCGCTCCACTAGATGCCACAAAATGCTACACACTGGACCTTTAACTTGTGAAGGAAGGCTGGACTCTGAATAGTGCTCTGCCCATTTCAAAATGGTACTTTTAAGACACTTTCTCCTGCAAAACCCCAGATATTTTAGTTAAGATAATACTCCACTGCAGCACATTCAGCAAAGCGGGACAATGAAAACATCTGGCATTTTGCAGACGTATCTTCATTTTCAAATAATATGCATACCCGCCTCGACTGCTTTGGATCATAGCAAGCAACAAGCGTAGTTATATTGTTGAGTTCTCAACGGTTTTTTAGATATCTGCCACCAATGTATGGCGAATGGTGAAATAATAGGCAGGAGATGGAGAGCTACAGTCAGATGTCTACATGTGCTGTTTGGAGAGTATTATCAGACCTCTAGAATCTGTGCCCTACTGTGTATTAAGAGATGTTTCTGATGGAGCAGAATGTCCACCTGATTCACCACATTAATCAGCACAAGGGACGACTGAATTTGGCGTCTCTTTCCCATGGATCTGACACCCTGCATCTCCATTCTCCATGCTCACCTCAACTTTGCTCTGTGCTCCAGAAAAGTAGATAACATTTTACGGATAAAATTTGGATTGTGATATTAGAGATCAGAAAATAATGTTAAACGGAAAACGCTGCTGTAATATTTTCACACCACTCAAGACACGCTGACTTAAAAACTGAGCCGTTGTTTGATGGGAGAAACTGCTATTTAATATTTATTAGATGTTCTAATATTTCAACTAAAATGTTCACTGCCTCATGTACATTTAGCCACGCAAGTTTAACTGTATTGCTTGTAGTTGACGTAACTCCCTCCAGCCCCTCCTCCCAATGCCCCCTGCCGATCAGATCGTATAATCTACAATAACCATGACTGACTATATGAAAATAGAGAATAGTCCAAAACTAGCTCCGCCCCCACTTTAAAAGAACGGCTCGGAGAAAGAGAGAGGAGCATCAAAGAGCATCATTGTTTGAACTGGGAACGACCGACTGCTTTGCCTCCTGTATTGTTGCTTGCAGCCGCCTCGAGAGCCACTCATTCACACAACTTCACACTTGACCCTGCACTTCCTTGGGTCCTTAGCAATACACCCACTAGTGCAGTGTCTGTTCAAAACAGGCCGATTGTTGCAGCTGTGTTGAGAGCCGCTCATCCAAACAACTTTCTACTGGACACCGCACTTCCTTGGGTTCCGGAATAGATGGAAGATAGTCGATAGAATGAACAGTTGTCGAGAAAACTAAAAGGACATACAGACACTCCTTTAGACTCTGTTAGATTAATACAACAGTCGTATATCCAGCATCCAAGCATCTTGCGCTGGCGAGTTGCGGACGTATTTGGAGATACGCTGAAGATACGCTGTCAAGAGAGTCTTGAAGCCACGCCCCTGCTTCTGCACACAGCGCCGCTGGTTGTTGGTTTTGTTCAAAGTTTATTAATATTGAATGTGTCGTGTGTCCAAATAAGTCCACAGGGCTCTCCCTTGGGTCCCCAGTACTACACACACTGGGCGCGGAGTAGAGGGGGCGGTACAGCTGCAGTGGACAGCACTGTTATAAAGTACCAACGATGCTAGTAGAGTGGCTTAATCGTTTCACTAAGCAATGTTTGGGTTATGCCATTTAGAGACATCATTATTTTAGAAAATCACTCATCTTCCATTTAAGCAGCAGATTAGTTTCACGTAAAGCAGTAGGAATTAGTGGGGACCAGCCTTGTCGTATGAGGTTATTGACATTTCGGTAAGTGTACTCCTATGTTTTCTGCAAACCTACTGTACACAAAAAAATTTAAACACAGGGAGAGTGAAGCCCAGTGTGATGCAGACTGGTCTTTGCATCCTATAACTGAAATCAACAAAACAGGTTATGTATATGATTAAGTAAAGCCTACCTAAATTGTATCACCATTAAGGCAATTAAAAAATTTAATATGTTAAAGCACCATTAACAGTAGTCAGCAGTCACTAACATTAATTGTCTCAGAAAACAATACTTGTGCAAAAAGGTTTTAGTCACGTGATCAGCTCCTACAGTCGGCAAATTTCAAGTTGATTGGCCAATCACTGATCATGTGTTAAGGGCGTATATCATGATTGGTGGTAGATAATGAGCAGTGGCCAATCAACTGCTGCGTCCTTATTGCTATTGCATAAAATAACTGTCTTACAGCACTGCACATTGTGACAGTTTTGATGGCATATAAAGACATGGCACACTTTACAACTGTCCACCCATATTGCACCAGTCATGTACAATACTGCACCTTAATCGCTCCTTTGCACTTCTGGTTAGCACGCCAACTACATTTTGTTGTCTCTGTACTTAATAAAGTTGAACCTAATCTAATCTAATATGCTATTAAAGATTATTCTGTTCAAAGAGAAATATCCATCTATGTTGATATGAATTATGGCAGCCTCAAGCCTCAGTGCCATGCATTGTTTTGGGAGGCTGTATAAAACAGGTTCATTTGCCAACGTTACTGGCAGGCCAGGGTGGGTGGCACACGTTTACCAGGCTTTACAATAATGAATCCCTGCCAGGAACAACCCAACAATAAAACTACAAGTGAAATGTATAGCAACATAGCACTGCTGTGGCGTATTAAAGCAAAATCCCACATCTGAATAGCAGTTTATGCAGTTTGAACAGTTCTTCTAAAGATATTCCCGCTGTGAATTAGCAGTGTGATGGGGTGACCTAGAGACGCCACAGCGGAGTGAGTGCCACTGTGTGCTGCGGTTCATACATGCCCAGGAGATGGGGCTTCCAACACCACTGTCCTCTATAGAGATTTCATTTAGTCAATATTTCTACACAATAAGCCATTTACAAAGTACCCTGACCTAAAGAATAACCTGATTAAAACGCAGCTCAACTGGATACGTTGACTGATCGAAGACCAGACACCAGTGAATAAACTTGTTAAACAGCCATAACTTCTCTCCCATCCCTCATGTCACAGATTTTGAGTAGCCTTTTCAGTAGCCTGTAGTAAAATAATAGAAGAAAGAAGAGAGGACCTTTCAGTCTTTACTGTTCATTCTCAGTATTTTTTTTAGATATGAGAACGAAATTTGTTCTCTGAATTCTATGGTAAATAGGAGCAATGGGCTGCTATGTTCAGCGCCCGGGAAGCAAGTTGGGGTTCAGTGTCTTGCGCAAGGACACTTAAATGCAGAGAGTTTGAGGGGGGGATCCAACCGCTGACCCTACGGTTAGTGGACGACACGCTCTATCCACTGTGCTACAGTGCTCAGTGGAATAAAGTGTGACTGTCACAGTATTTTTTATATTATAAATATGTATTAATATCGCTTTCATTATTATTATGATTAACATTGGATTATCATCTCATAATTATTTCATTTATTTGAGTATACACGTTTTGTGTGTGTAGTGATGGAACATAATACTTTTGAGAATAAGAATAATAATACTGAAAAGGACTTGATAATCAAATAATTGTATATGTATCAATTTATAAATATTTCACCAAGTTAGTAATTGGGCCTAGTAGCCCAATATTAAGCTTTTTAATTAAAGAAAAAGAGTGGAATTGTGCAATTCCTACTTTTAACCACATTTAGGCTTCTGGTTTCTTCAGCCATCACTCGAGAGCAAAGAAAATTGCCTTTAAATTTGACAAAAATAATGCACGAACATAGTGATAATCATCGATAGACTGATGATGAAAAATGTTATGAGAACATTTTTGGCCATGTTGCTCAGACAGAACATTCACATCTCGCTTAGATGGCTTCTGCCCCTAATGGTTTTTATGTTTAGATCTTATCTTTCATCATATAACATGAAACATGTCTCCTTGTGATGCATTAGTTGACTTGCAATAATCTTTTTCTCTTTCCCATGAGTAGTATTTAATGCAATTGCTGTATTAAAAAGTGCTATAGCTAGATCTATAGCCTACCTATAGCCTAAGAACCATCATTTCTGTAAATTAATTGAAATGCCATTGCCATCCGTCAGCTATGTAAGTGAATGAAACGGTCTGTAAAAATGTCTGGTTCTAGTTGACTGCGTCTAGTTGACTGCGTCTACATGAAACAATTGAGATTTTTTAATTAAACTTTTTCAGGAAGATTTGGGTTGATGCAATGATCACAATTAAAATTCAGACTTTTTTGTGGGAACTCTGCAACTAGCAATTTCTGACCAGAATCTGTGAGATGAACAAGAACCTTTGATTTTGGTGGCAGTGAAAGATGCTGATTGCAAAAACTTTCAAATACACTTGATCAATATCAAATGTTTTATCTCCATACATCTTTAGGCCTTATATTTGAGCATCTTTTCAAGACTTAAATACCTGCAAGGACCCTGCACTCAAATGAAGCAGACTTTGTGACCGCATGCACAAGACCCCCTCTGGTGGCAACACTACTACCGCAGTAGCACCAACCCCACCGCACACCACTGAAAAAACATTTCTATGGGAAACACTTATCAGCTATTGATATGATTATAGTTCTGTGTCAAATAACCACCCTAGGTAGACAGTGCGTGTCTACACCGAGCCTTGCATTTGTTCTTTGTCGTTTTCACAGAAAGAAGCCATACAATTCAGTAGAAAGACAAATTACAATTAGTTATTGTGGTGCAAACTGTTGAAAATGCAATTGCAGTCTCACACAAATGCAACAGAATGGACAAACACAAATGCAATAAGATTATTCTCACACACCTTAAATCTCTAACAACATTCTACATGTCACATAGGCCCATATGTGCATTTGTGGCCTTGGATATACTTTTGGGTCTTTGACAAATATTTGCATGTGCATCTGGAAAGAATTCCTCATTGCACACATGCAACGTGAAGCCAAATATGATGCACTCTGCAAAATTTCATATGAAGGTGAAAAAAATGTATAAGATGTGATTTGACTGACTATAGTGTGAATACTTAAATGGCAGGTGAACCTTCTATTTAAACTCAAAATACAAATCAATCACATTTGTTTCAATGCATTTTGGGCTGAGAGTTCAAAGAAAGGATTATCCAAAGATCATGGCCCCAGCCAACTTTGTAATACTTTTTATATTTTAGCCAGTAGGCATTAGAGTATTCATGTCTGTGGAGTGTAACCCTCTTGGAAGCAGCAATGAACATTAACTGCTGCCCAGACAGAACACCACACATCTACACACATCATGGCCTTAGCATATCCTCTCGGCATCACTTTGTTGTGACGTGCCTGCAGAAAGGTACTTTGTCGTCACAAAAGACTTCAAAGAGAACAAAAACTGGTTGGACGAGGAGACCAGCAAAAGCATAGGATATTACACCTGTTTTTTCAGCATTCCATTATTGTTTAACAATAGCCAGCATAGTTACAATGCTCAAGATCAGTTTAATGACTCCCTTTAAATTAATCCACGCAACTCTTTTAATTTGAAATTGTGACTACTCTGATTTGGTGAATGAATCACAAACTGGCAGTTTCAGATTAAGTTAGGATTTTCATTTAAAATTTTGAATGCATGATGGAATTATGGCCATTTAATGAACATGCTAGTAAATAGTCAGAATATTTTTGCTATGCTGCTGTATCTTTAGTCTGTAGTTGCTGAAGGAAAAAGGTATGTCATTGCATGGAAGGTATGCCTACCGAGTTTCTGGCTGTGGCTAATTTGAATGAAAGAGGTGGATTGAATCTGCATTAATCTCTTTAAACCGGTATGATCCTAGATCAGCCACTTGGAAACAATCCGCAATCTGTAGCTATTGACACCACCACCAAAGAAGGCTTGAGAAAAGCAAACTGCCAACACATTTGTATGTAAAGTTTTACCAAACATCATTGTCAACACATGTTGCACACATTGTTTTGGAAAAGACCTAAACGGATTCGAGAAAGGGTTCCCTAAACTCGCATACAAATTGTGATAGTGTATACAAGTTGCACCCAAGTTAACGACTCGACTAGTCATCAGCACACCGTCCACTCAATATTTATCTGCAACGAAATTCGCCGTTTACTGGACAACTATAATCAATTTTACAAAGAGGTAGCAGGCATATTATCATTGATACAAAACCTAACTCGCAATAATTTTTTGCTTTATTCTGGAGATTTCCCTACAGTTTCTCTTATATCAATGTAGTTCGAGATAACCCAATCACATCTCATTTGTTTACATTAGCTAGCAAGCTAATGCTAGCTACCTAGCTGAAATCTAAGGGGACGTTAGCTCTCTGCATAAATACGTATAGAATAGGTTTATAATATTCGCAAAGGCAAAATGTCAAATATCATTAAACTAACTAGGCTACGCAAAAATATTGACCTTTCTTTGGTACATCGTGTATCTCGTTGAATGATCATAAAAACAGCGAGATCCTCCTGCATTTTTAGCTGGTACAGAGAATAATGCGATCAATTTGAGCACTTAAGTCGTAAAAAATGCCCTGAAGTTTGAAAGAAAATGTATATGCAGTTAGTTTACAGGCTTGTTATTATCGGCCAAACTGGCCAACCAACTGGAAAAGCTTGGTACATCATTTCATAGAATCATACTTGCTCATCTTACCTGATCATCAAATCTATTAATCACGGCCTGGACCCATTCCACTGGTTTATGTGCCGCCATGGCAGGGCGGATGGCAACCGCGGTTGCTTTGCTTAAAAAACCAAAGTATGCAACAGAACCTGATAATTCTATATATGCATGAAATTGTGTCCTTATTCGATTAAAAGGACAAGAGCTGCGAGTTTTTTTTCCTTTCAGCAAGATTCACCATGCCAGCGCCATGACACACCACCGGAAGTCTTCCTCGGCTAAATTAATGGGAGGCGTCGGAGCGCGTGCGTCAACTACGTATTACTTTATTCATGGCCCTATGAGAAACCTTTTTTAATAGGGCAAAAGAGCATACAATTTATTTCTCGAATTTATTAATATAGTGCTACTATGTTATGTTTAGTCCTTGTAATTACATTCTACGAGCAGGCGTTTCTCTGTATTCATATTATTTGGTTGACTAAAGGGCATATCCAAACATATCCATCCATGGCAAAAAGCACCACGTAAACAGCAAAGATGGACAACTGAACGAGCACCACTTGCGAAGTCGCAGGGGGTAGAACCAAACGAAGCCATAACCGCCTGTTTGTGAAGCTCACATAGAAATGACAATCATGCAATTCCTCTAATAGCCTTTAGGTGGCTCGAGGTTTAATAGATTGCAGCCATTCTAAAGGGAATGGGAATTTGCTTCTGATTTTTTTCTTACTCGATCGGTTAGGAACTCAGTGGCTTGTTCATCTTCACATTATGTATTTTCCAAGGTCCTCCTTAAGAATTGAAAATTAAATCGTTACCCTTCTAAAATAATGGCCCAAGTCATTTTCTGCCAAAAAATAATTTGTTTGCCTAAAACATCTCCTCATGATGCTGGCCACCTCTGCTAAAATCGCCTACATCATCAGTTGAACAGATCATGCGATTCTACCCCTGTAGTATAATAGAAAAATGGATGGATCAATCAGTAGGCCTAATTGGTTATGTTTTTTGTGTTTTCTGGAAAACCTGAAAAATGACTTGGGCCATTATTTTAGGAGGGTGATGACATGTAACGTTACCCAAACCGACTAGACCAATGTCATGTTTTTATATATACGGTAACAGTGCACCTCAATTGGTCGGCTGTCACTTTGCACCATAACCCCCCCCCCCCCCCCCCCCCCCCCTAACCTTGAGAAATGTAATATCTCTAATAGTAGAGATATTACTTTTAAATATCAATCTAGTTTACTGCAATTTGCTACCATGACAAGTGGCTCATGCCAGCCACCAAGCCAATGCATGGTAAGATTATAACATTACAACAATGTTCAACACTTTCATCGTTCTTTTTAGTATGTTTGTTTGGACAACCGGTCAGAGCACTGGGCTAGCCTGGGAACCAGGCGAGCCTGCATGCTCATGTTTTATTTGCTCTGGCATATGCGCCTGGCCCCCTCCAGACAGATGGTCGAGCCAATCGCCATTCATTATCTAATATGGCGCGAAGGATGTGTAGCTACAACTGTATAGCTAGTCTACTCATCTAGTGTTAAGTCAGCAAGTTAACATTACATTAGCTAATGCTACTTGCGGCTGTTTCATTAGAATGTATTGACATAACATGAATAAAAGTGACTGAATGCAATGTGAATAAAAATGGAAAAACTAACTCGTCCGTAAACCTGATTTCTGCTTGTCACGTCAGATTTTCATTGGCAATGGTGGTGAAGACAACTTCCCAGACCCCACCCTATTTCACAGCATCAAACTACATCTTTTGTTATAGTTTTGATTGATAGACCCATAGCAACAGAAATTGCGTATTCTTTCATCCATTTTGGGCATAGTGCATTCCCTTCAATTCCTGTCCACCATGTGCCAAATATGTTTCCGCTGCTAGTTTCAAAAATCTAAAAAAACTGCTACACACATCCATATTTTTTCTATTGTCTATTGCTTCAAGCCTAGACTTCATGCCCAATTTACACTTCTGCATCATCATGTATGCAAAACATCCATGATGCTATGCAGAGACCTGTGCATGCCCCCATTTGCTGGTCATGGACCTATAAGTGGTGCTTAGTGGAGGTTAGCAGTCCTCCCTGTCATGCAGTCGTCCCAGTGGTTCATTTTGTTACATTGCACCAATTGCTTTTCAGCTGTACATTGAAATGATTTTGTAATGTATTGATGTATTTTATTTATTTATTTTATGTAATTAACTAATGGTTTTCATGTTAATTAACCAAGGTATTCTTTTTTGACTCATCTTTATGATTTCCATAGTAAACTAAGACTTCATCTTTTACAAATATGTGGAGGCAGGGTGAAGGCAAAGGGGCGAATGATGCATAATCGATATGCATCGCTTTTACCTTCTTGACTTCTTGACTAAAGGCATATACTATGGTGCAGGCTTAATTTTGGACCAAATATGCAAAATTAAGACTTCTGGGTACACGGCGGAGACTAAATTGTTGCCGAAGACAGGTAGTTAGGAAATAAGAAATCGACTCTTTTATCGACCAAGGCAGTAGCTCATGTGTCCTGACCATGTAACCTAGCAACTCAACCTAGCAACTTCAAGACAATGGTACTGGCCGACAGTACCATTGCTCTATGTATCTTAGTACTTAGCATCATTGGCCAGAGATGTTGTATAAGAGCAATGTTTATCCTAGCAATTGGAATGCTTGAAAATTTTGGTGACTTGCTTACTGTATTAACAGCAGTGAAATGTTTCACCTTCTTCTGACAAAATTTGTCAGAAGAAGTACATTTAATGTACTAATTGTAAGTCGCTTTGGACAAAAGCGTCTGCTAAATGCCCTACATGTAAATGTAGCAACTAACACAACAAGGCTAGCAACCTGCTGGATCAGCTACTGGCTTGATTGATAACATGTGACATAGTCACAAATGCATAACATGACTCTGAGCAGTATACTTGAGGAATTCTTCTTTAATGGATCTACCACATCCATCCATACCCTGTCAAATGGTGTGTCACATTTGGCAGTGGTTGTAAATGGACCCTGGGTACTCCCCTAGCTGAAGTGAGGTGCCATGTATCACATGTACTACAATATTGGGTCATATTGGGTTATCTGCCAATTACTGATACAGTCTTATGTATTGTGGAAGTTAAAGGGTGGGGCCAGGTTTGATAAAGACCATGTCAGAAACCCAATTAATGGTTTTTGTGTTTGCTCCATGAGCCACATCAAAATATGGTGTCAGAAGTGAAATAAGTAAAGCAAAAAAGACGATAATAACTATGGCGGAATGGAAGGACTTAAACCATCTGTCAGAAATCTGGAGAAGATTTGAAGGTTTGTTCTGTATATGAGTGCAACGGAAGTGCTAGCAAACCAGCAAAGGTACAGTCCTTGCTATCTCTTCACATAGCCGGCAAAGAGGCCGTAGAAGTGGAGCTCACCATTGAAAGTTCGATGCTCAACATAGTCTGAAGGGAATAATGGAGAAATTTGAGGAATACTGTAACCCAAAAAGGACATAACTTACAAGAAGTACAAGTTTCATGCGTGTGCAAGGGGACATGTCCATTAGCCAGTGTATTACAAAGCTAAAGTTAAGGGAAAAGTCATGCAAGTTTGAACAATTGATAGAATCCATTATCAGAGACAGAGTTGTCTGTGGGATCACATCAGACACATTGAGAGAAAGACTTTCTAGAGAAGTTGAGATTACTCTCGAAAAAGCAATTCAAATATGCATTGCGTCAGAAATGATGAAAACCCAAGCAAATGCATGACGAGGACTGTAATGCATAAACCCTCTGACAAGCTTCCGCTTCCTCTCCTCCTGAGTCCCTATGGGAGCCCTGGGTGGGAATCCTTGAGCGGGTCCCGGGGGACCCAGAGGGCTGCGGCCCGTACATCACAAACTGCTCCATCCTTTTCGCCCTGCAACTCCGCACCTTTGCTTTGGAGGAAGTGAAGGTGGCGTATTCCATCACCCATCTGACGGGCAGAGCCCGTCTCTGGGGAACGGCCGAGTGGGGACGTCGCACCCCAGCCTGTCTGTCCTTCCAGGCCTTCGCCTCAGAGTTCCGGAGGGTGTTCGGCGAGCCCTGGCGGGGTCCCGACGCCGCTGACTGAGGCAGGGGGTGATAGTGAGGAGATTGTTGTTGATGCCGAAGAACAAGTGCCAGGAACTCTATATAGTTTAAGCTGAAGTTGTTTATTGGTCTCGTAGGCCTACGAGGAGAAGCAGAGGATTTCATCGAGCAAGAGATTTGTGCATGAATCTTCCTCAGTTGCCTTCCTGCTCCCGGAGACACAGTGTATTATATACCAGTCCCAAATCGGAACAGCATGACAGGTGTCCCATTCTGATTGGCTTATAATGTATAAAGATTACATGTTACTTAACAGATTTGACATGACGTAGGTGTATCCTTCAATCACTTTATGTAATGTCTCCAAGTTCCAGAGAGCCAGACTTAAAGTCGCCAAGAGGAATACAATCTTCACTATGTCCTTCCTCAGAACGTCAGATCAACCTAACCGTACCATTGCTAGATAATATTTTTCCTAACAGGGGGGACTGTCACTGATTACGCCATCTACTTCCGCACCACGGTTTCCAGAGTGAGTGGAATCCGGTGGCGCAGTGCAACGCCTTCCTGCTAGGCCTGGGGAGTTACGTGAAGGACGAGTTGGTCTCCGTGAGTGAAGTCAAACCCATACAGGTGGGTTGCGCCAGCCTCACGCCGGAAGAATGGACACATCGTCATCATATCAGGGCAACCAAAAAAAAAAAAAAATTAGCAATTTCCCAGTTTGGGATTAATAAAGTATTTCTATTTCTATTTTATTTCTATTTGCCTGTACTGCGTCAGGCTGACATTTCATCTCTTGTTGTCCACTAAAATGCCGGACTCACCAATAGAAGAGGGACAATTGCTGCTATTCCCGACCTGCGTCCCCTGTGCCAGGCCCGCCTGATCCTGCCCGAGGGGTCCCACACCCTGGCTGTCTTTATAGACTCCGGTTCTGATATTAAAGTGATGGTTCGGAGTAAAATGCACCCTGAGGTCATTTCCACCAATAATCCAGCCAAATACCCCCTCAGATGCATTTTTAGCGACGGTCAATATTAATCAAGTTTAGGGGTATATCCCGAATGGCTTAGTATTGGAGTGCCCGGTACACTGTGTATATCTCGTAAATTACCCCACTAAAATGCATGGATTGTTACCCAACTTCTGTAGTAGTACATATATGGTCTGTACTCACAAAACGAGGCATTTTAAAGTTTGTAAGTACACCAGGAGTTTATTTAAAAGAGCACTTTTCTGATAGCTTCAACTAGCTGTTGCTAAGGCTACCGCTGCGTCGACGTCTCTTCCGTCTTTCCGGATAAGTTCGTAAAAGTCCTCTTCAAAACTCACATGTGTAAGGAAAATGTTAGTGAATTCAACACTCCATCGAAATGTATTGACAACTGGAATAATTGAATACTTGAAATTAGATGGAGTGTTGAATTCACTAACTTTTTCCTTACACTTGTGAGTTTTGAAGAGGACTTTTACGAACTTACTGGTGGAAATTACCTCAGGGTGAATTTTACTCCGAACCATCACTTTAACATCATCGATGAGGAGCTGGCTGAACAACTGGACATCCAGCGGGTTCCTCTTCCTTCCCCATCCCCTGCCAGCGCCCTCCTCAGTGGCCACCTCATGGGGATAGTCACCCACCAGATGACACCATCATCCTGTCCACCTGCCTGGTTGCCCCCCTCACCTGGGATGTAGAGGCAAGGGTAATGACCACCCTAGGAGGTCACTCTGGACCCAGCGCCTGCCATCCCAACCGCCTGTTTGTCCCCGCTGCTCTCTGCTCAGACGTCCTCCAGTGGGTCCACAATTCCCAACAGTATACCACCACTGCCAACCAAGTTGCATATCAGCTGCTAAGGATGGATTGCGAAGGACAATATTGAACTAAAGAAATGGGAAACTGTCATATAAAAAGCAAAACATTTGACTGGCCTTAAAAAGCATTAGCTATCCTGCACACGGTTTTATTGAAACCCAAGTGATTCAAGATTCAAGTCCTTTATTGTCAAATGTGCAGCATCAATTAGTCATACTGTACAATGAAATGTATTGGACAAGGCTCGTTCCAACATGGAAGGAAAATCAAATATAATAGTTACGTTAATAAAAAATGTATATAAAAAAATACAGTAAGTACCCTGTGTTCCAAATAAGTTCCAAGTGACCTTCCCATGAAACTGAATGACCAAGAACCATAAGTGACTGTGGTCAAGCAATTGCCTCATCTTTCCTGTTAAGCAGGCAAAGCACACAATCTCTAATTATGTATTTTGTCTTGTCTAAATAGCTTACAATTCCCAGGGGCACCCCTCTGAGACTTTATTAAAACCAGGGTTTTAATGCTGGGTCTGCTTTCTGCAAATGTTTGCTGTCAGAGCAAAGATCAATTCAGATCATTGTGGCACACCCTGATCTCTCCTCCGAGCTATGCCCTGAAACTTGTCCTTATGCCTCAAAGCTTTAGATTTATGGGGCACAGTTGGTCCTGTCTCCTGTCTCTGTGTCTGCTCTGTTTGTAATACATTGCAGGGTGTTGGCTCTACCTCCAAACTTGAAGCACAAACTGGTTGCAAGAAATTAACATTTTTAAGATGTTTTGACTTCTGAAACGTGTATGAGGTGAATTAAAGTGGGGACATCTAGCCCTACAACTACTGGATATGGTAGCCAGGGCACTAGCACAGTAGAGAACACCCCATATTGTCAGCTACACTTCTGCTGATGGATATTGTAATTCATCTCCATGAACACAACTAATGCTGACCTTATTATCAATCCACTTCTCTCCAGGGACAAGACTGGATAGCTTTAGTATTTGATAACTACCACTATCTTAGAGAGTCAACCTGTTGGTGAACGGCAGGCAGGTATAGGTACTGCACAAAGCAGACAGCTCTGTCTACTTTGTCAGAAGTAGCAACGAGTTGTTTTTGATCAAGTTGTTTTTTCTAGCTGAGTGTTTCCTGTTATTTGTTCGTGAGATGTGTTAAGTTGCACGAATGGAAGGTAATTTTCAGGGCTAAATGAGACATACAACTGGGAATCATCAGCGTAACGGTGATATATTTGATAAATAAAATGGTAATGGTAAATAACATGGCCAAGGGGCAACATATAAAAATTTAAAATAGCGTGTAATAATAATAGCGCAAAATTAAGCGAGTCCTGTATGTAGTCCCACATGACATGAGAGCAGTTGAAGTACTGAAATTGTGGTGACTTCGAACGCTCTGTTTGATAAGTGGGAAGAAAACCACTTCAGAACAATTTCACCAAGGCCAATCTAATTCCTGAGTCTGTTTAGTAGAACTTTATGATCTACCTATTTTAACAACTTGTAAGGAAGAATGTCAGATTTACAAATGATGAGATTAATACATTGTCAAACAAATCTCTAATGGTAACGGGGATAAGCTAATCTAACACCGTGTGTTATGTTTCCATGACAGGGTTTTATGGTGTGCCCTTATTTTGATATGACCAATGCTGCTTTCCGGTCTGTGTGTATGTTCGAATGAGTTGAAGTAAACAGCAATGTTACTCCCTGCTCAAGGTAACAACAAAAAGGGCAGGAGACAAACAACAAAATCACGTCTATGGTTTAATTACGTGACACAAGTGCCATTTCAACATGATCTCAAAGTACAAATGAAATAACAAAGCAAATCTCCCACCGCCTCTGTCAGCGGCCAGGCCCACTTTATACTCTTCGATGGGTTACTCCCCATATGCTGGCAGCTAACTCCCTTTTACATTTACATTTAGGGCATTTAGCAGACGCTTTTATCCAATCCATACAAAGAGCGATTAAAGTGCCAAGATGCACAACAAATAAGAGCATGAGGATAGGATTATGCGGGGTTCAGGTGAACTCTGAACAAGTGGGTCTTGAGTCTCTTCCGGAAGATGGGGAGTGACTCTGCAGTCCTGACATTGGCAGGGAGCTCGTTCCACCACTGCAGTGCCAAAACAGAGAAGAGTTGCGATTTCGCCATCCGACCTTTTCCTCCTTTTAGTGATGGTGGTACCAGTCGACCAGCTGAGGTAGTTGAGCAGGGGTGTGGTGTTTCACTAATGTTTGGAGGTACGTAGGGGCAGTTCCATTGACGGCTTTGTAGGCCAGTAGCATTGTCTTGAATTTAATGCGAGCCACTACAGGAAGCCAGTGGAGGTCTTGGAAGCGGGGGTCATGTGGGAGAATTTGTTTCGGTTGAACATGAGGCGTGCTGCAGCGTTCTGGATCCGCTGCAAAGGTTTAATCGCGGTTGCAGAAGACTAGCAAAGAGCGAGTTGCAGTAGTCGAGGCGGGAGATGACAAGTGCTTGCGTGTTGCAATCAGAGTGTCTGAGGAGGGGAAGGAGAGGAACAGTTGAGTGTCATCCGCATAACAGTGATGGGAGAAGCTGTGTGATGCGATTACAGAGCCTAGCGATCTGGTATATAGGGAGAACAGAAGCCGTCCTAGTACTGAGCCTTGAGGGACCCCAATGTTTAGCGAGTGGTGTTTGGACAGGGAGCCGTTCCATGTGACCTGATAAGTGTGATTCATAAGGTAAGATGTGAACCAGGTTAGCGCAGTGTCAGTAATGGCGAGTTCAGCGAGGGTGGCGAGGAGGGTCTGGTGTTTCACGGTGTCAAAAGCCGCAGACAGGTCGAGGAGAACAAGCACCGACGAGAAGAGGCTTTGGTGGCACGAAGGGATTCGGTCACTGTCAGGAGGGCCATCTCTGTAGAGTGCGCAGTCTTGAAGCCAGACTGATGGGAATCAAGCAAGTTGTTTTTTGAGAGGTAGGAGGACAGTTGGTTAGAGACTGCACATTCCAGGGTTTTAGAAAGGAATGATAGCAGAGATACCAGTCTGCAATTCTGGGTGTCAGCAGTGTCGAGGGTAGGCTTCTTGAGGAGTGGTTTGACTCTGGCAGTTTTAACGGGCGTAGGGACGAGACCTGAGGTGAAGGAAGAGTTTACGAGGGAGGTGATGAACGGTAGGATGTCGGTCGAGATGGCCTGGAGAAGGGAGGAGGGGATGAGGTCAAGAGGACTGGTGGTCGCATGGCCAGTGACCAGTTTCAGGACCTCTTCAGAGGAGAGAGGGGTAACCAGTTAAGTCTAGCAGAGGCGAGAGGGGGGAGGGAGAATAACTGTGGAGGTGGGGTTAGGGAAGGTAGCAGCAGGGGTAAGGGAGATGATGATGTCCATCACCTTCTTGGTAAAGTAGTCGGCAAAATCGTCAGCAGTGAGTGAGGAAGGGGGTTGAGGGGAGCGAGGGTTGAAGAGAGAGGAGAACATGGAAAACAGTTTTCTGGGGTTGGAGGGCGATGAGTTGATCTTGTTCCGGTAGAATGTAGATTTGGCTGCTGACACTGTGGAGGTGAAGTCTGAGAGGAGGTGCAGGTAGTGGGAGAGATCATCAGCACAGCCTGATTGCTTCCATTTCCTCTCAGCTGTCCTTAGCTCTGTTCTATGAGCCTGCAGAGATTCAGACAGCCAAGGAGGAGGAGGAGAAGATTGTGCAGGACTGGATGAGAGGGGACAGAGGGAGTCTAAAGAGGAGGAGAGGGGACAGAGGGAGTCTAAAGAGGAGGAGAGGGGACAGAGGGAGTCTAAAGAGGAGGAGAGGGGACAGGGGGAGTCTAAAGAGGAGGAGAGGGGACAGGGGGAGTCTAAAGAGGAGGAGAGGGAAGACAGCAGGGTAGAGGAGGCTTCCTCAGCAGAGAGCAGTGAGAATTGCTCTGGAGGGGGTAGTGATGAGAGAACAGCAGAGGAGTGTTATTGCTAGACGTAAACAAAATGTTTTTGATGATATCTTGAGACTTTTTATACACTTCTTAAGACATGATGCCAATGTTGATAACCAGTTGCAGCAACCTGAAGCTCTGAGGGAGTAGCCTTATGATCTTGTACATTGATCTGAGAAACACCCTCCTATTTAAATGGTAAAGGGGCATTTAGCAGACGCTTTTGTCCAAAGCGACTTACAATCAGTACATTTGTGGGGATCGACATGTGGACAGTTGGAGTAGCGGGGATAAAGGGGATCGAACCGCCGACCCTACGGTTAGTGGATGACCTGCTTTATTTTGTATGGTTATACTGAGTTGATAGGATGGGATAAGAGTGAGAACAGATTGAAAAATGTTTGCTGTGTTTTATCCATCCATCCATTATCGAAACCGCTTATCCTCTACGAGGGTCGCGGGGGGGCTGGAGCCAATCCCAGCTGCAACGGGCGAGAGGCGGGGTACACCCTGGACAGGTCGCCAGCCTGTCACAGGGCTAACACATATAGACGAACAACTATTCACACTCACATACACACCTATGGTCAATTTAGAGACACCAATTAACCTAATCCCCAACCTGCATGTTTTTGGTCTGTGGGAGGAAGCCGGAGTACCCGGAGAGAACCCACGCAAGCACGGGGAGAACATGCAAACTCCACACAGAAAGGTCCCGGGTCCCAGTTGGATTCGAACCCAGAACCCTCTTGTGTGAGGCGACAGTGCTAACCAATGCACCACCGTGCTGCGCTGTGTTTTATATCACAGTTATTTTGTGTATTGGCTGGTATATGCAAACTGAAAACCAATAAATATATTGTTAAAAAAGTACATTGTTGTGTGAACAGGCGGTAAAGCGTTTGAGAACAGAAAGCCCTGATAGTGATGAAGGACCTGATAGTGATGAAGGATGAAGGACCTGATAGTGATGAAGGATGAAAGGCCTGACAGTGATGAAGGATGAAACACCTGATAGTGAAGATGGATGAAAGACCTAATAGTGATGAAGGATGAAGGACCTGATGGTGATCCGTAGTTCGTAATCCTAACGCACCCTGGCTCCACACACAAACTGCTTGTGAGGACAGGGTGGGTTAGCAACAACATAAGCTATTATGATGGCTAAGGCAGAGTCATGTTTCATGGTAGCCAATCGGAGCCAGTGTTTTTACCCACAAGCCAGCACACGCGCGCCACACACACACACACCAAACAGGTTCGATAAAGCAGCAGAAATGGCAAGTCCAGAGCAATCCGATGAAAAGTTGGCATTTTCAAGGTGGAGATATAGTTATACATATTGCAACTTTTTTTTTCACAGTAACACAAAGTTACTTTACCTGGTAACTAGTTATTTTTATTATAGAGTAATTCAGTTACTAACTCAGTTACTTTTTGGGACAAGTAGTGAGTAACTATAACTATTTACTTTTTAAAAGTAATGTTCCCAACACTGGTGACAATGGTGGTCTCATGTGTCTTGAGACAATCGTAGTTTTGCATTAGCAATATAAAAAAACAATTTATTTTGTTCAACTGATGAAAACGACGATGTAGTGTCTTTTTCATCAGACCTAATGTGATGTAGACCTAAGCAACAGTTTATAGTACCCAGACCTGCTGTAGGACTTCTCTTCTCCTATAGCACCCCCAGATACAAGTGAAGGTGAGCTGGGGGATATCTGTCCTCCTGGCCATCGGATATCACAAGAAGGAGGGGTCTACGGGTCCTGTACTTATAGCACAAGATCAGCTTGGTGCTAAACAAAATGCAGATCCTCAGATAACAGCTTTCAGGGAGTCTGGTTCTACAACAGATGGTGGAGCTGTTTAGTTATGAAACCTGCCGGTCTGTTGTGGCTGTGATGGTGACCACGAAGTTGCAGGGGATGTGGACACATTATCTTTCAGTAATTCAGAGTGGTTAGAAGATCTAGATGGTCAGTTCGAGTAACCTCACCCACAGTCAGCATAAAGCTGTTCTATGTTAATACAGTTCTCACAAATCTTTATTTTCTGACACATCGTCCAGGACCCATGTCATAGAACATGACATTGACATGGGAGATGCAGTTCCTATTAAACAGCATCCGTACCGCATGAACCCTGATAAACAGCGGAGGCATAAAAAAGAGGTTCAATATATGCTTGAGCACAATATTGCTGAGGCAAGCAGGAGCTCATTAAGTTCTCCTTAGACAAATCTGAAAAAAGGGACAACTTTTGAACAGATTTTCGTAAAGTGACTCAAAGTGTCTCAAAGCCTGGTTGCTACCCTCTTAAAATGAGCATTGGCAGATCCCTTTAACACCATGTGTGAAAGAAATCTCAGCATTTGTCACAGCAGATCATTTTTGCAGTATACTGTTATGCCATTTAGTATGCAGAATGCACCTGCCCCCTTCCACTGGCTGGTGAACACTGGCTCAACTGGTCTGACCAGTTGTGGGGCATATTTGGAGAGTGTGGTGGTGTAACATTTTTGTGCTGAACATAATTAATTGCTTGGTGTCATGGCATCGCAGATGGAGTACATCAGACTTATTCTGAAAACCCTGGTTTAAAGAATACCTTTTGCAACTCCAAGAACTTCAACGATAGTCCGGGCCTGGAAGAAACTTCTGCATGGGAGACGTGGGCTGATTGTGGACAACATGTCACCAAGAAATTCATGGCAACATGGAAGAATTGTGGATACTTTTTTTCTGACAAGAAAGGCTGTTTGTCAGGTGAAGGTTCGTCAGGGGAAAGCAAGACCAATGAGCTTAATCGTCCCAATAACAAAGATATGTCATTCTTAAAGAATCTGAGAATAACTGTTCTGAACCCAAGTCCGGGAAGGAATCTGGTGAAGATAATTATGGACTAAAGCAGGGGTGCCCACATTTTTTCAGCTTGGGAGCTACTTTTAAAATGACCAAGGTAGCCATCCTCAAGCATGACTTCCAAATGATCATCAGTCATGGTGGAATGGTACTTGGACTTAACCTTCATTTGGGAAAAGGCTGACTCACATCAATCAATGGAGCCGAATAATGCAATCAAGAAGGTAGCACATTTCCTCATGTTTGGGTACTTTTCCTCTGTGAGCAAGTTCCAGAACTGTCCATGAGCCCTGGCCTTCAGCTGAATGTCAGATTGTAGTGTCAGCATCTCATCCTCCACTCCAGACGAGTTCAGGTGAAACAGTGTTGCAATTTTTGATGCAATGCTGATCAACATCTTCCCGAAATGGGTAGCACTTAAATGTAGCAACTGGCTTGAGTAAAACAAAGTCCTGAAAGCATTTGTCAAACTCTGACATAATTGTCCCAATCTGCCTGTAGTGTAACGTGCACTGTCAAGTTGCGCACAAGCCTTCCTTTGCGTCTCCAGCTGTGACTTAAGGTTTTTGGAATTTCTCTTAATCATGGTGCTGCAGCTTTGAGGACAAATGTTGCAGTTTTCATTTGAAAGCAGTAACTGAGCTTATCATTTTTGACAAGAGTTTTGTCTTTTCCTTGCAGCTCTAAATTAAGGTCATTCAACATGTTGGTCAGATGGTTGGTTGTATTCTGCATGTTTGGAGACAATGAGAAACTCTTTTATCTCTGGACAGAGCTCTTGAAATCTCTGCAGGAATTTCCCCCTACTAAGTCATCTCACATCAGTGCGTAGCAACTACTCAGAATGGTCGCAGTCAGCCTTCTCCAGATGCAAATGGAACAGT
This sequence comes from Urophycis tenuis, assembly GCA_036785325.1. Taxonomy (NCBI): domain Eukaryota; kingdom Metazoa; phylum Chordata; class Actinopteri; order Gadiformes; family Phycidae; genus Urophycis; species Urophycis tenuis. Next base: position 195,246 of record JAXIVH010000049.1, on the reverse strand, counting down.
TGTCTTTGAAGAGATCTGGCTCGAATAGAACAGGCGATCCTCATTGCCACATCCATTATCTCTTTCATGTTAAGCATTTTTGCGCATAATACTTGTTGGTGTATTATGCAGTGATAATTGCGGAAAGCATCGTCCCCCCTGCACTTGGCAATAAAATCAAATCACAAAAAAATGTTATGATTTGAAAACTTTTTCTTGTGTTGTAGTAAACTGTTCAATTTTTGATTATTGGTGTGGATTCGGTTGATGGGGATTGTCAGAGCGTCAATTTAAGGCTTCATTAATTGGAAACCTACAATATCCAATCATGAATTCAGGCCAAACAATCAGTTCGACCCAAAACACTGAGTGTTTTGAGTGGGGCAGGATGTTTTACAGTGCTAAGTAGTTATGTTGTTGTTGATATATCATACTTCAGATGGAAGCTAACTTAATCTAACAAAACTAAACTGTGGAAATTGTTGCGCATAATTTGTTGTAAATCTGTCTCATTTTCCTTCTTAGGTTGTAAGACAATTAACCAGGTTCCAGTCCCCCCTACATGCCTGGTGTACCATCCACCTCCTGACCCAAAGCCTAATCCCTACACCCTGCAGAACATCAACCACATTTATAAAACTGACGATGACCCTTTGAGGCATAGAACAGGAGAAGAGTAATTTTGTAATACTCGGCTAGCGCCTCGGGACTTATCACGCCTCTCAGGCGTTCCTTATTTTTCCATAATCCACACCCTCTCGTGACTAATTGCTAAAATAATGACGGACAAATCCCACACGAAAGTGCCAGTGGAGCGACTGATCGTATTAATAACTGAACATGTTGAACTATATGACATGTCAAACAGAGGACGATGTAGCCAAAGATCCTCAACCGTCTCTGATGTAGATACTAGTAATGTCGAGTTGCTAAGCGATAAAAAAAAAAAACGCTCTTGGCGTTTTTTGAAGAAACGCTGCAAAACACAGAAAAAACGCTCGGCTCAACTTTTCCCTATACAACAAAAAACGCTTGGTGTGAACACCCCCTAAGTATTCTCTCAATGCAGTTAAATAACAATTGTGTCTCAAACATGAGTTGTTAGCTACAACATGTTAATTAAAAGAGATGGTTTGTGGAATATTGATGTTGTGTGAAATATATTGTATATAAAACCATGAATAAGTAAAAAATTGGCATTATGGCCTGTAGGCTGGGATGGTTGGTAAATAATGTTCAGGATCATGATCTGCAGCACGTGTGCTGACGAAGACCAGAAAGCGGGCACATATTACACCGGTTTTAAAATCACTGCATTGGCTCCCTGTGTGTTTTAGGATTGATTTTAAGGTTCTTTTAATGGTTTTTAAATGTCTTAGGGGTCTTGGGCCTTCTTATCTTTCAGAATTGCTTTTACCATATGAACCCTCCCGCGCCCTTAGATGTTAGATCCTCCGGCACTGGCCTTTTAATAATCCCCAAAGTTAGAACACGTACCTACGGTGAGGCATCTTTTCAGCACCATGGCCCCCGTCTATGGAATAGCCTGCCGGAGGACCTGAGGGCCGCAGAGAGTGTTGATATTTTTAAAAACAGGCTCAAGACCCACCTATTTAATTTGGCTTTCAACTGATGTTTGATTTATTTATTAATTTATTTATCTTAGTCAGTTTTTATTCTGTTATGTCTATTCTTTTTACTCTTTATGATAGACTTCATTTTTGTTATTTCTATGTTACTTTATTGTATTTATTTGTTTATTTTATGTTCTTAGCCTATGTAGTTTTATGCTTTTATTCCTTATCTCCAGTAGTTTTTATGTTTTATTCCCTATCTCCAGTGTTTCCTCGGTGGGGGCCGTCTGCACTGGGGGCTGTGATCGGCTCTGGCTGGGATTGCATTTGTGCTGGCCTGTAGCTTGGTGGGCGCCCGGGTGGAGGCGTCCTGGTCGTGGGCCGTGAGCAGCGCCTGGTGCAGACGACCTCCTGTGATAGTGTTTCCTGACCTGGCTCCTCTGTACTCAGCCACATGTTTCTAAGTTTACTTTATTGATCTATGTGTATGTGTATGTGTGTGTGTGTGTGTGTGTGTGTGTGTGTGTGTGTGTGTGTGTGCGTGTGTGTGTGTGTGTCTGTTTTTTGCTGAAATGTGTATGTACGTGTGTATGTGCTGGGGTGGGGCAGGGGTGGGGGCTGCTTTTAAACATGTAAAGCACTTTGTGCTACATTTTTAATGTATGAAAAGTGCTTTATAAATAAAGTTTGGTTGATTGATTGATTGATTGATGATCATCTGATTCTCTAGCAGTCTGCCCCTACCGCCAAAAGTCATGAAAAATGCTGAAGCTCGCACACTTGTGTTCTCTAACCGTTCCCTCCGACACTGAAACCAAAGCGACGCCCTTAGGATATTATTTTGCGAATCGGCCGTGGTGTGACTATGTTCCCACTGCCACGCCCATGGGATATTAGTTTGCTTTGGGAGACATTGGTTTAACTGTGACATAACCCCATATATAGCCATTGAGGTTATTATCTCCGGATACTAGACACGTTTTACTCCATAGGACGTTGTTTTATCCTGTAACGGTCGTTTTAGCGAGAAACGACAAAGTAGCGTAGTAGCGTACAAAAACATATTCGGGCAACCTACTTGTCTTCTAGTCATCATCGGGATAAGCACCCACATTTTTGCTGATTATTGTGTATTGTTTCTCGCCAAAATGGCTCCAAGTTACAGGTTAATAACAATTTCCTACGGAGTTAGATGCGACTCTACCCTGAGTTAAGGATCTCAATGGCTAGAGTACAGATGGCGCTGCTTAATATGAACACAATATTTGGCTCCATCGACGTACCGGATCAGAGATTCAGACTTTCTACGGGATTTATACACTCCCGTTTTTGTTCTAATTCGGTTTTGTATGCTATTTGTGCTTAATCGTGGTGACTGCCTCCAACTATGTGGATGAGAGCAACGTGCCAGACTGTTCTAGTTTTTTGCTTTTACATTTTTAAGAACAAAATGCTGAGTCCATAGTAGTCTCCGCCCCTTCAAGCCACCAGTGATGGACACTGCAGCTCTTTCAAGTGAATCTGGTTATTTGGCTCAGCTCACAAATAACAGCCGGCTATTTTGGCTCGGAAATGGCTCTTCCTTAATTTTATATTTATTATTTACAAAATGTATTCACATTGGTGTTTTAGAGGCACCTATTAAAATTGACGATGACTTGAATGTTCTGCGAATATTTTTAATAGTATTTCATTTTGTTGGTCGAAATAATACATATCATGGCTGGACATAAGGCTATGGCCAACGACTTCCTCAATAGACATTAAAACAAAAATACTGTCTCTCGACTCTTAAAATTGTGGAGTTGCTCATATGGCCCAGTTCATCCACATTACTAAAAGCTTCCTGAACTAAAAGGGTGTGTGCGTGTGTGTGTGTGTGTGCGCGCGCGCGCGTGTGTGTGTGTGTGTGTGTGTGTACGTGTGTATATAGGTAGGTAGGTAGACATTATAATTTTCTATTGTTATTATTATTATTGTCATTATTATTATATCATTATCTAATTATTGATGTATTTGTTTGTTTTGGGGTTCATTTGTTGAAAATAAGCTATACGTATTTCAATCGACAGCAGTTTCACCAAATCATTGCATATTCTAATACCTAACCTTGGCTTACTGTGCAACATTTGTGACCTAACTGAAACTGTGGAACTTATAGTATACGAATAAGTCAACCGACATAATGCAACGATTCAAGAACTTGCCATCTGAGAAACATTCAGCAGGGGGCACTGTTTGGCCGTTTTCACATGCGTAATGCTGGGGCTCCAACATTGGCTAGAAGCAACCAGTTTAGGCTAACGTAGCTAATCAGTCAGTCGGTGCAGATGGTGTCATTACACGGGTTTTGGAAGTGGGAGTCGAATTGCCTCAATTTAACCACCAGCGGTGCTTCATAGCCTGGTACTGGAAAACAGTGAGTAATACATTAATAAACGCACTTGCTTTGATGTGGCATGATTCATTGTAAAATAGCTATTCAATATTATGGACTAATGGTGAATGCGATGGGGTGGTTTTTACTAGATCATACTTTTAAAGTGTTTTTTCATTATATCAAAAATACAGACGAGTGAAAGCATTGCCTTGACAGGCTAGCATGCTAACTGTAATGCTAACTCAAAATGTGCACTGTTCCGGGCCAAATGCCTTTTTTTGCTCTTCAACGCCAATGTATATTTTATGTCATTCTGTTTCACAACCTTCCAACGTTATGTAATCTATCTAAAAAAAATAGCTACCGTCTAATAATGCCTAGCTTATGCAGCTTCTCTTCGCGATACAATAGCTTTCCCAAGCTGCGCCCAGCCCTTTCTTATGCTTGTTGTCCCCCTGAGTCCATAGTGCAGTGATCTACGGGAGCCTGGTTGCGTTATGCTTTGTTTGAGGAAGTGTTCCAGGGTTTTATCTTGTCTCCCTGCCTGCCAAGGGTAATTACAGATGCTGCTAATTCCTGTCAACTCTGTTTATTGCGTTTCGTTTTGAAGATGTTGCACGTGCAAGTAATATGTGTGAGAGTGAACACTATGAGCTGTATATGAAACTATACAATTAAAGCATTTTGTATCCGAAACTTGGGGTAGGTACAATTCCCTATAATTAATTATTTGGGTACATCATATAGGCCTATACCACAATCCAGCCATTTGATTTAGCACATGATTTAGCATTTTGAAATGATTTCAGTTACTAAGATTAGGCTTCACCAACCAAGTTGTAAGACAGGTTAGTCACAATTTAATAGAATAAGGAAATGCAACTTGTTAAGGAAGCAGATTGATAAGGATTCTTGTTTTTGGCTAGATGAGAATGTTAGATGAGAATGTGCTTTCTGAAAAGTAATTATTTTCTCTGACTGATTGTGTCTCCCCAGGGATTCAAATATTTGCCCCTTTCAGGTCTTTGTCGACGGGACATTTTTAAAGGACTTTACCTTTCAAGTTGGTCTCTCATAAAATAGCATAGGACACATGCGTTAGACATGTTCAACCTAATGAAAAAGGATAAGGACCGAGGCGATGGAGGAAAGAAAGAGAAAAAAGATAAGAAGGAGAGGATGTCTCCAGCTGAGATGCGCAGCCTTGAAGAGATGAGTATGCGTCGGGGCTTCTTCAACTTGAAGAGGGAGGCCCGGAGGGAGTCCAAGAACAAGCTAGAGATCTCCAACCCTATTCCCATCAAGGTGGCAAGCAGCAATGAGCTCAGCCTCACGGACATCGAGTCGGACGGTCTAAGCAACCGAAGCAGTGTCTTCCTTGATGACCAGTTAAGTGCTGCCAGCTCCACTGATGACCTTAAGGGAGAAGGTGCAGGTGGAGGACCCGATGGCCACCGCGGCTCAGTGCGGGACCGTGTGGCTCACTTTGGCTCACTCGCCAAACAAAACTCATCTCAGGTTGGCCAGATGATGAAGCGTTTCTCATTTTCCCAAAGGAGCAAAGAGGAGAGTCCTTCTGAAGGTTCCACCCCATCAGGCCAGAATTCTGCGGCCCCCTCTCCACAGGTGGAGACCAAGGTGTTTGACCCATCGCGCAGTCACGGTGTCAAACAGCAGCAGCCTGGAGCATCCGTGCCTAAAAAAGTATGTATTCCCAAACTGGTTGACAAGTCCTTCCCGGCCGACCTTCAACTCCCGGCCGTGGTTTCACCGACCGTGCCGGAGACTCGTGCCTTGGAGCTCCAGCGGCGCAACACGGGGGACTTTGGATTCTCTCTGCGGCGCACCACCATGCTGGACCGAGGCCCAGACGGAGTTTACAGGCGGGTCGTCCACTTCGCCGAGCCTGGTGCCGGCACGAAGGACCTGGCACTGGGATTGGTGCCCGGCGACCGACTGGTAGAAATAAATGGCCACAACGTGGAGAGCAAGAGCCGAGATGAGATAGTGGAGATGATCCGGCAGTCTGGGGACACGGTGCGGCTTAAGGTGCAGCCTATCCTGGAGCTCAGTGAACTGAGTCGCCGTTGGCTGAGGAACAGTGAAGGACTGCGCAGGGAGACCAGAGATGTAAGTATACTAACAACCCGAATGTATGCGCGTGCGCCATTTATAAATTTAAAAAAAAGAACAAATAAGTCAAACCGTATGTTTGTCGTCAGTTGGATGGAGGACGACGAAGAGTTTTATCAGGTTAAAGAAGAAAGCTAATCGTTTGTTGTCAAAACATTCTTCTGCCAGCCGGCCACATAGGATAGTGATGCAAAATGTGTCATCAGTGTCACCCATTGTAAACAAAATCTAGTATATAAGAACTATGTTATTAACCTCTTCCCCACTACCGTTTACCCAATGGTAGGCTCAATGTATGACATTGGGAAGGTGGTCCTTTTGATATGTGCAAGCTGAGAGTGGGTAAAAAAAAAAACAAAAAAAACAGGACAGCCTTTTTTATTTTTTTTTATTTTAATTAAGTTAAAGTATAACACATCTGGTAAATGAATCAGAACTTTTTTAATGACATTTTTAGTTTGGCCTATCCTACTGTTCCTCCATAGCCCTCAGGAGGAAATATCTGCCACATTGCTGGCAATATCGTTTTCTTACATCTCTGTTCTTGCTTTTTAAAGCAATCGCAAAAATGTTTACTAAGTTATTAGCCCATGGCAGCTTACGAAGGCCTATGCACGCCTAGCTTTCCCTTTTTTCTTGTCCTCTCGAGTTTATATTTAGGGGCGTTGTATAACATGGGCCTGTGAAGCCCGTTGAGACAAACTGGGATCAACTGCTTTACAAATAAACCAGAAACAGATCACTCATATGTTGGTGGAACAAAAGAACAGTGATGCACTTCTATATTTGCCAACAATGTATAGTGTTATATATAAACAAAATGTGTGATAAGTGTTGAACTGTAGTTCTCTTCACAGTTCCACTGCAGAAAGCCTAGGACTTTAGGGATGTTTGATACTAACTTTGAGCTTGATGAAGTTCATATATGAGCATGGTTGGCACTGTGGGACCACTTTGACTGAGAAGCAGCAAGGTTATAATTGAGAGATAGTATTGGAGTATTACATTTCACCTGCCTGTGATTTACAGGCAAGATGGTTTCCATAAACCAGTCAGGGAAGTGATGCCCTGATTGGTCAGAAATGAGTCGGGAGCACTCTAAAATCTAAAGTGGCGCAGTCAACTCAAAACCTATTCTCAGAGCCCATTTCTCTCACTAATAGCCGATTGATTACAATTAATAGCTCTTAAATCATACCTACAAACTCTTTTTTTTGTGCATATGCATTGATTGCTACTATTTGAAGTCATGGTTCGCATGGCTCACAGTCCCAAGTCAGTCCTTTATATTAGTGTTAGGGTCCTTTCTAAACTATCTGAAATCGTTATATATGCCAGTATAGTAGAAATGTGGTCATGGTCCGTGAATGCCTCAGGAAAAACCTAATGTGTGGCGTTCAGTTTTATTAAATTCCTTTTACAGCCCGCAGAGACGAGGACTTCCTGTCCCTCTCTGCCTTCTGGAATGTTGAAGGCATGCTCCTCACTTCAGTGAGGTGTTATCATCAATCCCACATGCAGTCCTCACTTTTGACATTTGTGAATGAAATGCTGTTTAGTTGGTTTTGAATGTGGTTTCCTGTGCGTTCTGTCTTCTGCCCTCATTCCAGTTGTCTACCTTGGCATCACCTTTTCACACCCTTGGGAGTTATTTGGTGTATTAGAATATCACTGGACTTGAAAGATGCACCCCACACAGTTTTTCATTGTGATGATTTGAGTGTGCCTGTTCCTGTCATTTAGTAATTTATAATAATTTACAAATTATTTGATCACTGTATTTGCTGGGATTGACCACTTTGTAGCGCTATTGGCAAATTTACAAACAATACCCAGCCCAAATGGCTACTCATTGACAATACTATTTTAACGTTGTTTTGGCCAATAATGGTGGGGTCTATTTGGTGATTGCTTGACAGTTGATTCTTGTAAGGAGGCAGAAAGAATTGCCTCTTTACCGATCAGGCAGCGAGGAGCTGACTGCCCTGTCTTGACAATCAGACTCTAAAAACAGGGGAGGCATAAGTTCCCTGTCAAAGTCCCACCCTGGTATTTGTGGAATCTGCTTTGGAACAAATAGGCCACTTCCTGACCCTTTTCCCTGGAGTTGCTTCTGCAGAAGAATGGAGTTGTTGAAGACATCTTATGTTGTTGTTGAACAAGAGTTTGCTATGTCTGAGGCTGAATGAATGAACAGTGAAGTATGTACATTGTTAAAACTGCACCGCCTGCCTATTTGATCACTGTAAATGTTGAGTGATTCAACTTTAACTTAAGTCGGTTCTCAAATTAGATGATAGTGAGGAATGTGAAAAATGCACCGCAACAGACCAATACAAAAATATGTGCCTCAAGAATATACCAAGTACATTAATCTTCGTGCTGCACATTTTCCAGGCAGTGGAATCAATTTTTTTAAATGGCCTAAGTGTGCTAATAACTGCCTTATTAAGGTTCTGACTTTCTATATATAGAACAAATATCTGGAAGATCGCTTACACTCTGTTTTTCTCTGAGCAACATAACACAAAAGGTTAAGAATTCTCTGTCTTTTGTCTGAATGTTTACTGCCATTGTGTGGACGATCGTTTCACATCCTCTTCCTCTCCCAACTGCTTGCTTTTTTTTCTCTTAACAAGAGATCTCAATCAGAGAGAGGAAGTTAGTTGTAGAGCATGGGAACAGCCAGGAGATGAGAGAGGAACTGAGGAAATCAGGTTCTTGCTGGAGAACGCCATGCTATTTATGGCCATAGTGAAAAAATGACTACATGCACGCCATCACATACATGTATGTATTTTTTTTTATTTTATAAAAACATAAAAACAACATGTCATGCTCAACCCATTGAAGATATTTAGCTTATTTTATGCAAGACATCATCAATCAACCCTAGCCTGGATAATTCCCCATCCTTACCATCTTTCCTTTCACTTCCTGATTACAGAGTCCTGTAATACAACAAGTAGTCACAATACACCAGGCTAGGACGCTCCATTTGTCAGCCATAGCTAGTTGTCATGTTTGCATCCTGTCTGAGAGATCAAGCACCATTAGCACCATGCTGTACAGAAACCCCTCTCTCAAAGCAGCTTCAGCTGTTTTACTGGTTTCACATTTTTGGATGTAGTGTGAGAGATTGCCTTTAGACTGTAACTCTTAACTCTTAATGGTATTTAAACTGTGATGAGCCATCCACCATCCACACGCTCAGGGGTATTTAAAAAAATGTTGAATTTGTCTCTGTTTCCCCCTCTTGGCCACACCACAGCTGTGTTCAAGGTCACTAAACAACTTACACAGCATTGCTGTGTTGTTCTTTTTGTATTTGCCGACCAAGAAGAAGCCCCTCAGTGGCATAGTCCCAATGTTTTTCTGTGATGTTTGGAACCACAGACGTGTTATCGCCTCCTGCCACTGGCCTGGCATGCTTATTTGAGCATTTTAAACTGTTTTTGTGTTCTTCTGTGGATATATTTTCTATAACATTGTTGGTGTGGACAGGCTTTTATCTTTAAACGGGGAAAAATGAAGGCGAGGCTTCTAGCACAGTTTAGCTTGCTTGCTGGGATTTCAACAACCATCATTAATCTGGCTTCTGTGAAATGATGTAAATGCAATGGTCTCATCAAGGCAGTGGTCATGTGCCTATGAATATGTGTTGTAATCCTTATTACAGAGGCCCACATGTAAATAACCCCAAAGCTCATGGTTGAAAACAAACCTCGGTCTGAGACAGTCTGAGACAGACTGGAGATGCATAGCTGATTAGTGATGCACTGCTGCCTGAGACAACGCACCAATGATATGTGCTCACACTGCATGACATAGCATTCACTCACATTTACTCCAGCTCTATGTCAAGTTTTGTCCTTTAGCTAGTTTACTTCATACTCTATTTAATTTGGTGGATATTGATCATATCTCCATATTTTCTTTTGCAATTACTCACTTTAGCCTCAGCGAGGTTATTATTCAGGAACAGAATGGAACCCCTGTTGCAACCCTCAGCCATGCCCCAACCTGTAAACATAATGGCTTAAGTCTGGAAACTTAGGAAATAGCCTTACTCCTACATTCCTCACCTGAGATGGAGAATGCTTAATCACGCAATATTTTTTTTACTCCACAGCTGCTTGGTGCATACTTACTTGGCTGGTGCTGCTTAGCCTATAGTCTGCTCTCTGTCTCCTTTTACATGCTGAATAATTTACTGAGAAACTCTGCATGGCAAGTAAATGGTACCATGGTGTTGTGTAAAGACAGTCCAAAGAGAGGTCTGTCTTTACCAAGCGTAACCATGTTGATAGTTTTAGTATTCAGACAGGCACCGCTGTCTTTCAGTTTACCCACTTTGACAAGTGCTATGTTATATTCATAGAAGAAGAGGTGTTTCCCCCCGTTTCTTATTTCATACAGCACACCAAATATCAACATTAAACAACCACAGCTCATCAACATCAGTCAATCCTGGTACATGGAGGCTAGGCATTAATCAATTGTCATGGATCGATATTGTTGTTCTGAGCCAAACCAAATGGCTGTAAGCTTATGTTGGCTTTCACTGCCTAATTGCTATGTCCGGTACACTCTAACCCCTCACTGAAATGTTTGCTCAACATGTAGGTTAGAAATCACATTAAAGTGACTGTTGTTAAATAATGAATAATATAAAGTAAAGTATAAAACAAATCACAGCACAATGAATAATGCATGACGCAATGAATACCTCAAATTAGAAACAATTAGGAACAATTACCACCACTCAAAGTAACAGTAGTGTCACACTTGCGAGGCAATCACCAGTTTAATTGGAACAGTTAGATTTCTTGAAACTATCCAGTAGGTGTCGAGGATCCAACCATCAATGCTCCATTTTCAAGTTACCACTTGAGCTTCTGCTTCAGTTACTGGCGATGGAAGAGCTTCAGTTACTTGTTGTTATGTTGCATAGAACGTGCACGCGTTATATGCAGCGCACGCACGCACGCACACACACACGCACGCGCGCACACACGCACATACGCATGCACACACACACACACACACACACACACACACACACACACACACACACACACACACACACTATGGATAGCTGTGCGGGTGACCTTGATCTGCCACTCTGATACAATGGTGAAATGTGGAGGGGCTTGCTCAGGCATGAACTCCCTGTCAGCACTATAAAACATGTGCAAAGTCAACTTATTTGCCTTCGTACTTTTTGAACACAGTTGATGTCAGATTAACTAATTAAAATTAAAATGTAGTTTGCTAATGTCTGCAATTCATACTTTGATGGGACTTGCTATTTGAGACTTCCAACCCTTTTTTTTCTCAAGCATTGTACAGTAATGTGTTGTTGTACTGTAATGTGTGTGTGTGTGTGTGTGTGTGTGCATGCCAGTGTGTGCATGAATACAGTATATTATTTAAATGGCCCATAAATGTGTGCTCTATCTGTCATGCTAATGTTTGTCCTTATTGCTGAAGTAACCCCACCTGGCCATTGAGAAACATTCCCTCTGACCGTCCAAAATACATTACAGTTGCCGTGTGTCTTGCCACACCAAGGTTATGACTGGGTGTGGTTTTCAGCGTGCTGGAGGATAACTGGCAATAGTAAATAACAGAGGTTTTGTACAGAGGTTTTGAGTGTATGTTATGCAGTCATCTGGCGCTCTCTTGTGGACGTCACCGAAGTGTGAACTATCATCTGAGGTAGTGACCTCTAGTGGTGGATTTGTATGTATTTGGGGAAGCTACAATTCTTGATTGCGTTTTCATGTTTATTCAGCTGGCCTGTTTTTCTTTGCTTATCCTCAGTTCATTCCGTTTTTTGCTCATCCTTCATGTTTAATCATATAGATTAGACAGATCAGACAGACAATAACTTATCGAAGCATTGGATTGTCATCGTCATTCTTCATTGATGTGGTCTTTTATTTTAATGGTTTAGTGTGTAGAATTTAGTGGAATCTAGCGGAATGGACTTGGCAGAAATGAAATATAATATTCAGAAATATGTATTAATTATTGTATTATTCCTTTCAAATGAGAATCTTTTTTCTTCTTCTTGAGAACAAACGCTGCATCCCTACATAGGGAGTGGGTCTTCTGCCACGCTGCTCTACAGTAACCCAGAATGGGGGGCCACATAGAGGATGTGTTGTCAATTAACAATCCTAATCGCTATCATACTTGTCTGTTATGACCTCTTGATTTACAGACTCAATAACCAAAAACCGGTTATAAATCTCTAGGAAACCCCTCATTTGACCCCTGGCTCCTCGGTGCAGTTGTAGACCCTGCAGCATCTCCTCAGCTGCTGGGATGGGAGGTTGGGTTCACTCTGCAACCTCACCGCCAGATTCCACTGAATCCTACACACTGCACCTTTAACATGTTTGCTATCGGATGCTTTTGTAACGCATAGCTGAGTCGATGGTTTCAAAATTATGTGAGGGAGGGGTCATGGCAACATACTATTTCCTGTTTCATATGGATGTGCCGTTCTTGTGATCTAGCTTTTCATGTTGGTCTCCATCTTCAAACCGAGAAATTAAATGATGAGGTGTTCAACTATTCTAGACAGGCAACTCGCAAATTCGGTATGTTATACATTTGAATGTAATCTTATTTCTGTTTGCAGATCTGTCACACGCACACACACATATAGGCACGCACGCACGCACGCAGGCACGCACACGCACACACACACACAAGCAGCTGGGGCTTGTAGAAAGGGGCAGCAGTTGCTGGTAGACAGATAGCGAGGGGCTAGTGGTCAAATAGTTGGGGGTGGGGAGTTGACGCATGCCCTCACAGGCAGCGCTGGCGCTGGCTGTGCTTGTGATTTGAGGTGAGGACTTCCCTATTTTTAACTCGGTTCTGGGCTGAGTTCTCTTGACAGGACAGCTGCCCCACACCACATCTCTCCTTGTCTACGGTCAGGAATAGCCGGCCTATCAGATCTCCTCTGCTGCCTGGTTCCCCGCATGCTCAACAAAGAAATCGTCTCCCAGTGACTCTCTCATTGCTTTCACTTTGGATATTACCCTCACAGTCCTTTACCTTTCTGGGAATCCTTTGGATATGGCTGATTGTGGACCACTCAGTCTACCCTGAATTGAACAGGTATGGGACTTTGTGGGTACGTTTTGTGAAGGGGAACTCCAGTGGAAGGTCTAGAAAGCTCTCGGCCCCATAGCCGGTGCACTATTTTTAGTGGTGACATGGCTATCTGGCTAGCTTACCCTCTGATCTTGACTTATTCTCAGGGTTTTTCAGTCAGCTTAGCATAGCACAACAGCAGTGCTGTTTGTTCAGGTTTTTTGTTCAAAAAAGTGTGCAATACGGAGGGCGGTTTCAGGAGGCCGGAAATAATGGTTGAGTCTGTGGTGAACTGAAGGAAAAGGAAGCGGCAGTGCAGCGTTGTTAGAAGGGTCGGTATTTTGTGCATTTTGTTATTGTCATTGATATTGTATGGTCATTTTATTGATCATACACGTGTAACCCTATTCTTGGATGCAATCACACATCCATCTTGCTTCTGTCTTCTGTCTGGAATACAATTTAGAGTAAAATTAATTTTGTTATTGTACATGCAGATGTGGGTTGATGTGTTATTAATTATTTAGCGGTTACTTTGTTATGACTTGCGAGGTAGGAGTTGTCGGTTGGGGGTGGCTGTCACTTTTGGTTGGGACTGAATTCTCCATTCTCTAGCAACGGGGCGTGAATTGCTTTGTCAATTTGCATGTGATTATTAGTATGGACATGTTTGACTAGAAACTTTTAGATTTCATGATATTGCATCATATTCACGCAGAATTGGAAATTGGGAAATAAACCACAGTCTAAAACACATCGTAAAGTCCTATATGGTTGAACTTGGACTGGGTAATTTATGTCCCATTATCAAACTGTGAATTAAGAGTTTTGAATACAGTGCTGGTTGTTGCTGTTTGTAAGTAGACATAAATTTGCTTGTGTGACTTCATTATGGGTTGTGATTAGTTGAACTGTGTGATGTAAAAAAAGTTAAATGCTAAGACGGTACGACCACATCTTTTGTCAAATTCAGTCGTATTCCTAGAAAGCAAATGGGTAATCCAGTAAAATGCTTCCTTGGCATAATTAAAAAAACAATTTTAAATGAAAGGTGATTATCAGATGAAGGGGCAAATTAATTTACAATCCATTACATTATTCTCATAAAGTTAATCCATAGCACCTGTTTCCATTAACGGTTCTTAAACGTTTTCCATCACAAATTAATATGCGATGGAATCTACATTTAAGTTTGACTGCTAATGTTAAGCTTCCTTTGATCATTGCTTACATACTTCTTTCTTCACTGTTTTTATATTATGTTTTGTCTGTATCAGACTTCCAGTCCTCAACAATTTTGCTTATTGATCCTCATCCTTAATACATCTGTATCCAGCTATACATTTTCACTCTTCCTATTCTCTTTCTAACTTCCTCCTCTCCATGTCCTCCCCGTCCCTTCTCCCTGTCCTCCTCAATTCACTTGAATCCAACATAGCTCATGACATCAGACCGACCGACATGGCATTCTCATCACGCTTTTCCTTCTGGGAGCAAAAGGGAGGTCTCGTTTATGACTTTATACCGGTATATGGCATGGTAATGGGGTTCCACTAACAAACTGACACATCATGTGTGAACTTGCATGCATACACTAAGCATTCGAAAGCAACTAACAATTGTTGCTTTTAGTTTGCTTGTATGTCATGCTAACAGGTCTGGAACCAAGGAATCTTTAACCAAGGAATACTTAATTACTTTGACATTACAAGTAGTACAAAGATGTAGCAGCATTTCTATGGTGATGTGCAATGAGATGAAAAGAGGGATTTGATTATGCTGATAAAAAGGAATTTGCATGGTTTGGTTTTTGCATGGTTTTTAGTCATTTAGTCTTATTGCTCAGATTGTAATGTAGTTCCCTGTCTATATCAACATATTTAGGTCAAGGAAGAGAACAAACCTGGCAATAATGTAAGTGAGCTTGGACAGTGTGAATAAGCACATTCAGAAGCAGTATTGTATCTGTAGGTTAACTTGCTGTTATTGGCTCTCTTTGGTCATGGCTACACCTGACAAGTGAGCCTAACTGATGCCTAGTGTATGTGGGGAAATAAGTAAATGGTTTAATCCTTGATGTCATGTCAAGTTAGGCTTCAAAATGCCATTCATAATGATTCTAGTAAATACAAAAAAACCCTTTTGAATCTACTTTGTTCTTATACCCAACCCTTACCTAAAGGGCTTACTCATCTATAACATATTGACTGTAGGTGAACTGAAGAAACAAGATTCACAATTTCTTTAATTGTACCGATAATTGTGTACTAACAAAAATCATACACACGCTTTACAATAACTACTTGATATTTATTTTCTGTCTTTTCTGTGCGAGTAGCTGGAAAATGAAGGCCTTATGCGGGCCCAGTCTGTGTCAGCCCTAGATCCAGGAAGGGGACTATTCCGGGCTAAAAGCCCCCCTCCAGTGTCCCCATCAGAGTCTACAGCCAGGTTCAGGAGCCCGTCCCCACCCAAGTTCAGAGCTCCTGTAAAAGTGCCGGAGCGTTTCAAAAGCCCAGAGCCAAGATCAAACAATGTAGACTGTGTAAGGAGTCCAGAACCTCCGATGAATCCCCAAAGCCCAGGGAAAGTAATGAATGGTGACGCCAAAGCAACCCCAAATGTAAATGGCAGTATAGTCAATGGTAATTCTGCTATCAATGGCAAGATCACACCTATGGGTGCGGCAACACACCAGACAGATCTTCCAGAGGACCAGGGCCTAATTCGCAAGAAGGTGGTGAAGGTGGTGCGACGCGTTGTCAGAAAGGTTTTACCCACTGAGGAGGAACCTTCTCAAGTGCCAGAACCAACATCAGTAGAGGTCTCAAAACTTGTTAGACCCATGGCTGAACCACTCAACTCTATCACCTCTGCATTACCAGGATCAGGGCCCAAGGGTTCCAAAATGTCAGCATTTTCCTTCAAACATGACACCATTAAAACAGAGGAGAAGGATGACATTTCTCTCGGACTGGCTTGCCTCATTGGCAGAGGCAGGACAAAAGAACCTCGTTCAAGGATACAAAAGGAGGAGTTACAAGGAATGGTGGAGCAAGTAGAGAAAAAAGAAGACAAAAAACAAGACCGTCTCCATGTCTCCAAGCATGTTGAGACTGATTTGAAGCCTGAAATGCCAGATGCATCTCAAAAACAGCAGACCAAAGCTGCAGGAACTCCCCAGGCTTCTGCCAGCACTTCTACTGCTTGCTCTACTTCAACTACAGCAGCTTTCAAAACATCCCAGTCTAGGATCTCTAGTCCACCATTTGCAGCCTTTATTCCAGCTCCTAAATCCTCAGCACTCACTCGCCCTGAATGTGTCACTACTACGACACCAAAGCCCTCACCTGCTTTGGCATCTGTCCCAAAATCAACTGCTGCTGTTTCCACTGCTCCTAAATCCACCCTTCCTCCCCGCCCTTCATCAATGGTTGGCACCAAAAGCCCCCATCTATGTTCAACAGCATCTGCTGTTGAAGCCCCCAAACCCTCTGCTGTCCGCCTCCCCCTGGGAACCTTGTCACCCTCAAAGGCTAGTTCCTCGTCTCCCAGTCAAGGAGCCGTCCCTTTCCAACAGCCTGTTGCTGAGGGAAACGATAAGGTACTGTGCCTGCGCTTGGCATGTACAATCAGCATTTTGCATTTCTCAAGAGTGGTTGCATATTGATGCATGAGTTTCCAATAAGACTCAGTGCTGTGTGAAAGGTCACAGAAGCGATGTCTGCGTGTATGTGTGTGTAACATTATTGGATGGAGAATAGAGAGAGGAATGGCTTTTCCAGAGGCTTGCAGCCTTCTCACTTTTTTAGTTTTTGTTTACAATCCACTGGGATGCTATTTATTGTGGAGACGAATTCTGCTCATCTTTCACCCTAATACCAGGAGATCTTGCTACAGATCACAAGCCTTGTTTACAAAGTTAAATCATGGGGATATTTTATCAAAACAAGACTGTGGTGGTGGTTTCAGTGGCCCAGAGTTTCTGCCCGCTCCTCAGAGATGCGCGGCGAGCCAATTACCAGAAGAAGCACTGTACTGTGGGCGGGTTTGAAAGCGCACCCCGCGACCGAGGGCTGTGGCTCTGGAGCATCAGCCCTCGGCTCCTCCGTGGAGTTGAAACGTGTTCTGGTGTCTGATGCATATTGACAAGCTACACTTCAGAACCTACAGACCCTACGTCAATCCAGCCATTGTTTTTTAACGATGGAGAGATGAGAGTTGTGTTGCATGGTGTGTTTTTAATGGATGCCAATGAATGTGCAGCTTTTGATGATTCATTGTGGTCAAAAGGTGTGCATTTTTTACTAACTTTGCATGGTGTTGGTTAGAAAAATGAAATGAACTGTAGATCACCATCACTACAAGGATTATTGTCTTTTAAAATGATTTTTGGGCTTCAATGCCTCCTATTAGTTACTTTGGTGTAGCAGCCTGTTTTGCAAGCTTTCGCAATTGTGCTTTTCATCTTGTGTATTGCTGGGAGTCTGAACCTATTGCTGTCCTGACCTTTAGGAGCCGCCGCTCAGCCCAACAGAGGAGGCTCAGATGCGTCTCATGAGGATCTTCAGTGCTCCTGTAATATCTGGGCTGCCTGTGTCTGTCATCAATGTTTTGCTTTGCAATGTCATGCCTTGCACTATGTGTTGTACACACATGTGCTTTTGTCAATCTGTGCCATTTTGGCTACTGCCATAATAACTGCTTTAGCAGGTTGAAGATGCAAAGTGGCACTTGTCTGTCACATTTTAAGGTTTACTACTTAAATGTTGCAATATGTAGTCAGGCTTACATAGAGAGAGCACAGCCTACCTTCTTCACAGCCAACAGTATTGCGACATACTTTTAGCTGCATGCTGAGCCAATCTTTTTGCTTTCCCGTATAGTATTCCATTTAGTTTAAATTGGTCTGAAATCATTAGCTGCTTCCTTGAAATGGTTACACCCTCGTGCCTGATACATCTTCTTGTTTGTCTCCCGATCCTCCTGTTTATTTATGCATTCTCTCTCTGTTGCTGTTTGGGATAAAGCTGGAACCAGCAGATAGTGTGTCATCTATCAGAGCTCCTGTCACCTTGGCTCTAGTACCTCATGCCCCCCCTCAGGTACCATTGCCCCTCAGACCCAGCCCCTGCCCTTTCCCTTCATGTGCTAGCAGGCCTTGTGACAGGTGCACTAGGTCACCAGATGGCTAACCTACCTTGTGTTTCTTTCCACACTCTAACTCTGTGATGTGCGCCAGTGCACCTGTTTCTGACTCATACATTTACAAAGAAATGAGGGTACATGTCAAAAGCCTTTAACCTTTTCATATTGCACCTTTTTCTTCCCCCTGACTTTCGATAGGTTGTATACTGGGAATCTATTTTGATTTCTTTAACCATGGTGTTTCTGGAAGTTGCCGTGCCTTATTTGAACATAACTACTTTGCAATGCAAACACCATACACCCATGCATACACCCATGCAAACATTTTCCTTTTGTGTGAGTCTGAGGTGTGGGTTAAATGAGATGCTAGCAGCATGCAGTCCATAATGACACAATGTGTTGTTGCCACAATGAAGATTGTGATGATAGTCTGCTATATACATTTGGTCTGGGAGGAGGCGTGCGCTTTTCCTCCTCCTTGCATTGGTGACTTTTTACCTGTCCTTCCTCCTCATGCTGGCCAACCACTACTAGGATGTGGTGGAAGAGGACACTTTGGCCATTCTGCAGGCCTCCCATGCTGCAGTCCAGAAGCCCAAGGTCTGGCTTGCGGTGTGCCTGCGTGTGATCTGACACTCCGATATAAATTTCACTTCACCGAGCTGCAGTGGTCATAGTTAATTTGAGTTCTTGAGTACCTTTCCTGCGCATGGGGATTGCAGCGTGCCCTGTTACACACCCAACTGTCCAATTTGTTTGCTTTGAATTACAAAGGGAAGTGTGGTATTCTCATGAATCCACAATGACTAACATATACACAAGCATAGTTCTATTGTGTTTGATGTGCACTAAATTGAACCATTCCTCTTCACTCCTGCTGCATGCTCTAGTGGTGTTTATGTATAGGTCAATCCACCACCTTGCCATCCTGTTTTGTCACCGGTAGTTTATTTGTGTGCACTTCACTGTCTTGCTCTAGCTTTTTTATACACAAAGCAAATCAAAATATCTAATGCCACTTAATTATCCAGTGAACACCCATAGTTTGCTGCATTGCGATGCATGTTCACCCTGGTGATGCATATTATAAGGTCTTATGGTCTTTGTTGTGTCCTGATCCAATGGAATGACTGAGTGACAACCTGGAGGCCCTCATGTAGACCCACATGGACGGATTGAAGGGAATTTGATGCATATAAATGCTGCCTGCAGTGTTGGTGTGAAACCCACTGAAGTTTCATTTGCTGCGTCAGTGTTTCTGTAATGATATCTGCAAGAGCTTGATCATCTTTTCCCTGTCTCCCACCAGGTGAAAACCGAGGAGCAGATCACTGCAGAGCAGGCATGGTTTGGCTCAGAAAAAGTTTGGCTGGTCCACAAGGATGGTTTCTCCCTAGGTAAGAGCTTTTACAATTACAACAATGCATACTTAGAAAATAAAAATAAAAACTTAAAACCAAACTCTTACCAAACCAATAGGATTAGTTCTGACCCAAAATTGATATTTATTGTTTTCAGACATCAAACTTTTTTTTGCATTGTTTCATCCAAGCTTTTTTATTGGGGATTCATTGCAGATGTTATTACTGTGCTATATAGAGGATATGTTTTTGAATATTGCTATCTAGTCATGATTTCAATTTTATGATTCCATTGAGGTAAGCAATGGAAGCATGGAATTCTATTATTAGCTATTATTACTACCGGTACTTAAGCTTCATTTGTGTATCCTTACAACCATCACAGATGTATTAAACATATAAATGAATAATGTGGAATCTGAGTTACTCCGAATATCCTCACCAATCACCTCACAAATACAAGAAGCATGCTTCCAAGGAGATACACACTTTACACGACTCTTGATAGGAACACTTTGACCATATGTTGTACTAAAACTGTACGTTTCAAAATGGGTCTCAACATGTGTAATGTGTTCTTCTCTCCATACAGCCACAGTGTTGAAGGTGGAGGCCGGCTCCCTGCCAGAGGGCAAGGTTAAGGTGAAACTGGAACATGACGGGACCATCCTTGATGTGGATGAGGATGATGTAGAAAAGGTAAAGGGGCTGAAAATAGTTCCTATCAAAACATTTGGTTTCACAGAGCTGGGTAGTCCTCGCCTGGCTGGCTGGTCCCAAATGTCTGCCAGAAGACATTCCTTCTCCCAACACACAAAACGTCGGTCACATTTACGCGGATATATTGCATTTTAGGAACTGAACATTTCTGTATATGTGATACAAACTGCATAATTTAAACACCAAAGAGTCGAGATCATGGACTGCATGGCTTTATATGTTTCATACTTTGAAAATAATCCATATAGTGTAGATCTTGCATTAGTTGCCTCAAGCAATATGTCCATCCAGTTCTATAGAAGACATTCAGTGGCTACTTTATTAGGTAGACCTGTATACCTATTCATTAATGCTAATTTTACAGAACTAAGTGGCAACTGGGTGCATGTTCTTCTTCAAATTAAATGTTTTTTATGACGCAATAAATGGATAAGTGAGCAACTTGTTAGAAATATAGACATAGAATCCCATTATTTTGAGAGTGTAGATTTGCCTTTGAGGGCGCTCGCCTTTCCTTACAACAAGCAACGTAAAATCAATAATTGGCCCATGGAGGGCGGTACTTCAACGGCCGCCCTGCACTAGTCTATGGACATAATCACATTTCTTCCTCTTGTCTTGTAAGGAGGAACTAAATGTTAGTCTCTTCAGCCTCAGCCTCGCATGGCTGTCACTTGATCCAGACCTGAAAAAAATGATGCCCATTTTGAGACGTTTCAATCTGTAAACATCTATTTAACTTCTGCAGCATGCCATCAAAGCAACAAAAACAAACCCTAGCTTGCATTGTAGAGAGGAAAAACGAAAGCACAAAACAATTCCAACAATCGTCTGGGTGCCAAAACTGATATGACTGCATAAAAGCATGGACAAAGTAGCATCATACTGAAACATTTATGCTCACTAACACAGCCTTGATGGTTCACACGAAGTGGCGATGTTAAGCTCTGTCGTCTTTGTCTGAAGGCCAACCCTCCATCATACGACCGGACTGAAGACCTGGCCTCACTGCTCTACCTGAACGAGTCCAGCATCATGCACTCGCTGAGGCAGCGCTACGGGGGCAACCTGATTCACACCTACGCTGGTCTCAACACCGTGGTCATCAACCCGCTCAGCACACCGTCCATGTACTCTGAGAAGGTGAGACAGCTTGCATGTAGGGGTGATGGGTGCCACTGTGCTCTTGTGGATCTTCAGAGCGGCAGAAACACCACAATATTCTGTTTACGCTGTTTTCTCTCTGCCTTCTAACCCTTCCCCTTGTCTCCCCATGTACCTCACCCCATCTTAGTGTAGAGTTCTACAGCCAGTTCCTTTGAGCTCATTGGTTGGGTCTTGATCTGACATGCATGGGCATGCCCAAATTAAGATTTGTGCCAGTGTCTCAATCAAAAATGTTTTGTACATGCAACTCCAGAACACATACATTTACCCTATAATACATATGGGAGTTCACTAATAATATATTTTTTTGTAGCTTTGGCATGAATATGAATGTTGAATTAAGTAAGCTAAATACATTTTAAAGATTACTGTTGACATTGAGATAATTTTGTTTTCTTAAAAACAAAAATGTTCACATGGTTGTATTTTGTTTGGGAGTCTTAACTTTACCTTGGATATTTTGTCAAATGGATTCTTAAACTTTGATTTGTTTCCCGTGATTCTCCATGGACCATTTCTGTCCCCCTTCAGGTGATGCACATGTTTAAAGGTTGTCGACGCGAGGATGCTGCGCCCCACATCTACTCTGTAGCCCAGACAGCGTACCGCAACCTGCTGACTACACGCCAAGACCAGTCCATCGTGTTGCTTGGGAAGTCTGGCAGTGGCAAGACCACCAACTGCCAGCACCTGGTCCAATACCTTGTCTCTATTGCTGGTAGCACGGGCAAGATCTTTTCTGGTAAGGTCATAATTTGTTCTCCACTTGATTAAATCCTTGAATTGATTCTTTCACAGTACCAATACAAGGGTCCCCTTTACAGATTAACCACAATGAAAATACAAGATCTCAAATGTAAATTACTGCTTTATTGCCAAACTGATAACACCCCATCTCAGAATTGAGGTCAGAAGGCAGTATTTACAATTCCAAAAGTTTCTTCTTCTTCTTTGTATGTTTCGTTCCGTTGATGCGAGGTACCGTACAAGATACTTTAAAGTACCAGCCATAACAGGTTGGTACTGCTGAGAGCCAAAACTGAACCAGTACAAGTACAATGTTCTCGGGCTGGGCGGTATGGCCAAATAAATATATCACCATGTAAATGAAAATGATCACGGTTTCGGTATATATTGCAGAGTTACACTAGGAGGTGCTAGACCGCAGGGAAACTTTTTTTCGGTTACCGACAACGTTGAGTGCGAAAGAAAAGGAACACCACATGTACAAATAGATCAAAACATTCTTGCTACTTATGATAACTGAACGGCTGAATCTGGCAATGGTAAAGTTCCTTTTCTGTGGATCTGTCCACCAGCTATAATGTTTTTTTTTTCCCTTTTCTGCGCATCCGTCCTCCAGACTAGAGTGTTTTTTCTTCACATGCTCTTGAACTGCAGCGTTATTTCATTGAAACTCTACACACTGAAGCAGGCGCCCTTTGTTTCCGATAAGAGCACCCTACCAGCACCGCCATAAGACCTGCTTTATTCCAGCACTGCTCAAAACCTTGGCTGGTATTGCAGTAACATCCTACAACCCATTACATTCAACATAGAAAAACACCTCATATTGAATCACCCGACATGTGTTGTACCTTCTACGACGCAACTATTGGCCTGTCTCTCGTTTTACATTGAAGTAACCGTGAATTATTGTAAACCAAGTCAGACTCCAACCAAGAGTGGATCCCAATGTCGCTGGCTTCCTCCACACAGTGTTTCACATTGCTGTTTTTTCTTTCTCAAGCGATAGTACAACAAAACGTGTTTTGACCAAATGAACTGTTTCATAGATTTAATGGGGAAAATTATGATGATGTCAACTAAATATCAAATAAATAGTATTGCGTTTAGTATCAATTGTTTTGCTTCATTGTAGAAAATCAATACTAAATTGACAAATAGATAATGAATTATAATTTCAAAAGAGCGGGCCATATTAGCGCATATGAGGTTGGCTTGTGCGCAGGCTCCCATGATATTTGTTCAAACATTTGTTGCTTTTCCTCCTAGTCATTCAATTTCAAACCACAATGACTATTGTGGTTTCAAATGTGAAATTTTAAATTTGTTGTGCTGCTGTGTTTTGATCATGAGTGAATAATAATAATAAGTGACACTCAGCATACCTCAAGCTTGTGCTCTGCTTATCTCAAACTTAGGTGATGGAAAGGGGGAGGAGCGTTTGTTGGGAGAACGGTTGAATCCACCATTGAATTCACCAGTGACACAATGACACTCCGATAACACACACACCTCCAAGTTCTGTTTCACACACCCACAGACCAGCACACAAACTCACACACACACAACTGTAGTTAAACATCACATTATATTCTTAGTCCTAAATAGTATAGTTTATCTGGTTTGGCTGAGGGATGTGTTTTCAATAGGAATTAGGAAAAATCCATTGCATTGCGCTACTTCAAAAGCAATGCAACACACCGACATTGCAAAGTCTTAAAGATTACTAGAACTGTAAGAGAGGATTGTCCTCGCGTGTGTGTGTGTGTGTGTGGGGGGGGGGGGGTCATCAGCATGGCGTGTCTAAAGTCACTGCTCACCACTGTGTTAAGTACACAGCTCAATACAGTGGTACAGCCAGGGCTTGTGGACTGTGAACTGCAGTGTACATGCTGTGGACTGTAGTATAAATGAGCATGAAACAAAAATGCAAGAGCAAATGGGGAGACATATTGATGTGTTATCATTTTGAAGCTAAAACTATGTTTTGCCTTTTGTCCGTTTTGCAGCTGAGAAATGGCAGGCGGTCTACACCATCCTGGAAGCGTTTGGTAACAGCTCCACCTCCATGAACACCAACGGCAGTCGCTTTTCACACATCATCTCCCTGGACTTTGACCAGGCTGGCCAAGTTGCTTCTGCCTCTATTCAGGTGTGACCATACACAGGCCCTTAGTAATGTGGACTTAATGACTAAGAACTAATATTAATATACTCGTATTGTTTCCAGTTACAATTTCAATTACAATTGAAAATGTGATGGAATGCACAAAGCAAAGCACTATTCTTTTTTAAAATGACAACAAGCCATCATACTATATTTACAGAACAACAATTATAATATATTTATTTTTAATTATCTATATTGTTTTGCCATTATTGCAAATGTGTCTATTTGAAGAAGGAAATCCCCCTGCAGTACTACTCTGGTGGCTAGCTCACCGCTGCAGATTGTGTTTCTGTAACACAGACTTTAAAGTCTTCACTGCAGTAAAAGCCTTTGCTTTGTATGCTTTCACATTATATTCTTTCAACTCTATTGACGGTTAATTGATGAACAAGAAAATGAACTTGTTATCCAATATGATAATAATATAATAATAATAAATTAGTTTTATATAGCGCCTTTCATGACACTCAAGGTCGCTTTACAAAGAGTGTGTGCGTGTGTGGGTGTATGTGTGTGCATGAGTGTGTGTGTGAGAGTGAGTGAGGATGCAAGTGAGGATGGCATATCGATGCCATTATGGCGTCGAAAGGGATGTATTAGTTATTTATCTTCCCTACAAAAATCACGATCTGGTTAACTTTTTGGAAACAGGAAATAAAAAGCATAGATAAAGTTAATGACATGCAGCATAACACTACAATTACTGCAGTGGGCCTTTTAAAGTATGAGAAAATGACAAGACAATAATAGTGATTGATTATTTTTCTTGGACATATCAGTGAAGTCTCTCTCTCTCTCTCTCTCTCTCTCTCTCTCTCTCTCTCTCTCTCTCTCTCTCTCTCTCTCTCTCTCTCTCTCTCTCTCTCTCTCTCTCTCTCTCTCTCTCTCTCTCTCTCTCTCTCTCTCTCTCTCTCTCTCTCTCTCTCTCTCTCTCTCTCTCTCTCTCTCTCTCTCTCTCTCTCTCTCTCTCTCTCTCTCTCTTCCCCCCCCCCCCCCCCCCTCAGACCATGCTGCTGGAGAAGTTGAGGGTGACCAAGCGGCCTGCCACTGAATCAACCTTCAACGTCTTCTACTACATGATGGCTGGAGCCGACGGCAACCTCAGGTGTCTAGAGTAGAAGGAGAAAGATCCTAAGATTTACCCCCAAGTGCTCCAAGTCCGGCGTTACACAGAGCAATAGGTGTCCAGTCCAGCCAGTGGTGCAGTCCCACTCGTGCTCAGTAGTCTTTCAGTTTCCAGAGAACTGGTGGCAACACAACTGTCAAGACAGAGATACTCTTTGTGTTTGATTATAACTTCCTGGAAAGCATTTCTTGTCAAAGTATACCAACAGTTGTATAAGATCAACAAAGAGTTTCACATTTCATATGTATGTTGATTAGGGGTTAAATAAAGTAATAATAATACTTTATTTAAAGAACACATCTTGGGTTCCTTTGATGCACATGACAAAGTTGAATATTTGAAGGAATTTTCCAGATGACTATTAATAATATCTTTTTTTTTTACAATTATTAAAGGGACTGGCTATTAGGCTTGGCTAATTATAAGTAATATGCATGTAAAATATACATTTCCTAGCCTGCTGAGAGCCAGCCCTTGCACCAGACTGATGTCCCTGTTCAAGGGCTGGGATTGGCTCTCACTCTCAGGTCTCAGGTCATCCGGCCAATGGGCAACCAAAACAGGCCATCTTTTTTCATACAATGTGTGTCATAGGCCAAGCTATTTGTTTTTAGGTTGACTACTCGGTATACAGCAGGTTGACAGCATATGGAGTAGTCTGGCTGGCTTGGATATAATTGTACCCATTTACTCCAACCAGCTTCTCTCTCACTATCTTTCCTTGTCACTCCTTTGGCAGAACGGAGCTGCACTTTAACCACTTTGCAGAGAACAGTGCTTTTGGGATCCTGCCTCTGTCCAAGGTAATTACACGAGATGGAATGATTGATGGCATGTCCCTCTATCGGGT
The DNA here is from genome assembly GCA_036785325.1 of Urophycis tenuis. Lineage (NCBI taxonomy): Eukaryota > Metazoa > Chordata > Actinopteri > Gadiformes > Phycidae > Urophycis > Urophycis tenuis. Next base: position 168,778 of record JAXIVH010000049.1, on the reverse strand, counting down.
GACAATGATTTGTAAGCACTTGATGAGAAAGAAAGTGTGTTATGTCTGGTTTAAACATTTGCATAATTATAGCGCTCCCTGTATCATTTTGTGAGCGGACTGCATCACCATTCACAAAATCATATAAGTACCATTTTTTTCTGTATTTCTCAAAATAATGCATAATTAATGTTGGGTTGTGAACTTAAAATGTTATCCATCCATTCCAATTTCCTGTGTCTATAACCGCACCTTGGCTGCTGGCCTGTCTGATTGTAGGCTGATGAAAAGCAGCGGGCTGCCCAGCAGTTCACCAAGCTGCAGGCAGCCATGAAGGTTCTGGGCATCTCCAGTGAGGAGCAGAAGGCGCTCTGGCTCGTGTTGGGGGCCATTTACCACCTGGGAGCGGCAGGTGCCACAAAAGGTAACAAAAATGACACACAAAACACCCGCTGAGCAATGTTTTGTCTTGGCATGATTCAAATTGATAACAAGTGGATAAGCTATGGCCTATGCCTCTCATTTTGGGGATTGGTGGTTTAATGGTTAATGAGGGGTTTGAAATACACCTGGCTTTTAGCAGTTTGGAAAGGTAATTATGATTACCATGATAAAAGTGAATCTAAACGATCCTGCTGAGTTTTATGACATTAGAGTATAATGTTTAAACCAAGCCACCAACAGGGGTCAGACTAGACATATTCTGTGCATGCCCACAGCAATTCACTCAGTCCAGCTACAACTGCAAAAGGATTTTCCACTGCATGCTGTTCATCTTCAGACTAAATGTGATATTTTACTCACAAACGCATGCATGTGCATGTGCACGCACATAAACGCACATAAATAAATTCACGCACACATCCTGTCCAGGGACCTCCTCATCCTGGAGGAGCTTTTGTTTAGAGCATGCATTTTATGATACAGATAACTTCATGTGCACCACCTTAAGAACCATTTTATGATACAGATAACTTCATGTGCACCACCTTAAGGACCATTTGCCAAATGTTGGTTAATCTCTATAAATGTTTGGTCTATCACTGAGCCTGTTGACTCAGTTACACCTTTTTTTCAGTGTGTGGTCCAGTCTGCACATTGCATATGCACATTGTTGTATGTTTTATATAACGCTTTCCAACAGGAACAACTGGAGCTTCTCTTGCATATAGAAAAGCATGAAAATGTGTCTTTTTCAAAAAGCGTGTGTGTGTGTGTGTGTGTGTGTGTGTGTGTGTGTGTGTGTGTGTGTGTTGGGGGGGGGATACTGGTGTTTTTCAGTGTCTTGTGTTGAGTATGCAAATGGTTTTGATACATAAACTAATTCCCTGTCTAACGTCGTTTCTCTGCTTGCATGTTTGCATGCTGCGCCCTATCAAACGCAGAGGCAGATGAAGGTAATGGAAACAAGTCTTTCAACATCTTGTGTTACTTTCTTGTTTGTGTATCCCGCCTTAATGACTTTATCGCTCCTTCCAGACCCTAAGTCATTAGCATTTTTATTGTTTCTCCTTCCTGCCCATCCCTGCCGTCTCTGTTATTCCTTTTCTTCTCTCTTCTTGTTCCTCTCCATATGTTTTCACATAGTAAGATAATCCCTAAAACCACACAGCGCCATCCTTTCATTTTGATACACGATAAAAGTCCTCAATAAAATGTAGGATATGCACCTTATGAGTTGTGTTTGTTGCCAGTGCTGGTCTGTCACACTGGTGTGACGGTAGAAGAGCAAAGTCAAGCCAAATCTGTGTTTCATTTCTAAATGGGCAGAACCATTCCACTGGTTGTGTTTTTTGATATCGCCTGACCCGAGTCGACTGTTTTCATGTGATGTCTTTGCTTACCAATCTGATGGAGATGCACGACAAATGTACTGACAAAAACTGGCTTTGTGTCATGCACATTCCTGGGCACTTGGTAGGAAATATCTTGCTTGTTTGTACCAGATGCAAGGTCTTTTCAGTGCCTTTCCTGAGAGACTTTTGCCGTGAGCAGTTGACTTGACGCCATGCCTTGACAGAACAACACCATGGGATTAGGCTAACGCCCCTAACGGTTCTCTATATCTGCTGAGAGGTATCATCAGGGGCCGATGCTGAAATGCACTCACCACTGCAGGCCCCCCAGCCCCCCCACACCACGGCAGCCCTTTACCACCACCTGGTTTCCTGTGCACCCCACAAACACTCTGAACCGCGGGCGTGTCCACTGTTTGTGTCCTCGGTAGACTATACACCTCTGTAACTGTCGCATAGTAGTTAGTCGACTTACTTGCGCTAGACCCCTGCAAATAGTAGGCGCATTGCACTTGTGGTGTTGTGCAACTCTAGGACCAGAATAGTGTTACTAGGGAATGTGAAGTTTGGTCTTCTTGTGAGACAGACCCAACCGACCCACAGAGGCAGCGACCTCACCGCGGTGCAGTCCCCATAGCGTTGTACACCATCAATTTCACATTCTCTATTTCACACATTTTGTGGGAGCCCCGGTAGTCCTTTTCACTGAGGTGCCCTTAGGTTAGGGTTAAGACAACCACAGCTGTGGCTCATGACACTAAACAATGGTCTGTTCCTTTAACGTGTCAGGGCGCTGGTAGTAGACCTATCTTCACTTGTTTAGTTAGACGCCTCTGTGAAAAGGGTATATTGTAATTGACCTTATACTGACTCCTTCAGCGGGACGCAAGCAGTTTGCCAGACATGAGTGGGCCCAGAAGGCCGCCTACCTGCTGGGCTGCACTCTGGAGGAGCTCTCCTCTGCCATCTTTAAACACCAGGCCAAAGGTCTGCAGCGCTCCACCTCCTTCAGAGGAGGCCCAGACGAGGCCGGCCCCGGGGATGGAACAGGTACGCTCTCATCTGAAGCTGGAGAGGCTTGTTTGACTTGGTCGTATCACGCTATGGTGTTTGACTGTACCCATTGTGTTTGTTTTATTAGCCTGCTCTCTTTCTTGTCATTTTTATCACTGCCACGCTGTACTGATGCCGTTGGAATATTTTGTGTTCGCATTTCTTCAAAAAAGTATAAAATGTCCATTTCTAGGGCATAATAAAACTTGACAATGTAGAAAAATCCATAACACTCTACAGCTGTATAGGATATAGTGGATCAGCAAAACCACACAATGAGTTGTCCTTTCAAAACGTGTGTTAGTGTTGTACATTTGAAAACAATGTTGATGAAACATTGCTCTATGATTTCTTAATCATTCGTTCACTGTCTCTTATTGTGTCTCTCTTCCCTGGTGTATTTCTCGCTGGCTGTGTGTGAATCTCTCCCACCCTCTTGGCTCTCAGGTCCTAAGATCACAGCCCCGGAGTGTCTGGAGGCCATGGCCTCAGGCCTCTACTCTGAGCTCTTCACCTTGGTCATCTCCCTGGTGAACAGGTCTGCCCCACACTCACTCTGCTTCTCTCACCTCCCCCTCGGCCTCACTTCCATTTGAACCAATTGTTACCCATGAGTTATGAAGGTCCAGGCACAATTCAACTCTCATCGCCAGCAACTTAATTTTCATCATTCCAGGCAGTTCATTTATATGAATATAGGACTCTGAATTCTCTCTGGTAGCTATTCACCGTCAAATTGTGAGCAAATCAGAGAAGAAATGCACCTAGCATGTGGTTGCACGTACTGTTCTATTTGGTTTCCATAGATGTATTGCTTTTAATCGGCTGCCTCACTTTGGAGGCTGTATGCATTTGCCTTTCTGCTCATGTCCATTTTTTTTCTGACTGATACCTGACACGGTGTGTGTTGTGTTGTATTCTCCAGGGCGTTGAAATCCAGTCAACACTCTCTGTGCTCCCTGCTGATTGTGGATACGCCAGGCTTCCAGAACCCACGCATGGCGCAGCGCCAGCGGGGAGCAACCTTTGAGGAGCTCTGCCACAATTATACCCAGGAGAGGCTGCAGACGCTCTTCCATGAGCGCACTTTTGTCCAGGAGCTTGAGCGATACAAGGAGGTGGTCCTGAGGCTTATTACCTAACCTACACAAATCCCTTCCATGCTTCTTGACATCATGAGAACGCCTTTACAAATTCAGAGTGCAGATTTCAATCAGATAAAGAAATGTTTATGTATTAATTGCTATTTAACAACAGTATTGTTTTGTTCTTTTTCTATTTTTCAGATAAAAATCTGCTTAGTCTTACTCTATGTTGTGCATTTTTTCTCACTCGATGTACTCATATAGACTCAACCAAATCAAATGTCTGGAAGATGATCTTGTTCTTAAACACCTTATCAGTAATTGTGAATTATTTTGATCATGCCTTTCTGCCTTTTCCTTTATTATCAACATTAATGTAGGTGACGAAGCTAACCCTCTACCCCCCTCCCCCAACTCATTTAGGAAAACATAGAGCTTGCTTTAGATGACATAGAGTCCACCACCTCACAGTCTGTAGCAGTTATTGACCAAGCCTCAGCCCAAACCCTGGTAAGCACACTCTGCCAATGTGTTGTCTATGTTGATGCTGGTATTCACTTTGTAAGATGTTTTTCTGTACCGAGGCCCTACCACCCCGTTTCTCTTCTGACTAACCAAAGGCTGTCTGTCGTTCATGCTCATTTTCTTGAACATCAGTCTACAATTTGAGATTCATCTTGGCAAGTTTGAATACCAATTCTATTATGCTGAGAGGCGTTAGAATTAATTGAAGTTGTCACAGTCGTTAAAGAAGTGTGTTAGGACACGCCTGTGAGTCAAGAAGAAAGAAAAGAATATGGATGCTTAACCCAAGTGACTACATTCAGTAACAAACAACAAGTCACGCTCATAGCCAACAGGAAAGCAAATTACTCAAACAAAAAGGCAATTCTGTTGTTTTGTGTGTGTTTGTGTGTATGTGTGCCATTGAACTTGCCTCACACACACACACACACACAGATTTAATTTAGTTTCAGCCCTCCAATACATAATCATTTAATTTGCTTGGATAGAATGCCCTAAAGCCCAATCGGGTTGGTGGGTTCCTTTTTATTCTTCAATGTAGTGATTACAATGAACAGAAGAAGACCCACTTGTTAGGCCTACCAATGGACGACCATGCCTGACTGTCTGGGTTTTATTTACTTCATATTTAACTAGGATATATATAAAACAAAGCTGAGCTACTATGGTTAAAATGATGCATTGCTTCATGACAACTAATTGATTATTGAGCAACTTTGCTTGAAAAGCCTGTCAGTATAACTCACCACCTGACACACGTGTGTGTGTACAGGTGCGTACCTTGGCGAGGACAGATGAGGCGCGTGGCCTGCTGTGGCTGATGGAGGAGGAGGCGGTGCAACCTGGGGGCTCAGAGGAGACGCTGCTGGAGCGGCTGTTCAGCTACTATGGAGAAAACAACGGTAAGAGCCCCGCCTGGCTAAGACCTAGCCCTGCCTGGGTAAGAGCTAGCCCCGCCTTGGCAAGGGCTAGCCCTGTCTGGCTAAGAGCTAGCCCCGTCTGGGTAAGAGCTAGCCCCGCCAGGGTAAGACCTAGCCCCGCCTGGGTAAGAGCTAGCCCCGCCTTGGCAAGGGCTAGCCCTGTCTGGCTAAGAGCTAGCCCCGTCTGGCTAAGAGCTAGCCCCGTCTGGGTAAGAGCTAGCCCCGCCTGGGTAAGAGCTAGCCCCACCTTGGTAAGGGCTAGCCCCGCCTGGGTAAGAGCTAGCCCCGCCTGGGTAAGAGCTAGCCCCACCTTGGTAAGGGCTAGCCCCGCCTGGGTAAGAGCTAGCCCCGTCTGGGTAAGAGTTAGCCCCGTCTGGGTAAGGGCTAGCCCCGCCTTGGCAAGGGCTAGCCCCTCCTGGATAAGAGCTAGCCCCGCCTGGGTAAGGGCTAGCTCCGCCTGGGTAAGGGCTAGCCCCGCCTGGGTAAGGTCTAGCCCCGTTTGGGTAAGAGCTAGCCCCGCCTGGGTAAGAGCTAGCCCTGCCTGGGTAAGAGCTAGCCCCACCTGGGTAAGAGCTAGCCCCGCCTGGGTAAGAGCTAGCCCCGCCTGGGTAAGAGCTAGCCCCGCTTGGGTAAGGGCTAGCCCCGCCTGGGTAAGAGCTAGCCCTGCCTGGGTTGCATGGCTGTCAAACCACTGTGCTAAGAACATTGTCAGACCACAGGATGCAGTCCCGGGAGGGGAGTAGGTGTTGAGGTGCTGGGATTGTCACTGGGGGAGCAGTTAGCTAGTGGAGCTAGGTGTGGGTGAGGGTGATGCCAGGGTTTTGGTGCGTGTAAGATCTTCGGCAGCAGAGTGTTGAAAGTACTGGAGCCTATCCAGGGCTTTGTCAAGGATATGATATGAGCTGACACAAACACTCATCAACTCTCTCTGCAGGGCCCAGTCTGCTGCTGAAAGGAGAGAAGCCCCAGCACTTCCTGCTGGGCCACAGCTCTGGAACTGACTGGGTGGAGTACGACGCCCAGGGCTGGCTCAGCCATGCCAAGCAGAACCCGGCCTCCCAGAAAGCTGCCACGCTGCTGCAGGACTCTCAGAAGTATGGCAACACTTTCACCAGTTCACCGTTAAGCCCCATGTCCATGCTGAGCACCGCCTGGGCGGTCCAGCCTGCCTTTTGGAGGCGCCAGGCCGGGCTGGACCGGCTCTGCTGGCGCCTGATCGGCTGGTAGAGGGATCATGGCGCCATCTAGGCATTGAGTTATCTATAGGGTTCAGGATAAGCTGAAACAATTCTTGTTTCTTCCTTCTTTTCTTGATTTCTCTTGCTGTCTGGCAGTATAGTACATTTGATTAATTGTTCCTAAATAAAACATGATGAGGCCACATAATCTGACCAGAATGTGACCGATTGAAGCCGACTGCCAACGACCTCTGAGCGAGGTCAGTGTCAACACTGACCCAGAGCTCTCTGAGCTGCCCTGAGCGGGGTGCTGGTGGCGTGGCAGCCCAGCGTCCCACAGGGAGTCTCACACCAACGCTGAGCTCTCCTGGAGCTTCTCAGACACATGGGGTTCATGCAACCAACCACCTGCACCTTTCACCCTTTCATATTTCATGTGGATGTTTATATGACAATTTATTCAGCATGTACTATTATTATTATTGTTATTATTAATAACTAATAATAATATATTTTTGTTGCTTTTTGTTATATTATGTTTACTTGCTGTACACCCTTTGCTCCAGAATTATAGAATTATTATTTGTCAAACACTTATACCTAATTATTTTATACCAATAATATTATCCAATATCCACGGCAGTAGCTCAGTGGGTAGAGCGGGTCATCCACTAACCGGAGGGTTGGCGGTTCGATCCCCACCTCCAACTGTCCACATGTCGAACCCCACTAATGTACTGATTGTAAGTCGCTTTGGACCAAAGCGTCTGTGAATTGTCAATGCAATATTTGTCATGTAAGGAAAATGATTATAATAATATAATAAATTAATCAGAATTATGCAGCATCGTAAGCATATGGCCACTCAAACAATACTTACTGCAATATGCCACTTATACCTTAATTTACCTCCTTGATTGAAGTGTCAATCTCCTGCTGATTAACCTTATTAAGCCTAGCATTTGGATTCAGTTTCAGTGTGTTTGACGAGATGAAGATATATCTTCTTTAATTAATCCGCTGATACTCGTTCAAATACTTTAAATACTTTAAATACTTCAAATACTTTATTTCTCCCCCTTTCTTTGCTACAGTTGCCTTCTAAACTGTGGCTGGTTATTTTCTGTATGCTAGCGTCATCTATCCTTGACCACTTTAACCGTCACCATGGTTACCAACAGGAAGAACATCAGCGGGCTGTTCATGGGCCGGGCGGGCGGGGCCACGGTGCTCTCTGGCTCCATCGCCGGCCTGGAGGGCGGCTCGCAGCTGGCCCTGCGCCGGGCCACCAGCATGAGGAAGACCTTCACCACAGGCATGGCCGCTGTCAAGAAGAGGAGCCTGTGCATACAGATCAAGCTGCAAGTGGTGAGGATGACTCGACTACTGTGGACGTTCCAGGTTCAACCTGGAGTATTTATATGATTGTAACTGTTTATATTTTAGTCATTTAGTCAGTAATGTCCCTCTGGATGAATAAATTATCCATCTATCTATCTCTCTCTCTCTCTCTCTCTCTCTCTCTCTCTCTCTCTCTCTCTCTCTCTCTCTCTCTCTCTCTCTCTCTCTCTCTCTCTCTCTCTCTCTCTCTCTCTCTCTCTCTCTCTCTCTCTCTCTCTCTCTCTCTCTCTCTCTGTCTGTCTGTCTGTCTGTCTGTCTGTCTGTCTGTCTGTCTGTCTGTCTGTCTGTCTGTCTGTCTGTCTGTCACCAGACCCGCTGATTATGAAAACAAACAAACAAATGACCATACTTTTGTAAAATATATATACCAAAAATATATATATTTACATATTTTTTTTATGTTAATCAATTACACCCTCACCAAAATGGTACATTCCCTCCATGTGTAGGTGGCTAATTTAGGTTGTATACATTGCAGGTTGTAGGAGTAGTAGTTTCTCAATTTAACCAACTTTTACCCCAGAGCAGTGGGCTACGGTTTCACTTGTGATATTCCAACAAGCCTTTTCCTGTCTCAAGTTGTCATCCAGATAAAAAATTCTGAAGTATTTATGTGTGGTCAATATGTTCGGTCCAACCCCTACCCATCATAGTCCTCACCGTAACAGATGGGTTTGACACAGTTATCCGACAATAAGAAACACTAGCAGTGGTGGGCAGTGGCTGCTACTTTCCCACCCTGGTTACAGTTGAAATCACAGCACATCAATCAGTCAAGTGCTCTCTTACGACCACTTTCTACAATTTTGTACATTTCTAAAGTCCCACAGCAATGATACGGCTAAGAAAAGTGTTTCCGAGATTTCCATCATATGCAGCAATATGCCATAGGGGGTTCTGTAAGATTAGGAATATATTAAATTTTTCTTGTTTTTCCTCTTTCAGGATGCTTTAATTGACACAGTGCGCAGATCCAGGATCCATTTTGTCCACTGCCTCCTTCCCAAAGTGGAGTCTGTGGGCGTGGTGGGGGACCCCCGAGTCGCCCATGGGGAGACCCCTGACTCTGGCCTCATGACGCTAGATGTGGGTCTGCTCCGGGCCCAGCTCCGTGGCTCGAAGCTACTGGATGCTCTGCGCATCTACAGGCAAGGTACTGGAACTGTGTCTTTTTAAGGTTCTGGAACTGTGTCTTTTTAAGGTTCGGGAACTGTGTCTTTTTAAAGTTCTGGAACGGTGTCTTTTTAAGGTACTGGAACTGTGTCTTTTTAAGGTTCTGGAACTGTGTATTAAGGTTCTAGAACTGTGTATTTTTAAGGTACTGGAACTGTGTATTTTTAACGTTCTGGAACTGTGTATTTTTAAGGTACAGGAACAGTATGTTTTTTGGCTTCTCCACTCTTCCAGAGAAACCAAAAAAATTATATTGAGGCTTCTCCTCACTGGTTAAAAATTGTGCAAATTGTTGCTTATATGCTTTAATATTGCCATTCCAAAATAAATCACGCATGCTTACTCTGCCGACTAAGCCTTTCCTGGGGAGCTGGGTCATATTGTATCCTCGAAACTTTTTCTTTCTCAGTTTCTTATTTGGCTCATCCTCTTGAACAAAAATGACGGTGGCACTTGCTCTGCTTGAGAATAAAATGAATATTGGTGAATATTGACCCCCCCTGTGCACCTCTTGCCTGCCCCCCCCCCCCCAGGGTACCCTGATCACATGGTGTTCTCTGAGTTCCGGCGACGCTTCGACGTGCTGGCACCACACCTGACCAAGAAGAACGGCCGCAACTACATCGTCACAGACGAGAGGAGGGTATGTTCCTTGATATTGTTACATGCACACGTGCTCTCACACACTCGCACACACACACACACACACACAGTTTTTTCCTACCTCCCCCCGTTCTCAGTTCATTCTTCCCATCCCCTCACCACTCCAAGAAGCACTCTTGTGTGTAATTAATTATGATTGCGCAGGCTGGCAGCATACGACCGCTGTACTGATTAATTACTGGCAAGGCCAAGAAGAGGTTTTGCTTTCCTCTGCCGCCACCCCCCCTCCTCCCTGTGTCTCTCCATTTTTTTCTCTTCTTTTTTTCCCTCTCCCTCTTGCGTCTGCTCTTGCTGCCTGCCTCGTTATCTTTCAAGTCTCTTTTGTAAAGGAGGTCGAGTGCTTCATGCACATCTCCAAGCATATGATTAATGTCTGCTGCTGTCTTTTCTCACTAGCCGGCACCTTTTGGTGATTAGCTGCTTTTTTTTAAGCTGATTAAAGGAAGGGATCCCATTTGCATACGTGTTTAGACTACAATGCAGTGGTGGACCTAAAGGGTTTAGCTGGCATTATATATAGCGTTTTGTATGCATTCATGCATTGAGCTGTATATGAATGAAAATATTGGTAGTACTCACTGGTCCTTTTGATGGGCTGTGTGAAAATCAGATTTTTAAAGCTTAGTCACCATAGGCCACTATACAATTAAAACATTTGTGAGCAAAAAAATTGTTTGCTAAATCTCCTCCTAATTGTCCCTTTTTGCCCAAACAACCACAGTTTTTTTCTCTCCCACTAACACCCTAGCTAGCTGCTTGGCTTTAAAGTGTGTATGTATGTGTGTGTTTGTGTGTGTGTGTGTGTGTGTGTGTGTGTGTGTGTGTGTGTGTGTGTGTGTGTGTGTGTGTGTGTGTGTGTGTGTGTGTGTGTGTGTGTGTGTGTGTGTGTGTGTGTGCATGTTAGTGTGTGCACTGTAAAGGCCTTCTCTTTAAAGACATCAACGGGCTCAAATGTTATAGAGGCTTCCATAGAAAAGTGAAATGTCAGAGCAAGCAGCTCGTCTTCCACTTACTTTGGATTTAAAATGCAGGGTGAGGAGGGAAGGTGTTTATCTATATGTGTGTTGAATGTTGATCAGGGTGTTTGTTGTGATTTGGCAAACAGGTCACAAAATGTGCAGGCCACTTGAGGTAACCGGATCTCTGAAGCTATCCCCATTTTTTATTTATATTTGTGTGTGCGTGTCCGTGTGTGTGTGTGCTTGTGTGCGTGTATAGGCAGTGGAGGAGCTGTTGGACTCGTTGGAACTGGAGAAGACCAACTACCACATGGGGCTTAGTAGAGTAAGTGAAAACTATTAAACTATTCGTTTTTATTTCCACCCATATTAAAATGTACTTAAAATTGCTGAAGGAGTTTCAAGTGTGTTTGACCTATGTGGGCTTTTTTTTCTTGACTGAAAAAAAAAGAAGTATGAGAATTTATGAATCTATATCTACTGCACATGAACATCTATATTATATTATAGATCTATATCTATCTATATCTATACTATAGATCATATTATGAACTGTTCCCTTCAGGTGTTCTTCCGAGCTGGGACTCTGCCCAAGTTGGAGGAGCAGCGTGATGTGCAGACCAGAAGGAACCTCACTCTGTTCCAGGCTGCTTGTCGGGGGTTCCTGGCCAGGCAGGCCTTTAAGAAAAGAAAGGTAACATGCTTGACCCACAGCTGAACACAATCACATAGCGAGACTCCTCAACTAAACCACACAGCTAGAGCACTAAACCACACCCCAAAACCAAGGCCGTTGCAACGAATATCGGGAGTTGATTATAAATCAAATAATAATTTCAGCATTCAATTAAAAACTACTCCCAGCCATGATGCAAATATGCCGCATATTCCTACAATAATCGGTGAATAATCATGAAGACGAGCTCATGCTCCATGTTCAATAGCTAACATAGGCAATCACTCCTTCGTAGAAAGTTGGCATCCTAAACGAAACCTTTGTCATACAACTGCACACCTTCATGTAATCCAAAGCAACTTACAATCACGTACTGAGGTGCAATTAAACATTGGCTTGTAGCACCAACTGCCATCCAGATGAATGATTAAGATAGCGATAATTATAGGTCTATGTAGTATCACTGGGTACAATTTGAGCGCTGTGTGTTGGGAAACGTAAACTGTAATAATATATAATAAGCTTTTACCTCGGCCAGCTCCTACAACATGAACAGTGTCCATGGTTAAAGTACATCAACGCCATCCTGAGGCAGTCTTATTATAATATCATTTTCTGCCTAATGTTTTATTAACTTGACAAGGAATATGTTTTTATTTGTAGAATGCCCTCTTGTGGACGGAACAACCACATGCTGATAGTGGCATTGGCGATGCATATGCCTGTGTTTACGGTGCATAATAAATTAAAATAGGTACATAGTAAATTAATAATTGGCTAATTTTGAGCATTGAGCAAATTTGAATATATGTGGTTTGCTGCTTATTACTTATAATATGTTAAATATTATAAGTAATAAGAAGTTACATTTGAATGGGATTATAAAGAAAGATTGGCAGCTGTAAAGCCATTATCTCAAAACAAATGCTTAAATGAATGCATTGTGGCAGAAGGGCTGAGAGTCACTGAGGGTAACGATGGAAGTGCTGCAACTGTTTTGGTAGAAGTAGGTCCATTTGATACTTGAGCTTAAAAACAAAATTGTCCTGTACATTTAACCTGATACCAGGGTGAAAGCGAAATCAGAAACATAAGCCACGCCTCACCATGGGGAATGGTCACATGGAGCTAATACCTTCACCCCCACGGCCCCTCTGTCACTCTTTTCACTCTCCTGCCGTCGCTGGCTTTTATGTCATGCACTGTTTCTCACTCCACACCGTCACTCCAACATCCACGGGCGCCGGGTGAGAGTGGCAGTGTGTTGAGGTTTTCACCGGCAGCCCTGCAGTGGTAAGCCTAATTAAATAGTTGCCTAAAGACAGAACTCTCCCCCCTGACTGGGAACAGGTGGGCTCAGGCAGTGTTTTAGAACAACATTGTCTGTGTGGCCTTGCATATGTGTGCATGGCTCCATGGCAGGTGCCAGGTGGGAGGGAGAGCTAAAAGTCAATGAAAAAAGCCAGTCCTTATTATGGGTGTTTCCTTCTTTGAGAAGTCCCTCTGTTTACATATATTGATGCTCTGCAGCTGGTAAAGCACTCATTCTTGCATTTATGGGATTTTGTTTGATGAAAAAAGCAGTGTTAAAACAAGGAGGGGGATTCTAAATCGGAGTGGAACAATGTAACCTATTACCATTATACCCACAGCCTCAAACAGCACAGTTATGGCTACACTAATGTTTTTCAAGTAGAATTGTCAGTGTGTGTGTTTGGGTGTGACAAGGGGTTCGCCACTCCTGCGGTTAAGAGTATCTTCCAAGGCCTGCCAAATAAATTCAATGATTTTGAAAAAGTGCAAGCATTTTCCTCTAAGTTGCAACCTGAAAAATGGAAGTACCAAGGGAAATACAAGGTAAAAAAAAGGCTTATGTTTCTCATCCCTATACAAGCGGTCCAGTACAGAAAACAACAGCTCCATTCAGCTGCACCATCGCCGCACTGTGAATGGCCTGGCTTGGCCGTGAGTCTACGATAATTGGACACCCACTTGACTCTGTAGCCAAGAGGGGAATATAGACTCACCCATTATATCGGCTTGAGGAATAGAAGGAAATTGATTACATACATTTACGTGAGATTGCAATGACTTTCATAGAACACCATTTACTGATGCTTACTGCATGCACACCGTGAGAACCCCCAATAACATAATTACAAAGAAGTGACGTATTTCACTTTTAAAATGGGGGTTGTACCGATAAAGATGTACACGCTGTTCAAAAAAACAACAACAACACTGTTTTCAAAGAAGGTTCTCACACTGCCACATCAGCTGCAGTCAAACCCCAGCTCTCAACAAAACACCTTGCTCGCTCCACCCATAATCAGGACCCAAAAATCGATGTGCTATAGCCCTGCCATTTCCAATCTGCTACACTGGGCTTCTGGACTTCTATGAGACCCACTTTATTCTATTTGAATCTGTTTTTGAAATAGTGGCCTGATCCGTGGCAGACAACCCCAATGATGTGAGTGGTGGCACAGCCCACTCACACACAGCCCAGCAGAGCACTCATGTGGAACCTCGTCTCAGAAGACACAGAATCTGAACCGCAGAATGCATTTATTTGCTTTTGATTGTTGTAGATATTTACCAGATAAACACAACTTGGGTGGCGGAATTTAATAAGGATTTTAAAATACACTTTGCCCTAGTGGGACGTCATGCTTGGGCATGTCACATAGCCATTTTATTTTGTCATGCTGTTTAAGAATAGGACCTAGGACAGGACAGTACTGGTTCTTCCAGCAACTGGTGACATGGACAATTCCACTATTCCTTTCTTTCAACCTTGGGGCCCAATATGTTGGGTTAAATGTACCATGAGAGCTTGCCTTTTGTCCTGTATTCTTGCTGATATAATTCACAAACTGCCTCACACCAGCCCACACATTATCTGCCAAAATCACACTCCCGGGAGGGTGCCGGGCTAAAAGGGACAGCATGAATACTGCCAGGGCTCTGAGGCACGTTTGCACATGTCTGGATCTCCAATAAATGGCTTTAAAGGAATCGCAGAATTGTTTAATTCCAAATTCATCATATTGCGTCCAGAAGGGGAGTTTGCTGGCTTAGTGTTTGCTTTCCGTTAGCCGGCTCCATTGACTTGCAGTTTCAGTAGCCTAACGCCTGTTGTGTGTGAGGGGAATTCTCTTTTAATTACTTTCCAAAGATTTCCAATGTGTTCCGAATAGTCGCTCACTCAAAACGATTGCCAGAAACAGCACAACAACATTGTAGTTTTATTTCTGCACATCACAGGTAGCCTAAATCATGCTGCTGAATTATCTGTGTGTTTGTAGACAAACTTCAATCTTGTTGTGTTGATACGGTCAAGTCACTTGAGCGAGACACATTTATCGATCATTTGCACACTTCTGATGATTTCGTACAAGCAACTGAAATGAATTCCTGTTAGTAGGAGTAGTTCTGACATACCCAGTCAGATGGAGAACAGAAAAGAAAGATGCATCAACAGAGCATGTCAAGGATAACTTAAGTATCGCGTCATACGGTTGCTCTCGCACCTGCTTTCATCGTGCAACAATGTTTTGTATGTCTCCTCCAGATCCAGAACTTGGCCATCCGCTGCATCCAGAAGAACATCAAGAAGAACCGTGGGGTGAAGGGCTGGCCCTGGTGGAAGCTCTTCACCACCGTCAGGCCTCTCATTGAGGTGCAGCTCACCGAGGAGCAGATCCGGGGCAAAGACGTGAGTGCTGCCTGATGTCTTGAAATGAGTTCCACCACATGGGATCATTCTCTACACGCCAGCGCTGACTCACCGCCCACTTTTTAATAATGTTCTGCTCCGGTCGGTCGTGTCACTCGGCTCAACGAGACTTTTCATCAAGCCAACCGGTGTCTCGTAGGCGGGACTTGGGGGAAAATGAGGCTGACAGAGTCTGTGTGTCCATTGTGAGCAGTAGAAAACAACAGACCTTTGAATCTGTCTTCTAAAGTCGAAGGATTTTGCTGCTATTCAAGCTGTTTTGAAAACAGTGGGCAGAAATATCTTCTGTAAAATCAGCAACAGAGCCCCTTCATGTCTGAAAGCATTATCTGTCTAATGAATGGTTACGTTGGAAGCAACCCCGCCCCCAAACACATGTCAGATGGAATAACTTCAGACTGAATTATGTAGTAAAACAAATCTGACCCAAGGCAAGACATTTTTGAAAATATGTTTTAGAATCGATACATCTTACAATAATACACTATGCAGATAAGATGTAATATATTGCACTTCGAGCCTTGAAATAAATGTTGGTTCTTGATTAATTTTCCAGGAGGAGATCCAGCAGCTGAAGCAGAGATTAGAGAAGGTGGAGAAGGAGAGGAACGAGCTGAGACTCAACAGTGACCGTCTCGAGAGTCGGGTATGACACACGCACACGCACACGCGTACGTGCGCGGTTCAATTCGGGGCTGCGACACTTGAAACAATTTCACAATTTCACAAGCAACAATATGCTAACATTTGTGCGTGTGTCCCTGAACCAGATCACAGAGTTATCATCAGAGGTTGCTGATGAGCGTAACACAGGCGAGTCTGCCTCACAGCTGCTGGAGACAGAGACCTCGGAGAGACTGCGCCTGGAGAAGGACATGAAAGATCTGCAGGTTGGTAGGCCCCGTGTACACACGCGCACGCACACACACACGCACACACACAGTTCTTCCTAGGAACAGCTCTGTCAGTCACTGAAATAACTTCAATTGGAGGTTAAAAGAAGTGCACTTTTGATCTGAGATTGGTTTCTGCACAAATAGATTTCTTACTGCCAAGATTGTCGGTGGCCTTAAAAAACACAAATCTGCAGCATGTGTTGTTGTTTTGTGCTGTTGTGCTTGGTTAGCACCCAACCAGGTAGTCATGGTAGCACATTTCTTTTACAATTTCTTAGTCGTTTTAAATCATTAATTGATCATCAATAAGTGCATGCTTAGCTGTCATTTAATACAACTGCTTCAGGAAGAGATATATGAAGTCAGTGCACCAATGCAACAACGTAATTTGTCATGGTGGCTAGATAACATTTTTCCTTTTATACACACAGCCAGATACATTGCACATTGTCATTGTAAAATCACGTTGTCCACCTACCTCCACCCACCCCCTGGCCTTTGAGTTCCACTGTTGTGACATTTTCATCATCGGTCTTTATATTCCTGGTCATTTTTAGTGTCCGCCACATCCTAATCACTTTTTTTTAACAGAGAAGAAATATGTGCATGTGTTTGGATGCGTGGCTGTGTCAGCCGACTCTGTATATTTTATAGTTAATGAGAAGTTCTCCCTGTCAACCCACTTTCTCTCCCTCTGTGCCTCTCCAGTCCAAGTTTGACAGCATGAACAAACAGATGGAGTCGATGGAGATGGAAGTGATGGAGGCTCGACTCATCAGGGCCTCCGAGCTCAACGGGGAGATGGATGATGATGACACAGGTTTGATTGACACACATTTGCACACGTGCAGTATGATGTTCAAAAACGTCCAAAAGTACATTCAGTACACTACCAAAGGGTGTTGCCAATATTGATGCGTGGGAAGGTTTCAGGACCCAACTGAACCGGATTTGCTTTTAGTCAAGTAACCTGCAGAACCACACCACTGATTGGTGGCATATTCCGCTCATAGCTGTGGTTGTAACAAAAACATTTTGAAACCATGTACATTTAATCAATTTATCCTCATTTTAATCTAAAACACATGATAGACAGGGTTCCCACGGGTCATGGAATTTCTGGAATATCATGGAATTTCATAAAAGTTTTTCCAGTCATGGAAAGTCATGGAATTTGACCATTTTGCATGCACAGTCATGGAATATCATGGAATTTTCTTAACAGTTGTGTAGAAGCAAAACTTGGGTGTATTTTGTTGCTTACTTTTTTGTTTGGTGTATAACAATGTTTCTTACTGATTATAGACCCTTTTACTTTTTGTAAACAATGATGACTTAGAACGTTTGCGCACGCAGCCTGGCAACAGAAGTATGGCGGAGATCAACGGCTTGTCAACCTATGCAAGGGGATTGTCAGCAAAAGATTGCGAATATTACCTTAACAAGTTGACTTTGACAAATGGTGTCCGACTTCCAGATCCGTGTGCTATTAATGAGTGGGTTGATGACATTAGCAAGTGGCCGAATATACAGTGGCCAGATACACATATTTAGTTGAGAAACCAAGCGTGTACACCAGAGAGAAATTACGAGCCTATAAGTCACTGGATGCTTACGAATATGTTGTCTGTGGTCATGTACAGGACGTCAAATAACATGACATAGACACAGAGTTTTGTGTATTGAAATCACAAGTTCTCCCTAGTCAAAGGCAAGGACACAAGTAAATGAAACACACGTACGTGTTTGTTTACTAGACTAGCCTGCTAGCTGCTATCCAAATCACACGATCACACACCAGCTTATCAAACGTTAGCTGCATTTGATTATTATTCTACATTGTACAGACAATCACTAACGTAATCCGGGGAAGTCAAAGAGTAGATATGAAGTGGGCGCTGCAGATGCGAGCATTTTTTTAAAATTGTTTTAATTGTTTTATTTACCGTGTGTTTACAGGGCTTTCAGCCGAGAAGGGTGGTCATTTCTGACATTTACACTTAAGTTCTGCATATCTGTGGTTGTGTAAACCTTCATATAGATAAAGAACAGCTCTAGTGTTGAAGATAATCTTGTTTTCACACTTTTAAAATCTTTTTAACGTCATTTCTTTTTACGGAAGTGGTCATGGAAATTTTGTTTTTTGGGTCTGGAAAGTCATGGAAAATCATTGAATTTTTATATCTGACTTAGAGTGGGAACCCTGGATAGATATTCTCTGTAGACTTTATTGTTACAACTGAATTTGAATAGAAATGTCAATATGACAAATATGGATATTGTTTTAAAGACTGAACACTCAAAGCCTTTTGTCCTTCCTAAAACATATCACATGTTTTGTTGTTTTTAATTCCTATAGTTTTCATTTAGAAGTTAAATGTGCATTTTCATAGGTAGTTTTACAATCAAATTACAGTATAAAAATGACATTTGAAGTGATATTTGAAACAAGTTCCAGAAACAACCCAACAAGATTGTGGTTTGTGTACAAACAGATAATTCGGCACTATTTTCAGCACTGTGATTATTAGGCTAAATACTACCCAGCCAGAAGCAGCTGATCTTATCACAGGTAGCCGAATGATCACAATGCCGTAAATAGACTACCTGTTTATAGACAAGCTACAATCTTGTTGTGTTGTTTCTGGCATGGTTTTGAATCGTCGACTATTTGTAACTCTTTAAAGTAATTAAGAGTACTCCCCTCACATGAACAGGACTGAGGCGACTATGACTCTGCAAGTCAATGGAAGTGGCTAACTGAAAGTGAATGACAAGCAAGAAAGCATATACTGTAGAAGTGTTTAGTTTGTGTCTTGTTATGTGTTAGCGTGTTTTTTTCCTTCCATCAGATTTGATTTGACTGTTTCGAAAAACATGGCATAAAAAAAAAAACATATTGTCCAGCTTGGCTTTGCAGCATAAATGTAAAGTAGACTTTTCCAAGCCTTCTCGGCTTTCCCGTGCGTCTATGATTATACAGTGTTTTGATCCTGTACACTGACACATGGTGGGGGCCTGATTCATCCACCCATCCAGGAAATGTATTCCAAAAATACAAATGGATTGTCTCTCGGCCCGCAGGAGGAGAGTGGAGGCTCAAGTACGAGAGGGCCATCAGGGAGATTGAGTTCACCAAGAAGCGGCTGCAGCAGGAGTTGGATGACAAGCTGGAGGTGGAGCAGCAGAACAAGCGGCAGCTGGAGAGGAGGGTGAGACGGCACACACACACACACACACACACGCACACACGCACACACACACATGCACGCACGTACGCACGCACGCACACACACACACACACACACACACACACACACACACACACACACACACACAGGCACATACACACGCACACAGGCACACGCGCACGCACGCACGCACACACACACACACACACACACGCACACACGCACACAGGCACACGCACGCACGCACGCACGCACGCACGCACGCACACACACACACACAAACCAAAAGGGCTGACAGGAGGTCAACATGTTCCTTTTCTCCATGCCAAACAGCCCCCAAAAAAGACCTAGACCTAGACAACACAGTTTCTACCCGTAAGCACAACAATACAATCAAATCAAATCAAGTTTATTTGTAAAACACATTTAAAAACAGCTGTAGCAAAGTGCTGTACAGTGCTTTGATGACAGTGGGCACACAAGAACACACACAAGAAACAAGAAACATATGAAATACCATGAATCACAGTACATGGGTGTCAAAACAGGGAAACTGCAAGTTTATATACTGTATATATATATGAAAGTGACTGAGGTTGTTAATAATCTAGGGGCTGCAACAACAAATGCACAACCCCCCTTGAGTTTAAATGTGGACCAGGGCACTGCCATGAGTTCTAGGCCAGGTAACGTGGGACCCTGGGGGCTGCAGAGGGGCAGAGGAGCTCTGACAAACAAGCAGGTGGGAACCCATTCCAGGCTTTAAGGACAAACAGTAGAATTTTTTATTTGGCTCTGTAGCGTTTGGGGAGCCAATGAAGAGAGGCCAGCGGGGGTGGTGTGAAATGAAATGTTTCACCTTCTGACAAATGTACTTTTTGTAAGTCGCTTTCGGTAAAAGCATCTGCTAAATGCCCTATATGTAAATGGGATGTGTTCACTCCTCCTCTAGACATAGTTGCCTGGCAGAAGTATTTTGGACTAGTATAAGGAGTTACAGTAATCCAGTCGTTATTAAATAAAATCATTGATGACTTTTTGAAGATCACAGTGTGAGACAAATTTGACACGTTTGATTTTGGAGATGTTTTTTTTAATTTGGAGAAGCTATTATTACTGATTGGAGCTGTTTTTCAAATTTATGGGCTGACTCAAATATCAGACAAAGATTGTTGGCAGTCTGTTTGACATAGGCAGCTAGCTGGCCCAGGTTTTTAGTAATAGTTTGTATGGAATCGGTGGGGCCGAATATAACAACTTCAGATTTGTTATTCAATTGAACAACGTTTTGAGGCATCCAGCAGTTTATGTCCTCAAGGCATTTTTTCATTCCTTAAAGTGTGCTGGTCATCAGGAATCAGGGGGGGTGTAAAGCTGTATATCATCTGCATAGCAGTGGAAGTAAATATTATATTTTTGAATGATATGATCCAGAGGGAGAACATAAAAAGATAAAAGTATTTGGACCAAGAATAGAACCTTGGCGGACCCCACCCAAAATATTGACTGACGATGAAGAGAAAGTGCCCGTATTGACAGAGAAGGTTCTGCTATTCAGGTATCAGGTGAGCCAGGCCAAAGCTCTGCCACCCATACTCACTCCTTCCTTGAGATGGTAAATGATTATGGTATGGTCATCGGTGTCAAAGGGAGCAGTTAGGTCTAATAGCAGTTGTAGTGCCCAATCTCCAGAATCAGTAGCAAGGAGCAGGTCGTTGGATACTTTTAGCAGGGCTCAATCTGTACTATGGAAGGCCCTGAAACCAGATTGGAATTTCTCATGGATGTTTTTGTGGTTCAGACATGACATAAGCTGTAACAGCTGTAACATCAATAGATAAGAATGGTTGTTTATATATGGGTTTGAAATTATTGAGATGGGAAATAAATAAAATATATAAATAAAATAATAATACAAAAAACAACCTAAAACTTTAAATATAAATTTTCATCCTATATGCAATGAAAAAGGTATACAGATAAATCTAACAATATCAAGTATATCTAACTGGTATTGGATGACTCCCACACACTCCCACAACACAGATTGTTATGTTTGTACAAAAGTAGCACATAAAAATCACAGCAAATACACAATTGTTTTCCTTTCATCAGCTTTGCCTGCTGTTCCTGCTCTATTATCCATTTTCCTTCTCAAAGTCGTATTGTTGTGCTCTTACAAAACTCACAAGCCTCATAAGGCCACCCTTATACCGCAAGGCAAGCTTATATTTTAGTTTCCCGCTGAAGATGACGTAGATCCTGTTGAAACCAAAATGGTGACAGGCTAGCCTTGGCTGGGCAGTAACATATTTCTGCATTTGTGCATTGAGTTGTAAAAAAAAACTCCATCAAATGAAATTATCTATAATGACCTAAGTGCTGTTTTTATTTTGTTGAATATGGTAGGAAGTAAGGCAAAGACTCACTTCTGACAAAAGCCAATGCTAATTTCTGTTCATCTGGTCACGTAGTTGGTTGCTCTATTTCAGATAAAACAGTCTAGATTGCTCCGTTGATTGCTCCACCTTGATCGAGCACCACCATGGTTTTGAATTCTGCAGACTGTGGAGCTGTCCTCCTTTCTCAGCTATGAACTAAGACCGCCTCCCCCTAGCGCTGATTGGTCTGTTAAGTTTTTGGGTGGCCAGACTGATCTTCAGCGTGAAACTGAAATTTGAACTCACAAGGTCAGGATGTTCTCACAAGGTCAGAGGAACAGACACAGCCATCCACAGGAAAAGACATTTTTTAATTTGACCTTTTTTGCAATGTGATCTCCAGATCAGTGACCTGCAGGCCGATAACGAGGAGTCCCAGCGCACCAGCCAGCAGCTGAAGAAGAAGCTCCAGAGGCTGACGGCCGAGCTGCAGGACACCAAGCTGCACCTGGAGGGACAGCAGAGCCGCAACCACGATCTGGAGAAGAAGCAGAGGAAGTCAGTACACACGCGCATGCACGCACGCACGCATGTGTCCATTAGACCCAGAAATCTGATGAGCACATGCAAATCCACGTGCACATGATTGACTGAAGCCTGTGCCGGCCTAATACACGGAAATCCATAAGCATGGTACCTACTTTCAGAGCATGTAGCATACTGTGCTTCACAGCCACGCAAGAAACGCAGCGATATAGTTTAATGACAGCTTTTCAAGGCGTTGACGTTACCCCATGGCTACCCCATGGTTTTGGGTCTAACTGTCCCCCATACACATGCACTCAGTCACACGCACACATGCACATCTTCAGGATTGATTGTCTTTATTTCCAACAAACAAACTGTCTAGTACTTGCCTTGTTCTATGTCTGACTAGCTGCACCATTGACTGACTTTCTGACCGACTGACTCTATGCTAACAACTATCCCCCCCTCCCTCCTGGGTTCCTCCAGGTTTGATAGTGAACAAAGTGTTGCACAAGAAGAGGTGCAGAGAGAGAGGAGCCAGAGGGAGAAGTTGGGCAGAGAGAGGGATGTTCTGGCTGGAGAGGTCTTGGGACTTAGACAGCAGCTAGAGGTATGCTAACAGAACAATGGGTTTGTTTGTGCGTCATCATAATCACTCAATCGTAACACACTTGAGCAGTTTCTCTCTTCATATATTATAAGCTCTCCCTCTATGTTCTGTATTGCTATAGTCCATGTTTTATTCTCTTATTGTGATCAAATTCCATGTTAACATCTATGCAAAATGACACATGACCACAGAAACTTTCAGCCCTATAATCTCTGTACATGTGTTCATACCAGTTCAGTTGCCATCATATTTAACTAATGCTTCCCTGCTTTGCCCACCACTTCCCTTGGTGTAACGTGCTCTACAGGACAAGGACCTGGAGTTGTGTGCCGTGAACCTGAAGCTAGAGCAGCTGGATGCCGAGCTACAAGACCTGAACTCCCAGGAGTCCAAGGACGAGGCCTCCCTGGCCAAGGTGCGGAAGCAGCTGCGGGACATTGAGGCCAAGGCCAAAGATCAAGAGGAGGAGCTGGACGAGCAAGCGGGAACCATTCAGATGCTGGAGCAGGTACTGCACCATCTCATGTCCCCCCTGGTGTCCTGCAGTACAACCATGGTTCAGCCCGGGGCACAACATTTTGGGGGCTCTATTGTAAACGTGAACATTCAAGACATTACATTGCGTTTGCCCCGACACGGCCGCATGCTTTTGACTTCACAGCCCCAGGGCGCCTAAAGCCAACTCACCTTGAGGTCAACTTGTTTTTCAATGTCCGACAAAAGATAAGATAGTTGAATGGAAGTAAATGGATGATGTTGTTTTTGTGGCGTCAGGCTAAACTACGGTTGGAGATGGAGATGGAGCGACTGCGCCAAACACACTTAAAGGATGTCGAGAGCAAAGATGACGAGGTCGAGGAGATCAGACAGTCCTCTAGTAAGAAGGTAAGCAGGAAGACATTTAAATGGTTGACGATTGACAATGTTTGTCTGAGGCTTATGTAACAAATGTTCCCCACGTGTTTTAAAGTCTTAAAGTAAGAATAAGTAAATATGCTTAAGTAACTATATTATCTATGTGGTATTATATACACAATCCCAGATAAATATTTGCTCGCAAAATGATCCATCTGCTGATGTGTGTACTACAAACTAGATTAGACCAGAGGGAGGACACAGGTTTATTTATTAAAAAGTTAGCATAGGTACACAAAGGCTCAACTCCTGAACAACTCTGTATTTTACTTCCCGAAATACATAAACGATAAATAGCAAGAGTTTCTTTCCGTCTATGCCATTGAAATAACAATGCAGCATTTATTTTTGTCTTCTTGACTTCAGGCTTTATTGGGATTTTATGGCCAAGGGTATTTGTTTACACAGTTTTTTATGGGTTGATTTATGGATTGATTTTATGTCATTAATTGTGTTAATGGAGGGCGTTCTCTTAATGACGGTCCTTGGTGAATGCAGACTGCGAGGTAATACGCTGCATGCGTGTGTCTGGTAATGTGTTCAGCTGAGGCAGATGGAGGTCCAGCTTGAGGAAGAATATAATGACAAGCAGAAGGTTCTGAAGGAGAGGAGGGAGTTGGAGGCCAAGCTGTGTTCAGCAAAGGAGGAGGTAAACAAACATAGACATACATACCTTCAACTGTAACACACACACACACACACACACACTGGTTTTATGATATATGCCGTCTTGAAAACAGCCTATCTGACATTAAGCTGGGTTAATACCCCCCCTTCTCATGTCCTAGGTCAGTCACATTGACATTGAGACAGAGAGGAGGCTCAGGAAAGACCTGAAGAGGACCAAGGCCTTGCTAGCAGATGCCCAGATCATGTTGGACCACATGAAGAACAATGCACCCAGCAAGAGGGAGATCGCCCAGCTCAAAAACCAGGTGCTGACAACCGCTATACTAGAATTCATAGAAGAAATCAAGTGAACCAGCCAAGTCATTCATGGTAAATGTTCATATTGGTGCATTTCTATCTGGCAGCTGGAAGAGTCTGAGTTCACTTGTGCAGCAGCAGTCAAGGCCCGCAAGTCCATGGAGGTGGAGATGGAGGACTTGCATGTTCAGATGGAGGACATCTCCAAAACTAAACAGGCGGTCTGTATGCTTTCCCTTTTCTTACCTCACATGGTGTTGCACACAAAATGTTGGCAGTACCGACATTTATGGTTACAGATGGTCACAGAATTGATGGTGATGGCCAGCTTGTCCCTATTCTCTTCTCTCCTGACAATACATATCACACACATCAGAGATTGTGGATACTTGCTTTGTGAAACCATCCCCATATTCACGCTTGTGTTTCGCGATGGATTACAGTCTGGCCTTGACTGGGCAGTAATTGATTTCCAAATATATCTGCAGCCCTTACATTGTTCAAAAAAGTTCCAGCCAGAGAGAAAGCAAAAGACAGGCAAAAACATATTCTCCTCTGAGAACAGCCTTCTGTGCAGATTTCTGCTCATCTTTTACATTGTTATTCAGTCTAATTTGGATGAAAACTTTTGAGTGCTCTGTAGATTGCGACACTTTCCTTTGAGGTGGGCATTATTTTTGGGCGTTCCTTGTCTGTTATGAACTGAAACTCATCCCGATAGCACTGATTGGTCATTCTTATTTATTTGGGGTGGGGGGGGGGGATTCAGGCCAGACAGATCTAGAGAAACAGAATGTGATCTCGGGAGATCAGGATGGTCTCACCAGGGTTACTGTATACGACCAGATGGACACAAATACAAAGAGCATGACGTTTGACTGCTCATGGGATTCAGACTTTATAATTATTGAGTTAGTTTGGCACCCATGTTGGGGATGGCAGTGTGTTGGAGTGAGTGGCTTGAGTGGCGTTTCAAGGCTGTACCATCTGGTGAGGAGGGCTGTAGATCTGAATGTCTGTAGTGGTCCTGGGGAGATAGTCATAGGGCATCTCCGTAGCAGACCCTCCATTATTAATTAACCCGACTCACTCACCATGCTGTAGAAAATACATTTTCCCCCTCTTCGTCTCTCGTGGCCTCCTTCCTTGTCATATGCCATATGTTCTTGGCTGATATGGTGCTCGCCTCTGACATTAGTTTTAAAACACAAATCACTTTATTTGAATCTGAATATTTCTTCTCATGCTATAATCAGCAAGATTAATATAATGAATACTGTATAATTTACTCATAATTTACTCAAAATCTAAAAAATGAGTCTAAGAACCGAGTGCTTTTGAGGAATACCCCATCAGAACTTCAGATGGGTGCAGGGTTTTTATGGCTCTGCCACAGGATAGGAAATAATTTTAACCACACACAGAAACACCACACATCGATTGGGGAAAATAGTTACTCAACCTACATTTGACAGCTCTCATTTTTGTCCTGAAATGAACCATTAAGTACCTCTTTACTACTGATCTTCTACTACTTTGGATTTTAAGTGACACACTTCCAGGTGTGTAATAGCATATTTAATATAAAAAATGTGTGTGTGTTTGGGGCTATTTATAGTTTCGGGATTATACGTTGTTTTCTCAGTGAATACAATTCAAAGCTCCCAACACTAGCAAATATTGTCAGTTAGATAAGCTATTCAAATGTTACCATGATCTCCAATTGGATAAGCTATTTTTATGTTTAATGCTACCTTAATCTCTTTCCTGAAATGGTGGTATGTTTCACATTATTGTACCTTTTTTAACCCTTACTTGATTTGAATCTCATTAAGATGAATGTTGGGTTGTTAGTACCCTATCCCGGTCTCACTTTTGATCACTCAGCTTTTGCCAATGTGCTAATGGTTTAAGGGATCCATTAGGCTTTTAAGCATTATTTGTTATTTAATAAATACACCATAGTTTTGCAACTTCAATCCATCTCGCTCTCCCTTCATAGCTATCTTTCTCACTCACTTTCTCATTTGCTCGGTCATTAATGAAACCGGATTAACCCTCAGTTCATCCACTGGTGAGAGGCGGCTACAAGGCATTAGCTCCCAGGGTTTAGATGCTAATAGGAAAGTGTGATTATAGCGGGGACCTTAAATGACCCTTACGGGTCCACTCATTAGCGGAGCGCATGATTAGAGCCAGCATTATAAAGGAGTGTCCCTCTGAGGAGATGCTTAACTAAACACACAATACAGAGTTTCTAAATGAATGATGCTGCGGGGGTTACAGTGGGTTGTGTAACAGGGTGTCACAAGAACTGATTATTTTTGCTTTATGTTATCGTTATGATTTTCCAGGTTTAATGGCACAGCGCTTCTATACAGGTGTTATGTTCTTCCTCACCTCTTTGTGCAGTCTATGTGCCTCACTGCACTCAAGTCATCTTGTGAAATTTTAACAAAGGGTTCCATTTCACCACAGCCTTTCAAGTATTACTTTAACAATAGTGTATTATACGTTTAAAAAAAGTATCATTGTAATGCAATTTAGCTTAGTAATGCAATTTATCGTAGTGATAGTAATGTAATTTAGCATAATACCTTTTGGCCATTTATGCCAAGCATGACTTTGCAGATCAACTCAGGTTTACAGTCTGCGGGATAAGAAGGGACTGCAGGACCAGGGAGCAAACCTATATGCTTGTCATTATAAACATGGAGTAAACACGCCTGTCCGTAAGTGCGCTTTACACAACAAAGAGGCACTTGTCATATTGCTTACATATCGACAAGCCATATGTTCTTTGCGACTAAGGTCTTCTCCTCTTCCAACATTAGTTTTAAGCACAAATCCCTTCATTTGAATATATACAATTCTCTCTAAACCTCACCATTTAGCGCCTGCCATCACCGTAGCTTACCGTTGTCCCTACCAGGAACCACAACTACCAAGCTTCCTCCTTAGCCAAAGCCACTCGCTTGCGCTGCTTGCGACATTTTTTTGTCACCAGTTTCATGCGCCGTCCACGTATGCCCATATAATGAATATTGTATAGTTTTCTCAAAATCTAAAAAATGATTTGATCTCATATTGCTTGCATATCGACAAGCTGCTCCTGGATACTCTGAACCCTAAGAGTCCGTGCTGCCTCTTTCTAAACATGTTTATGGTATCAACAAGGAGCAGTACTGACACAGATGACATACTGATGCAGACATCTCCTCAGCCAGTGTGCCAGGTGGCCTCTGTGTCACCACTCACAGCGCTGTGTATACCTGACTGTATGATGACTGTATGAATGTAGTGGATCAGGAGGACAGGGTTATTGAGGCCTGTGGACCCTCTCCCATGACATGAACAAATCACAGCGTTCAAACAAACAGGATTTTGTGTCCAATCTCAATACTTCTTCCCTGAAAGCATTGTGTAGTGCAGTGGATTGTAAACTTTGACTTTAGGTGTGCCACTAAAAGGTCATCAAGACCTTTTACTGACCACCTCATATGCAAACGGTATAAAATAAATAGATACACCCATTGGCTGCTCCCCCTTTATACACAATTACTGGGATACTGGGATGATGGCCAGAGGAAAACTGAGGCAATAAAAAGTAATTAATGCACTTATCCTCCCACTGTGTTTATTTAAAGCAACACAAAACATCAATGGAAAACATTGCAATGGGAAACACGGGAATGAAATGCACAAAGTGACCCGCTTGTCCTAATAATATCAATCCATTATACTATATATATACTATATACTTACTGAACAACACAATCCATTATACTATATATAGTATATATACTGTATACTATATATTTACTGAACAACACAACAAATTATACTATATATTTACTGAACAACACAACACAGTCTACTATATTTACTGAACAACACAACACATTATACTATATATTTACTGAACAACACAACACAGTCTACTATATATTTACTGAACAACACAACACAGTCTACTATATTTACTGAACAATATTTATACTATATATTTACTGAACAACACAACACAGTCTACTATATTTACTGAACAATATTTATACTATATATTTACTGAACAACACAACACAGTCTACTATATTTACTGAACAATATTTATACTATATATTAACTGAACAACACAACACAGTCTACTATATTTACTGAACAATATGACATATGTAGTTGCAATTCTTTATATTTTGGTACATAGACCGCAGGTTGAAGAACACTGGTGTAGCGTATGCCATTACCATACACCAGTGTGTACAAAACCTTTTTATTTCTGACATCTGCAGTGGACGTCCAGAACGGGCCTGTTCAGAACGGGCCCGTCCATAACGTGCCTGTCCAGAACGGGCCTGTTCAGAACGGGCCTGTCCAGAACGTGCCTGTTCAGAACGGGCCGGCTGCTTGACCTCCTGTATTGCTGCAGCGTTCTCAAGAGCCTCTCGTCCGGCCAGCTTCCCACGCGAGGCCACACTTCCTGGGGTCCTCAGCGGTGCTGCTGCAGTGCTTTTTACAGCTTTCTCCAGAGCCGCTCATCCAAACAACTTCCGATTGGACACCGCGCTTCCCCAGGTTCCCTGGAATACACCCGCCATGCGTGGAGTCGACAGAATGAACGGTTGAGGAGGAAACTGCAGCACGTGCAGCACGGCCTCCCCTGTGTTATAGTTGGAGTAATATAAAGGCCGAGTACAGTGACCACGGGAACTGCTGGCGCTGCAGCGCGGCTTGTGTAGGACCATTACCAGTATGTAGTTGAGACGTGCTGAGGTCTGTCCGCCGAGTCCTGAAGCCCCGCCCCCCCCCGCCGCACAGGGCGCCACGGGTCTTTAGCTTTGTTTGTTAATGTTGAACGTGTCGTGTGTCCAAATATGTCAACACTGCACTTCCTCGGGTCAATGCACAGGCCAAGTGTGAAGTAGATCAGACAAACGGTTGTAGATGTACACAAGCATGCACGCACGCACACGCGCACACGCATATACCCAAACGCACACACACACACGCAAACAGAAATGAAAGTACATAAAATAACAAACACAAAATAAAAAAAATAAAACTGCATTAAAATAAATAATATAAAATAAATAATACAAATAAAGAATAAATAAAATGAAGGCAAAGTCAAGTAAATCTTGTTGCAGTTGAATGTTCTTGGGCCACAGAATGCCAACATAAAACATTTTAAATACTTTTGGAGACCTGCAACTCTCGATATTGCCATATGTATTATTCATATATGGCTCATTTCTATCTCTCTTTTAGCTGGAGGAGCAGTTCAGCCGTTTGCAGAGGGAGAAAAATGACTTGCAGTCCCGCATCGAGGAGGACCAGGAGGACCTGAACGAGCTGGTGAAGAAGCACAAGTCTGCGGTGTCTCAGGTCTCTGTCATACTCTTACAGTCGCTGTTATCTGCGGTGTCTCAGGTCTCTGTCATACTCTTACAGTCGCTCTTATCTGCGGTATCTCAGGTCTCTGTCATACTCTTACAGTCGCTCTTATCTGCGGTGTCTCAGGTCTCTGTCATACTCTTACAGTCGCTGTTAAAACCCAATGGCTTCAGCTCTGTTCGCCCCTCCATCATATTTGCATTGTCTTATTAATCTTAATCATGTGCTCATCTGCCATCCCTCCATTCAACTTCCATTGCAATTGCCTACCATACCTACAAAACACAGGGTGTTGAATCAAGGATAATTTAGTCCCGTTTAAATTGGCATGTTGAGGTTAGGGTTTCATGAATGGATCTTGGGTTCCACAGTCCTACTGTGTTAAAGCAGGACTTCCTGTGGGAGACGGGACAGAGCCCGGAACACTGAAGGTGCCAGAGGCGGAGTTAGGCATCGTTTCCTGTTTCATAACGGAGATGTTCTACAAAGAGAAACTCAACTGGCAACTCGTTGTGCGAGTGGATGAAGCTTTCAGGAGGGGATTTCAGTCTACAGACACTTTGGTGACTGGACAGGATGGTTTAGCCTGTCTTCCCACTGGGAAAGCATTCTACTGCAGCTGGAGTTTGTGTTCACTGAAAGAAAATCACACACTTACAGATCCCCGCCTCCAGCAACATGATGGTTCGGAAGTTCCGAGCAATCATACAATCGTATTTGTTCTGAATCGGAACAAAATGAAGTGAAAGAAATTGATATGCCCCGTTCACCCGGATTCGAGTTTGTGTGCTATCAGAATATTCATCTAAATTCCGATTTTTTACAATAGTTTCATTCATGTGAAGACCATCATCATTTTCCGTGGAACTGGTTTAATATACACCCTCTGGTGCAACCTAGACACATCATCAGTGATGTAACCTGAGGTCATAGGGTGTTTCGGGTCTCTCAACATCAGACACCCTCGCCCAGGCGACCCAGCCGGGGGTGATCAGACCCCGGCTTGTGTCTAGGTAGCTTGTGTGGCCCACGGATCACCCCTCCTGATCCACAGCCATCTTGATGCCTTCTCAGCAGCATCAGTGATGTTCTTGATGGCTTTCTTGCTGTGCAGTCCCCTTATTCCCAACAACTTGAGGGCCCTGCAGAGTGACTGGCCTGCGAAACCTCGGCAACCAACCTCAATGGGACTACAACGAGTCTTCCATCCGTTGCGCCGGCATTCGCCTGCCAGCTCCTCATACTTGGCCCTCTTCCTCTCAAATGCCTCCTCCATCCGGTCTTCCCAGGGCACAGTCAACTCCAGCAGTATCACCTGCCTTGTTGATTCTGACATAAGAACCAAGTCCGGCCTAAGTGTGGTCACTGCGATGGTCTCTGGGAATTTAAGCTGTTTCCCCAAGTCCACCTTCAGCTGCCAGTCCCTAGCTGTTGTCAGGAGCCCCCCTGTTTGGCCTGGGCGTTGTTGAGGCTTCTCACCAGATTTAACAAAGGTGATTGAATGCCTAGCTGGCTGTTGCTGCTTGCTGAGTGAGATCCCCGAGCAGATGGTATCTGCTATCACCTTCAGCACCTGGTCGTGGCGCCAACGATAGCGCCCCTCGCCCAGGGCTTTCGGGCAACAGCTTAGGATGTGCTCCAGTGATCCTCTCCTCTGACACAAAGGGCAAGCAGGTGTTTCTGCCAGGCCCCAACAGAAGAGGTTGGAAGGGCTGGGGAGGACGTCGTAGACTGACTGGATCAAAAACTTTATACGGAATGGCTCTGCCTTCCAAAGCTCTGACCAAGAAATCTTCCTATCCAGTGTCTGCTCCCATCTAGTCCACGCCCCCTGTTGTCTCATCCCGACCATCTTGCTTGAGCGGGTCTCCTCCAGCCCTGCTCGAACCTCTTCCTGGATAAGCTGCCGCCTCTCCTTCCCCCGGGCCTTGTTGTACCGAGGCCCTGGGTTGCTCCCAAGCCCTGCCCGGCCTGTCGCCACTGTTCCCACCAGAACACCGTGGCGCAGCCGCGCCTCAGCTTGCTCGACCGTCTCCTGGGCTCTCCACTTCCGCCCAGTCCGCACTTCAATCCCCAACAACAACTTTATTGTACTGTGTGACCCTGTGATTTAGCGGGACATTTGCAAACAAGACAACTGTTTGCTGTTCAGTTTTGAAGCAAATGACGTTTCTATCCTTTACAACCTGCTACAGAGACAGAGGGGTTGATTCCCACGAGGTCCCTAGGTTAAACTAGTTCAATGTAAATGGGACTGTTGACATGTACAGATACCCACTACCTACTACCTACCGATCTCCCTACTACCTACCTATGTACCGACCTACCTATCTACCTACCTACCTCCCTACTACCTACCTACCTACCTACCTATGTACTGACCTACCTACCTACCTACCTACTTCCCTACTACCTACCTACTTACCTACATACCTACCTACCTCCCTACTACCTACCTACCTACCTACCTATGTACTGACCTACCTATCTATCTACCTACTTCCCTACTACCTACCTACTTACCTACATACCTACCTACCTCCCTACTACCTACCTACCTACCTACCTATGTACTGACCTACCTATCTATCTACCTACTTCCCTACTACCTACCTACTTACCTACCTACCTACCTACCTACCTACCACGCTCACAGGGGAGAAGGCAATTGCTCCAGTTGAACAGCACGCTATCATGCTATGGCAGGGAGCCAAAAACAGGATTTATTGTTGTTTCGTCCGTATAGTCATTTTCTCAAAAGGGGGGTATAATTCTTGCATGTACTGTGTAGCTCCATGCATTAGCATGAATATGTTTTCATGTGAACAGACGAGCTGTTAAAATGAGAGCAGTGTAAAGGGATTTTTACCAGCGCCCTTGATGGGGCGATGAGTGATCTGGCGCTCTGCGCTCCAAATGCATCTGTCCTCCCTGTAAAGTGAGCCAGAGCCCCCCCCCCCCCCCCCCCACTGGGGCTGCTGCTCAGAGAGGCTTCATCTGGTGGGAGAAAAGCACTGCTCTCAGATATTTCACACAGGTCACATTGACATGACATTCATTGATACACTCTTCCGCTAATTCCCTGTGCCGCTTCATTAATGTCCCCAGTTTAATTTCATGTCCATGTTTTTTGGCCATGGATACCAAATATATTTTCATATGCAAAAAAAACCCATTACAGGCATTAAAGCAAGATAAGATTTTTTTTTCTTCATGGTAAATGAGTTCCAATACGTTGGAGAATTGACCATTATTTAGTGGTTAGTTCTTGATAGCCCAACCATTCACATTGCACATGGCCCCACTATCCTGAAAAAAAGATGTCACATGACCCACAACCCACTGACCACCTTTCTGTTTCTGCGTGTTCTAGGCTGCTCAGAACCTGGGCCAGATCAGTGACCTACAGGCCCAGCTCGAGGAGGCCCTCAAGGAGAAGCAGGAGGTCCAGGAAAAGGTATGTTAGTCCAATGTAGGACACTCAGCAGTGCATTGTTGATGAGGCTGGTTCCATTCAGATTAACAATCGCTGCTATCCAATAGAAGGAGATAGATGTGAGAGAGTAACATATGGCCCAATAGTTTCAGGTGAGGAGGTTTGGATCTTGGCTTTTACTACGACCATCCCTCAATCTATTAGCACCCCAGAGAGTCCATATTATTACCTTTGACTTTGTACGGCTCTGCTGACAGTTTCAATGCCCCCCTTACTTCTGCTGCTGCCATTACAATGATGAATAGAGTAGCGTGGCCTCCTGCTAGCCAGCAGCCTAATGGCTGGCAGGCCTGTCCACTCCACTGTGCGCTGGCTGCTCTTAGTTCTGTGCCTCGCTACTGGGCCGGCCTCTGTCCTGCCTCTGTGTAGGAACTGTGTTAGCCTACATAGATTATCAGCAGAAGCCTGTAGTTATTGAAGTCCTGTATATACGTATAGTTTATTCCTAATATGTAATTGCTGCCATTTAAGATTTTATTTGCTTATGAAGAAATCTTTTGGCAGACAATGTTGTACAGGCAGTCCTGTCATTTAAATAGTTTCTCTGGCAAGCCCAACCCCACAGGCCTCCAAATCAAAGGCGTTAAGACTTAAATGAAGCACAGCCACCAAGGGAGCTATCAGGCCTATATATCTTGAGCTATCTATAAGCTGTGCCACACATAGCCTGTATCTTCAACGGCTTTGTCTCATTCTTAAAAACAAATGATCTCTGCAGTTGAAGGAAGCATGGGCAGAAGCTTCTGCTCATGAAGCCCCCACACCCCACTTATTACACACACACACACACACACACACACACACACACACACACACACACACACACACACACACACACACAAATAAGAAATGGGGATAGCTTCAGAGATGCGGTTACCTTGAGTGGCCTGCACATTGTGTGACCTGTTTGCCAAGTCACAACAAACACTCTGATCAATGTGCATGATATGGTCACTCTCCACTTGCTTGTCTCACGCCTTCTGTTAAACACTATTCACACATCTTGCTTTATTTTAAATACAGTATATGATCTCAAACATCTACATGTATTTCAATTGTGATTGAAAATGGATAAACTAAATTTTGCTAGTTGGATGATTTGAGTTTATGTCGTCCTTACTTGCATTATTTTTTTGCCCTGCTTTTTTTGATCTCATTTGCACATCCCCTTCGTTATGTGCAGTAAAAAGCTGCATCTTCCTCAAAGCTTTGAAATTGCTTTGAAATAGTACTTGAAGCTTTTAGAAGAATGAAATGTATTCTGTGGCAGGCTGTAAATTATGGATATGAAGAGGTCCAGTAATGAAGGGCTGCTACTTCTGAGGCAGAGCCCTACCATGAATCCATGCTGGAGTCTGGACATAACAGTGTCAAGCTAGTCCTTTTAAGAATATGGAGGATGGATGAAGAATATAGACCATGATCATTTGCCTTGTCCCTCAACACATGACACACAACACAGAGCAGAAACTCTTATTTTATAATTGTATTTATTATTTTATATTATTTATTTGTGAGCTGTTGGTTGCTTCCATGTTTTGTGTAGCCTCAGTTCTCCAGAGTGGCGAAAAAGTGTTTCCCCAAGGCAATAAAAAGCCATGTTGTTACGACCAGCTCAATCGTGTGTGTGTGTGTGTGTGTGTGTGTGTGTGTGTGCGTGTGCGTGTGCGTGCGTGCGTGGCTCCTTCCAGATGCAAGCTCTGCAGAGTCAGCTGGAGTTCAAGGAGCAGTCCACAGTGGAGAAGTCTCAGGTGGGCCGCCAGGAAGCCAAGGTTCGGGAGCTGGAGACCAAGCTGGAGTTTGAGAAGACGCAGGTCAAACGCCTGGAGGTGAGAGCTCACAGCAGGCTGGGGTCGTGTCGGCACTAGGAAGTCATTTGAACCGTTTGTTGTAGCGCAAGTGTTTTTAGTTTTTTTAAGAACTGCTGCTAAATGGTTAAAGCCATTGTGCCATTGGTTTTTACTACTGCAAACATTAAAAACTGCACCGACCTGAATTGAAGGTTGTAAAGCTCAATCAATATAGCTCCAAGGAGTCGGACACCCACTTACCAAGTGAAATATAGGCCAGGCCAGTGGCTAATGGGGGATCTAGCTTGCTGATAAAGTTTGCAGTCAGCAGCACTGATGTAGTCACAGAAGGTAGCAGAGATTCAAATCCCTTATGCTCCTTTACAATTCCTCTTTTAGAGAAAGAGCTGATGCAACAAAATGCTCAGATGCATAAATAAAACCTACCATGTTGTTTGTATTTATGTTTTGCATTGTACCAATGCAATACAGTATGTATAGATGTATAGATACTGTATATATTTGAAATGCTTTCTTGCGGCCCCTCTGTATTAAGTGATGTACCCCTCTCTCTCCAGAGTCTGGTGGCTCGCCTCAAGGAGAACCTGGAGAAGCTGATGGAGGAGCGCGATCACTGCAGCACCACAGAGATCCGGGAGAAGGAGCAGAACAAGCGACTGCAGAGGCAGATCCGGGACATCAAGGAGGAGATGGGCGAGCTGGCCAAGAAGGAGGGCGAGGCCAGCCGGAAGAAACACGAGCTGGTACGGACAAAGATGTGCATGTGTGTGAGTGTAGGCAGGGCGGCCCCGGTGGAGCGTGCTTACTGCTGACACACAGATGGCATTGCCTTGGTGTTCATTATGTTACGATACAAAGACATTCCTACAACAGAATCAGAAATATGCTGCTCTAGTCTGGGTGTGACCTGGAATTGAAATCCTTAAAAGATTAAAAACTTGAATAGAAAGACATTTAGTCGAGGTCTTTAATAGTCGTGCCACATTTGTGACATTACGGTATTGCTTGGCGTCTACAGTAGAAGGAAAAGCCTTTAAGTTATACAATGTTTTTTGTGGGGGTAGGGGATTGACTCTGCCTTCTGTGTGTAATTTACTGTTATGTTTTTCGCTCAATAAACACCCTTGTTTGTTTGATAACCCCTTTGTGTGATGGCAGTGGCACTATCAAGTCATTGTCATGTTGGAGTGGAGCACAGTCTAGACCGTTAGTCTGGAAGGTTACACAATGTCAAGGGAAAAAACGTCTAAAGTTTGGCAGCACTTTGAAACCATTAAAGATCATCCAAAAAAATGAAGATGCACGCTGTGTCAACAGTGTATCACACTGCTCACAGTGGTGAAAAGGAGTGTTCAGACTGTTGTGCATTTTCACTGTTCTGCTCAGCGGAATGGCACCGCCTTTGTTTTGTATATGTTGAACCGCAACATTTTTAAGATGTTTAATCAATCAAACGCTTGTCTAGTCTCCCACGATGCAGGCTTTGTCCTGATGGGATGTGAACACATAATCAGACAGAACAGAGCGCTCCATCTCCAGAGAGCAGACGTCGTCTGATCTCACACATTTCATTGGTTTATATTAACGATGGTATATTTTTGCTTATGTTATAGTAAATTAGTAGCCTGGCTGACGCGTCCACATCTCGATGAGATGGTGGTCTGGGAACTAGGTGTGCATTTTCTCGTATTTGAGGCGTGGTTTACGAATGCCTAGAGCCGTTTATTGGGCGCTACGAATGTCTATCAAATGGCGTCTGGTTCTTCACATGCTGCTTTGCGCGCGATTCATAGCCAATTGCTACTAAAAATTAGCTACTAAAATTAAATTAATTGCTACAAAAGCTACTTAATACACTTTCTAAGGCTGCATCGAACGGTAACGTTGTGTCCGCTGCCATGTTGGATTAACACGCTACAAGCTTCGGTGTCGCGCATAGACGTCTTCATCATCTTGCTGCCCCCCCGTTCTGTGATTGGTTCCCTAACTCAGGGGAAAATAAGGGCGGTGGTTTCCAGGCTGTCTTGTCTATGGTCTTTGCAGTGAGAATGAAATCACGCGCAAAGCAGCATGGGAATTCACAGGCTAGTAAATTAGGGTAATGGTAGCATATATTTTCAAATGTTAAATTGAATGCAGAGGCTGACATGAACAGACACATTGTTGTCATATTGTGTTCATTTGTTTGTACAAGCTGGTCGGTCATTTAGCCATTTATCCTCCTATAGACAGCTGTGGGAAAGACTTGGATGCCAGTTAATTTTTTCAAGGGTTTAAACCGCGGAAAAGACACAAAAATTGGGCATCATTGAGTCGCATATACTGTATGTATGATGTATGATTTGCTCATCCCTCGACAATGTGTGTGGCCTGAAGTACCAATTCACATATATAGCATCTATTTACATCTGAGTGTGGGAAATGGACACTGCTTCCTAGAGTGGCTTCCTATTATCATTCTCAGAATCGGCGTCCATTTTCATTTAATCATGCACATGGTAATAAAGATAACATAATCACCATGCAACAGCAATAATGACAGCTGCGTAATGTGTTCCCTCTTGATTGGCAGGAAATGGACATCGAGAGCCTGGAGGCTGCCAACCAGAGCCTGCAGGCTGATCTCAAGCTGGCCTTCAAGAGGATCGGGGACCTTCAAGCAGCCATCGAGGATGAGATGGAGAGTGATGACAATGAAGACCTCATCAACAGGTACAAGAGCTGACCCCACAGTCAAGACGAGAGAGGCTCAGGGTTCAAGGAGTCCTTGGATTACGGAATTTGATATTAAAGAAATAGGCTTTTTGGTGAAATTATTCATTTGATTAGTTATTTTCAACTTGCCATTGTGTTCCTCAATCAGCCGAGTGCTCAATTTGACTGACATAGCATTTGACCAGGTTAGTCAAAATCAATTGAAGACGATCACACTGATTAGCTTGCTTATTGGTAACTAGAAAAAAAAACAACGTATTTGCTTTAACAGAGACAACGCGGAGAGTCACCAAAATGTACATGTAGTATAATATAGTAATCAGCAAATAAAGTCCAAGTCAAATACTTCTGGCTAAGAGAAGATAAAAAAAAACATTGCTGTTTCATTGTCTGCAATAACACAAAAATGTAGCAAACCCTTTTATGAGGGAGCCTCCATCTTCTGTCTAAGGAGGTCTTCTTTCCATATGTTGAGTGACCTAACTAAGTCCCCTGTCCTCGCACCTGAGTCCTTAGAAGACATGTTAGGTCTGTGAGTGCAGTAGCCAAAACTACTCCTGCAATGAGCAGCTCCATGAGACAGATGTAGCTAGAATGTGTTTTCCCTGTAAGGCGAAATGGGAATTAGAAAGTCGATGTCTGTGCCATTTTCAGCATCAGTAAGTATTTCCTAAAAATATCCAAATGATGCGAGATCAAAGTTTCAAGTTTGTTTCATTTTTCCATCCGTTTTTCGTCATTCATGTTTATTTTTGTCTCTTGTGAAATTTAAGTGTTTCTTTTAACATGCTGTTTTTTTTTTTAAATTCCTTTCGTCATTGGTGGCTGTCCACCATTACCAGTTTACAAGACATGGTGACAAAGTATCAGAAAAGAAAGAACGGAACGTGAGGAACTGAAGCTCGTGTTACAGTTTGTTCATCAGTTTGTAGCCTTGCAATATCCCTCCTGCTTGAAGTGACGTCATACCGTAGTGCATGCACAGTAGAGCAACACCGATCACAAACCACAGCGCTGCTTTTACCGTCTGACTTCCTAGTAGGCTACCCTTTAAATGGCACAACTACTATCTAAATGACTCAAGTAGCTAACCCTGAAAATGATTAAAAAACTAATTATTATAAATAATGATTTGAATAATCACTCATCACGTGGCGTGCAGAGGTTCTAACTGATCCAGACCTCACCCTCCACTGCACCACGGCTCAAGCTGCATGCTCCAACACTCACTGACGCTGTGTTTCCCCCACACCCCAAAAGCATGAGACAAAACCCTCCCAGTGTAATCTGTGTGAATAACCCTCAACCGAGGCCGAAGGGGAATAGTAAGTACATATTGCATAGCTTCTGTTGCCTTGTGTCGGGAACATCGGGGCCAGTTGCTGGAATAACAGCCGGTCTGGGTTTGGGTTCCCTGTGAGGATGTCCCCCGCCCTGCTCCTGTGTTGTCCTCCGTCTGAGGCAGAGCTGTTGGGACTCCGCCGCCTTGTTCCAACAACACTGTGCAGCCCGCGGCCCCTCGTTCACCCGGGGACCATCTCTTAATATTTAATTGGCCATCTCTCAGGGTGGATGACACCGTCTGGGGTTGCATGTCTGCTGCCATCCTAATCTGGAAAAGAGAGACATGTACCTCATCAATCTTTGACTGGCTCTGGCTTTAATAATAAATTGTTCTCAAATGTCCTAAAAAAGGAAAAAAAGAAAAGAAAAAGAGAATCCATTCTTCCCATGGAGGCGAGCCCGTTGTTAACCTCACGTTCCTGGTCCCCCCAGTCGTGTGTGTGTGTGTGTGTGTGTGTGTGTGTGTGTGTGTGTGTGTGTGTGTGTGTGTGTGTGTGTGTGTGTGTGTGTGTGTGTGTGTGTGTGTGTGTGTGTGTGTGTGTGTGTGTGTGTGTGTGTGTGTGTGTGTGTGTGTGTGTGTGTGTGTGTGTGTGTGTGTGTGTGCACCTGCTTAGCGCTGCTGTTTACTTCTTGATTGGAAAGTGTGTATGCATCTAAGGAATGCATCTCCCTACTGTATTCTTCCTGTTGGTATTTCCATAAAAACTGCTGTGGTCCATTTTACAATTGAACATGTAAGGAAATGCGCAAGCCTCCAAAAAAAACCATGAAGAGTCACATTCCCTGGTGTGATGCTTCGGACGAAAGGTTCGCTTCAAAGTACAGAATAGTTCATTGTTAATCAGGAACATTTGCCTCTCCGTGTTCCAAGAGCCCTTCAGGGGCTCGACCCTCTGCAGATGTCTGCAGTGTGCACCAGGAGGGCCTCTAAGACACAGAGTGAGGCAGCGTGCACCAGGAGGGCCTCTAAGACACAGAGTGAGGCAGCGTGCACCAGGAGGGCCTCTAAGACACAGAGTGAGGCAGCGTGCACCAGGAGGGCCTCTAAGACACAGAGTGAGGCAGCGTGCACCAGGAGGGCCTCTAAGACAGACACAGAGCGAGGCAGAAGGGGATCCATAGAAGCTAATGATGAATGTAATAGTGTGTAACAGAGATGTACAACTAGTGGCGGCAGATTGTCACAGACAATTAATGTCTCCTCTGCACTCTGTTTGTTTGCTCCCCCCCCAGGCTTTCAGCGAGGCTTAACTAATAGTATGGTGGTCAAGGACATAAATTGTGGTTGACACCATGTGTGAAGCACTCGATTACAAAGTGCCCGCCGCTGTTGTCTCGGCTCCAGACCCCAGAGCAGCGTGATCCGAATGCTGTAAACAGCACCTGGGATCCAAGGCGACCAACACTGAGCCCTCACAAGTCCACGCCTGCTTTAGATTTACAAGCGTATGGATTTTGCTATACTTATTACATCCTGGCCTGGTGTTTTGAATACAAATGGCTTCAGGATCATGTGATCTGTTTGCTGAGGGGTCTTCTGCTGCTCCTCTTCATGCCAAGCCTTTGAGTCTTGGTCGTCGCCTCTCCAAAACACGTGTGTGTGCGTTCACACCTCAGCAGTAATAGCCCAAACACCGCCTGCAAAACGCGCTACAGGCTTATGGGCGATGTGTTGTTGTGTCTACTCATGATCTTTTTCCCTCAGCCAACGGTAATTCCAGTTGTTTGTGATTTTCCATACATGCAGTTGCATTTAAGATAGGAGGAGAGTTTCCTCCCAGTTCCACAGTGGGATATTCCGTTACAGATGTGCCCGCTCCAAACATCCCCCATGATGTCTCTCTAAAACTATGAGGCTGTGAAACGCCGCCTGTCTGCTTTGACAGCACTTAATGAGAGCAGTGCTCTTCATCCGTGTCACGTTTCATGACAGCGCCCTCTCAGTAGTTCGTCGATGCATAATGATAATTCAGAGAGAAAGAAATCCCTGCTGTGTCCAGCTGTGTCCCAAATCAATCTGTCAAACACCAAAATTGTTTATGCATGCGTGTGTTGTGAAGTGTGTAGGATCCATCTATTTAATGACTGCTCAATTAGCCTTTTTATCCCAAGGCTTAATGGTTTGCTATCGCTGTGTCTGTGACTTTTTTTGGGTGATTATTTTACACAAGTGAAATGATTTGTTTTTTTTTGCATTATTATGCATCATAACTTCAGGGACATTGACAGTGTTTGTGTGGTCGAGATGCAGGCTGCCTGTGTGTGTGTGTGTGTGTGTGTGTTTTCCAGAGTTAATCTTTGTGAGTGTTTTGGTGCATATTGCTGTCATAGACAAAAGTAGTTTGCCTCCTCCAGGGTAGCACTAACATCTAGGATTCAACCTCCACAATATAAAACATTTCACACGAGAAGCACTGGCAGCCCTTTGTCCACTGTTGTCTTTTTACCCAGTTTCTAATGACCTCTCCTGACTCCTACACTCCTCTTTTGCCTTTTGTGTTTAATTACTTTCTTTTTTTTTTGGTCTTACTTATAGTCTTGTGTTCCCCCTCTCTTCCGTTCCAGTGTGGGTGAATCGGACAGCGACTCTGAGGGTGAGAGCCGCGTGGATGGAGTGAAGTCCTGGCTCTCCAAAAGCAAGGGCTACAGCAAGAACCTGTCTGACGACGGCAGCCTGAAAAGCTCCAGGTGAGGACAATGTGAAACCTGTTTGCTCAGTCGCTATTTGGCTGCTCTAGGGCTGTTTTTTTTCTCCCCCTGAGCATTTCCATGTTCAAGAGAAACCAAAGCAATGGAAGCCCACACTGATGGGACATTATTACTCGATCGCATTCCACATCTTGGTCTTTATGGTGCCTCCTCTGTGATGAGGGGGGGCCTTCCCTTTAAAGAAGTCACCTCCGTGGTAGATTTATCGACATGCCCAGTGGCCAGCTGGCATAGTCTACCTGAGCCTCTCCCTGAGATTAATGGATGTGTCTGCCAGCTGACGGCTTTCGATTGCCCTAGATTTGTCTCTTTACTAGGATGTATAACTCCTCTCCTTTCTGCTAAGCTGCCTCCAACTTTGGAAAAGTTTGGCTAGTTTTTAAACCTACTTACTCCACTCCCCATAGACGTCTGTCTATGAATGCTTACCTTTCATAGGGTTTGTATTTACCTACTGAGGTGTGCTACACAGATTATTTGTTTACAGCAGGCCATCTGTCTATATATCCGTTAATGAAAGTCTTTGTCCTGTAGCTGCACTTTCTACT
Source organism: Urophycis tenuis (assembly GCA_036785325.1). Lineage (NCBI taxonomy): Eukaryota > Metazoa > Chordata > Actinopteri > Gadiformes > Phycidae > Urophycis > Urophycis tenuis. The sequence goes on along the minus strand of JAXIVH010000049.1, from coordinate 126,166 downwards.
GTTGAGCTGATAATACTGGATCTATTTTTTTTTCCTACAGTTTTATCGCTATCTAAAGCCATTTTTTCTCCCTTAAATTCTTCCATTTGATTAATTTTCTATATTTTCAACCATACGATTCAGATGATCCACTGTGCATCTTTCTTCAATCCATCCATTTCTTTCTCCTTTCATTTCCTTTCCCATTAACCACTCCCATATGTCTTCCACTCTCTCTGGTCCCGTTCTGCCGACGTCCCGTTTTGTCTGTAGATTTGCTGCAAACGTAGATGCAAAGGAAGCTAAAGAGTGGAAAGAGGCCAATATGGAGGTTGGTGAGGTGGATCCCTGCAGGGCCGTGTCCGTCATGAGCTGTCTGAGCTACCGGACCCGGCCCCAGCTCAAGGACTCTGGCGGGGGGAAGGGCGACGACAGTTCCCTCCTCAGCGGCCTCAAAGAGAGCAGCGAGTCACAGAAGCCTCTGACCTCGCTTCCCAAATCCAGAGCAGCAGATCAGGCTGATAGCTTTTCAGTCTCTTCCTGGCGAAAGCCCCATGCCGGGGAGGACCTCGATGGCAGGGAATCGGTCATCTCCAAGGCCTACTCGGAAGCCGCCAGCCGAGCCAGGAAGGGCATGGACAGCCGCTTGGGAGACTTTGACAAAGAATCGACAATACAAAGTAACTATTCGGTGCGGGGGTACAGTCCGGACGACGACACAAAGTCCACCATCAGCTCCCTGAGCCAGCGGCGAGGCCTGTCCCAGGCGGGCGACTGCAATGACTCCCTGTACGGGAGTCCCAGCAGCCCTTGCTTGAGCAGACGCTCGGGCCGCAGCCCGGGGAGCGTGAACCGCTGCGACTCCCGCATGTCGCTGGCGCGGAGCTGCCGCCTCAGCGAGTTTGAGGTGGAGGACGGGCGGAGCGTGGCGGGCAGCCCCCACTCCCTGGCGGGGCGCAGCGCCTCCATGCCTCCGCGGGCCAGGTCCTCGCTGGGCGACCCGCCGGGCGACCCGCCGGACACCGGCGACGTCAAGCCGGTCAGCCACCGCAGCTACCTGGACCCCGACCTGGAGAAGGCCATCAACGAGGTGCTGAGCTTCAAGCCCATCACGTTCAAGCGCAGCAGCCTGGAGGACTCCGAGGGCGAGAGGGGAAAGCCTCGGGAAGGAGTGGATGAAGACGACGACGACGACGACGACGCTGGCAAACGGAGCCGGGCGGCCGGGAACAAAGGCCGGAGCGGCAGCAGCCTCAGGCGCTCCGCCTCGGCAGTGGACTGCATGAGGGGCTCCAGCCGCGCCAGCAGCCGCAGCCGCAGCAGCAGCAAGAGCAAAGGCAAGAGCAAGAAGAAGAGGAGGGGCCGCAGCTCCGAGTCGGACAGCGACGACCGCCACAGTCGGAGCAGCTCGAGGAAGAGCGGCAAGAAGTCCAGGAAGAAGTCCAAGAAGAGGGGCCGCTCCTCCTCCTCCTCCTCCTCCTCCTCCTCCTCAGACTCCCAGTCGGACTCTGACTCTGACTCGGGCTCCGGGGCGTCCACCATCTCGTACCGCAGCGGCAGCAGCGTGAAGAAGGCGCCGGGCCGCAGGGAGGGGGCGGGCCAGGACGCGGCGCCGCCCGCCGACCAGGGCGGACACGCCCCCGACAAGAAGGGGGACAAGAAGAGGAAGAAGAAGGTGGACAACCTGATGATGAAGTACCTGTACCGGCCGGACAGTGAATGAGGCAGGCAGCAGGTGGCTACCTCGGTGTGAAGCGGGGCATGAGCTCGACGCACGGTGTGACCCTAACCACTGACCCACCCGCCTCGCTGGCCACCGGGACTCGTTCTAACATTAAACAGGCGTGACGGTTGTGTACTCACATGTTTGGTGGGCACCCTGACATCTCTTTTGACTTCTTCAAGAGAAAGACAGTTTTGGTGAATTATTCACCAGTAAACTGAAGGCCAAGGGGCTAGAACGCTACTTTGGCAATGTATTTTTCAACAGCAACTTTTTCGCTGTGGGACATTAGGTCCGTAAAAGTTCCGTAAAAGACTTTCTACTCCTAATTCTTCCCTAAACGTCTGATTTATTCCCCTAAGCTGGTAAAAAATACCATACCATAGATTTTTCCCTGCCGCCCCATAACTAAAGGCTGACTAATTAGACCGAAGGCATCGATTTGCACCTTTTAGTGGCTTCCTTTAAGATGCACAGAGGACAGTAATTAACCCTCCCTTTGCAATATTTAAGCAGGTGAATGTTATCTTAATGTCAAAGCTCATGGTAGTCTGCATGGCATCATTTAGTTAGGCAGCTAGATCGTTTAGGTCATATTTTATGTTTCTCTTTTGCAGCATTCCTGATGCAAAGTGTACAACTTTAGTGTCTGTGTGGAGGGGATGGTTTAGCGGTCGTTGTGTGTCTCTGTGTGGCCTGTTTCACTCCAATGCCTGACCCTAACATCAGGCCGTGTTCTGGCACTGCCTCGTGTTCCCAGTGACGCATCGAGTACTGACCGTCTCCCCCGTCTCCCCTTCCTCAGCCCCACCAGTCAGCGTCGATTCGGCTTTGACAGGTCTGACGAAGAGGCGGAGGAGGAAGAAAAGGAAGAGAGGAGGAAGCTCCAGGCCTCCTCGCGCTCTTGATGGCAACACGCCGGCCTCCTGACCCGCGGCACTGCTTGGTGTGACGATGCACTCGCTGGTCACACTTTTGATCCCTTTTTTTTCATCCTTGCATGCAATTTGTGCCAAATGTTCACGTCTGTAGAGGTAGCAGTCACGTGCACACACACACACACACACACACACACACACACACACACACACACACACACACACACACATATATAATTCATAAAATTAACTCCCAAGGTATATTATATTCCTGCTGGACAGCATCTTGTCGCTACTGTAATCCTGCGCAGAACTTTGGATTCTTAAAGAGTTTGGGTGAAGTGTGTGAAGCCTGCATTCCAATATCACTGTCCGTAGGCAGTTGCTCGGCTTAAGTAGCACTTCCTCTGCTCTCTCTAACTTGCATTATTGTTGTAACTGAGCCAAAGAACTTGTGGTTGCAATTATATATACTCACACACACTATATATAACCAAAAATCACAACCTTGATTTAAGTACACACCTCGACAGTTGGTCTCGTCCAGCTGTACGTAGATTTCTTTCGATTAATAAAGCGACGCAGAACAGACTGAAGACGGATAAATAAAAGTCTTTATCGGCTTGGCTTTTCCAGCCTTTTGTCATGTTTTCATTCTTTTGCTGCAAATCCTTTCTTCCTTTTGTGCTGATGCAGCAATAACTACTCTGCAAACCGTTTTCCCCCTTTTTTTATTTGGTTTGATTGTATGTTTGGAGTACTGCCCTCCATGAAGCGCATTTCCATAGAGCTTGAGTGTAACTTCAGCAAAATGCCTTTTCTGATTTCCTTCTGTGTACTAGCAAGAATAATTGCGATCTAAACTCTGCTATTCACACAGAATCTTTTGTTTTCTATCACACCTATATTGCTTTCCAAAGGAAATGATCATGGGCATTCAATTTAGGTTGCCATTTTAACGGCCATTATAACACGATTCTGAGCTCCTCAGTCACTTCCCATGACGTTTCTTTTCGTTGTGCAACATTCATTAACAGCAGATAACGTTGAGTGTCTTCAAGGTCTCCGCCCTGAAATGATGTCATTTTTTTTCCCAAGTAAACAAATTGGGACGCAAACATCATAATGGAGACTTACAAGGAAGTTCAAGTTTTACATCGAACCCTTTGGCCATATTTATAATATTTATGAAGTAGAAATACAATATTTTTTAGCAAACCATAGTACATAGTTTGGTAACATGAGGGCTTGCTTAAACTGACAAAAAAAGTAGGTTGAGTGTTATTGCCTTTTATAGGTTGTCTTCAACACTATGCAGTCATGAGCTTGGTTGAGGATTTTTTGACTTACACTTAATAAAATTGCTCAATAAACCACTTAATTAAGGAAGATTTCTTTGCCTATCGTATACTTTAATATATATGTATGATTTATGCAAACTTTGAACTGGTTCATGTTGATTGTCATTGAACAAATCGACCATGTGCTATTATAGTAATAATTTTGCATACAGTTTAATATATTGTAAATAAATAATGGTGATTGTTATATAATGCCTCCAGTTATTTCCCCTACACAGAGAGAGAGAGAGAGAGAGAGAGTGTGTGTGTGTGTGTGTGTGTGTGTGTGTGTGTGTGTGTGTGTGTGTGTGTGTGTGTGTGTGTGTGTGTGTGTGTGTGTGTGTGTGTGTGTGTGTGTGTGTGTGTGTGTGTGTGTGTGTGTGTGTGTGTGTGTGTGTGTGTGTGCGTGCGTGTGCGTGCGTGCGTGCTCTTAACAGCAGGCAAGTAATAATTAATGACTGCCATTGCTACACACGTCATCCTGGACAGTGTACCTCCAGGTAGACCTGGACAAGGAGAGGAGCGGGTATTTATGGACCCAGGATATTTAAATCCAGACCGTCTTCATTAAAGCTACAGGCTGCGTTTGTATTGGTCCAGTCTTCCATGGTCCATCGGGATGCCACCATTTGTCCGAAATGTGAGTTTACAGGTCTGGTTCCTTAAATAGTGCCCTTAATTCCCATATTGCACCATCAGATATGGGTGGAACTGCCTAACACTTATTTCCTCACTAAATCCAATGACGCATAGCAGATTTCATTATCATCAGATTCATTCAATAGAGATGGTCGGCACATATGGGTTCTTATGCAAATCGGCTGATGATTTGGCTTGTTTATGCAACCAGTACACATCACGCAGATGGCTTTGCTGTGAATAATTAGTGTCTGAAAAAACCCCTATACTTATTCCCTAAATAGTGCACTATTTACTGTTCACTATGTAGGGAATGAGGGCACAGTGAGCCAAATTGAACGCAGCCCATCTGAATCATTTGAAAAATCAAACATGAGACATAATTTCCTGCAGCCTTTTTCCTGGAAATATATCATGCAACTGGTGATTACTGTCTGCAAACCTTAAACCTCCCTAACCCAAATGACTTAAGGCTGTTCAGAGCTCATGAACTGAACGATAATGCATCTTGGCAGTCAGAGTAGCAGAGGCAAGAGGGAGCTCCAGTATAGTGTAGCTGTGAAAAGGTGTCAGAAGGAACGTATATCTTCTCTTGAGAGACAGTGACAAGGAGAGGCTGCAGAATCATGCAGAAGTAGACATGTTTTCCACCCAGGTTATTAGCCTTCCAAATGCTGCTGGGGCTCTTGTTGGTCCCCATGGGCAAAACAACTTATAACCCATCTTGTATTTCGGCTGACTTGACCCTTTGTTGCATAAATAAGCCCAACCCTGCTTTTTTTTCATTGCTTTTGGAAAGGTTTATCAAGGGCTAACACTAGCATACTTTTGTTAACTTGATTGATAGGTTCATTTCGAAACAATGTTTATATTGATTTATATTTTATGGCCATGTCTTAAGTGTTTGATGGCTACATGACATTCTATTGCATATCATTATTTGTTGTCATTGATTATTTGCAATACTATTCTTGGCAATAATAGTAAATTAAATACACTCTTTAGGTACAACACAAAATATTTTGTCGCCTGGACAAATTTTACATTAATCACATTCATCCCCCTGACTGCATTCAGCCAAAACTGGGTTTTGGTTGGATGCAGTCCATTTTCCTCTCATTTTTCTGGTCCTTCTGTTAGCTCAGCTTATGTATTTAATTGCGTTCGATGACCTCTCCTAGACATGTATTCAATGCTGCTTTTGGCATGATGCCGCAATACCTTTTAAGGGGTGAAAGGTCTAGGGAAGCTCCAACACAGTAATGAAATGATGAGGAAGTTACCAATCAGGAAGGTTGGTAAACAAAATGCTTAAAATGTGACATCGAGTCAAGGTTCAGTTGTAAGAGGCTGTGTGGCCATGATTGTCCCATTTCCCCTTTCAACATGGATCATTGGAGCACCTTCATCCACTAATTATTTGCAGTGATAAGACTGTATAGTATGGGGGAATGCTAACATAGTTCTAAGCCTACTGTGTCTGCTTTCTCTGCATGTTCATTATAGTGCTGGTGATGCAAACACTGAGCACTGAACCCTGTAGGGAATCCACGTCTCTCTTTAAGATGTTTGAACATTCAGAATCAGAATCAGAAAGATGTTTATTGTCAAGTAGGTTTGCACATACAAGGAATTTGACTTAGTGGTTGGTGCGTGACAATAAACAATAACAATAAACACAGTGCAAGAAATCAAGACATAATATAATGTAAAATTAAAGTTAGTGATGAAATTAAAATAAAGTTGTTAAAGTGTGCAGTTGTGCATGAATGTGCTATTCATTTCATGGGGTAGGATGTGCGCATCATGTGAGTGTCAGGGGCAGTCATGAGGCTCCCGGCTTGATCATTCACAGCAGGATTTTTGAGAATGGTTCCATCGTACAATGCAACCATTCTAGTCAATTACTGTAAACTTTACAGTAATGCTCAAGCACATTCTTAGTGCAGATAACACGTTGTACTTACACACTTCAAACCATATGATACTAATGTACTATATCAATATTTATATTATAGGGCCCAGCTTTGACACGTGCATCATGGGTCTGTTAACCAATTCTGCTTTATGCGAGAGTGAGAGCATATTATTATGTTAGTTATTAAAGGGGCTGTAGGTAAGATTTCCAAACGATTATATGTGCGAAATTTGGTAGAATTGCAACAGCTATCTATCAGTTATTAGTTGTTGAAAAGTGTGGATGTGAGAATATCTGTTCCGGTTGGGTATGTATGAGGCAATATAGAGACTGCTCCTGGTTAATTTATGACCAATGAGGGCAGCTCTCCCCTGATTGGTTCAAGGTATCCAGCTTGCCTATAAACACCAGCGCATGAAACGCAACCCTTGGCAGAGCTACGCTAGCTTTGTGAGACCGTCAAGATCTCGCAAGTCCACATTTTGCTTCCCTCTGCAGATCATTCTGGACTCTATCCCACTGAAAGCCTTTTCCAAACAGTCTTAGATACCAGGCCCAGAGCCCAGGAGGAAGCTTCAGTTCATGATCAACAAGGAGCGCTGAGCTCTACCAAACTGATGAAACTATGGCGGTGCCTGCAGAAAGTGTAGAAATCTATAGAGCAAGAAAAACTGTTTTTTTACCTGAAACAGACTAAACAACAATGTTAAAAGATGAGACAATAGACCTGGGGAAAATGATACGCTGTCTAGAGATACCGTTGACGTAATGCGTCTGGATTGGCCAGGTGAGGTATGGCTAATTGGTTCCCCGCTTGGCCCCGTGGTCGACAGAAGAACCTGAACAGGCTCTTCGTGTTTCAGCAGACTTCTCACCTGCTTGCAGTCGCCTCGGGTCTGCTGGAAAGACGATGTTGTAAACTGGGAAGCTGGGTGTTCAAGAAAGAATACTATTGTGGTCGACGGTTTTTCTACATAGCTGAACTATCGCTGTGAGTCCTAGGGCAGCTACATGGAGGTGTTGTCCCATACCTTGTAAACATCTCCCCAATGTTCTCAAGTACACCAAGGGATCACAAAAAATATACTTTACGTGAGGTGGTCCTCATGAAGCTATGTATATCACAGGAAGGTGTTTGAAATGGCGCAGTGTGATAATGTTTTTGTTTCTTAATTTGCATGTCTAATATACTTCTAATTTGGGTGATTTGCAAAATGGCCCCTTCCTTCCCATCTGAAGTCTCTTAGATGGAACGGAGCAAATGGCTCGCTGATCTCGGCTGTTCGTTTGCATAATCTTTCCATTCCCAATGATGGCCTTGGTTGGCATCTTTTGTAATAGGCCACCTAATTAGTGATTAAAATGTTTACTAGTACATGGGGAAATAGGAAATCTCCCACTTCTAAAGGCTTAACAGCCAGCTGGCTCAACACAGACAAATGGCTCATTGTCTTAGTAATGTGATGAGTTTACAAAGCAGGCAACTCAGGAAAGGACACAAGAGACAAAGATTTACCAGTGCATGAAATAAGTGAATACACCATGGTAACCAAAAAGCATTTGTTTATATTTGCCACAATAAAAGCATGTTAAAGACACAAGTAGTATGATCATCAAAGATGCTCATTTCCCAACTTATGTTCCTTAATCTGCTCACTGACTCAACGTTATTGTGTATTAACAACTGCTGAGTACTTCCACCCATTCGTTTGCAGTAGTGTTTTTCCTTACTATTGGCCAAGTTTTTCTGAGAGATATGGGAGATAAGGCATCTAAACAGCCTTTGTATTACATTGATGGCATTTAGCAGATGCTTTTGTCCAAAGTTACTTACAATGAGTACATGTGTCAGAAGAAGGTGAAACACTTCATTGCTTATAATACAGTGAGCAAGTCACCAGAACAAGTTTCAAGCATTCCAATTGCTAGGTTAACCATTGCATTAGCAGCAGTGGAGACTTTACAATGCAGATTTGGAATGTTTTTGAAACCGTCTGATTCTGAAGGGTGAAAGGTCATAAGAAGGCACTTCCCCAAGGCTCAGTTCACTCAGCAGCTTGCCAATAAGCGGTCCAAACTTGAAGCCATGACCTACGGGGAAAGACAGAATATCCTGCATTGAGCATTGCAAGTTATTTATCAATCAGATGTCATCTTTGTTGTATGCGAGTTAATAATGGACAAAAAAAATAAAAGCAACAAAACCGTCCCCATTTATATTTCAGAGATTTGAGGCCAGAGTGAGTAAACATACAAAGTCAAACATATCTTGCCATCAACGACAGCGCATCTGCACACCAAAGTAAGCTGAATCCGTTCCCTGAATGAACGGTGTCGTATTGTCGCTCATCAAGGCGTGTGTGTGCAGAATGGAGGGATCCAGATGGGGGGAAAAAGCATGAACTTTAGAGACATTGCCCTATTCTGCGTGCTGCCGAGACGTTTGAAACAAATTGTGAATGTCAGGGGGGTGTACAGAATGCAGTACTTTTGCCATCTGACAAAAGGTCTCCGAGCCCCTGCAGATTCCTGCCTGGGCTTTGAAGTCATGAAAGCGCAGCTCTGACACATTCAGGCATGTGTATTTTCATCACTCTGGAGGAACAGAATCAAGGGCTACAGAAGCTGGTCAAACCCACAGGGTGACTTTGTAACCATGGCAATTCCCTACCACTTGCCTTTATGCACTTTTGTCTCGCTTTGATGACAAATGCAAGCGATGAGGTGTGGAGAAACAGGCTACACTTGATGAGAATTATGGAGCAATTCTATGAGCCTCTTTTGTATATGATGCTAGCAAAGACAATAAAATGTGCTGGACACGGATAACAAAAGTGTTTGTTTTCTTTGGTCTCTGCCAGGGAATACCAGCACCAAGTGTTTGACCAGAAACTGAAAGTGTTTTCCCTGAAACGTGATTGATCTGCTGCTGGAATGGAAGCCGACCGCTTTGTTGAGGCGACACACCTGAGAATCCAGCTCCGATAACAATGTTGTTATGGATGGGGTGGCAGTCCAGCACAAAGTCCTCGTCTGGGGTCATCTGCACGGTGGACCGGGACAAGGGTCGGTTACTTTTAAAACCCTAACGTTTCAAGTCTTAACTAGAAATAAACACATATGTTCCAATTAAATGTCAAAAGGGTCCCGCTGCAGCGTCCTGCAGTAAGGCATATATGAGGCTCTATTTTGTATTCAGCACACATAGAAAGCATGTGAAAACATTTCAGGATTTCATCAGTGTTGTACAGTACTTAAGTGTGTCAGTACGTTTACATGCAGCAAGAAATTCGAATTTCTGATCGGATCAGATAATGACATGCGTAAGACCGGATCACTTGTCCGAGTATGCATGCCGTTCAGAGAATCGGATTAACAGCCGGAGCATGGGCTGACTCCGGACGCTGTGTGGCGCTCTGCGCATGTGCAGAATGGCACTGCGCATGCGCAGAATGCAAAATCCGATTCAGATCCGATTGCTGAGTATACATGCCGTTAAAAGTCCGACTATGAACGAATTATCCAGGTGTTGTTATCCGATTTTGAGATGTCCGAAGTAGGTCCGAAGTAGGTCGGATTAAGGTGTTTACATGCACTTAAAAAGTCAGAACGATGTCTTATACGATTAGAAATTCGAATTTCTTGCTGCATGTAAACTGACTGATGTGCTTGTGACTGGACACACTCCCCTCACCGTGTACAGGCAGCTCTCCACCACCGCCGGCTCGGGGACCAGGCCGGGGAAGCAGCGGCTCAGGTAGCGCCTGAGGATGTCCAGGTCCGACCGGTCCGTCTGTCTGTCCCTCTCGTCCGGGTTGGTCTGGCTGCCCCAGTGGTAACACACCTGGGCATACGTCACACGTCACACGCCGGTGAGCTGGGACCTAGTGTGTCAGGCTGGTGTCGCGGTGAGGCCAACAGGTCAAGTCAACCACGCAGCAGCAGCAGCAGACGCACGGAACCGCCACTGGTGTCGAGCGCCTGACGGCTGTCCTCGATGACCTGGAGATGACCTGCAGGGCAGCAACCTCCGCCAGGCAGAACGCCACGGCGGCCGACCACCGCCAAGGAATCACAAGCAGAAAATGACTAGCATGGTATTTCTCTGCTTGCGAGAGCAATAACGCAGTCTGTGAGCAGAAAAACGTGAACTGAGCACTCGCATAACGTGAAGCAGCAAGTGAACAAAATGCTGCCGGTGTTCTTGTGTTTGTGTGTCTCGCTGCTGCTGTACGTTGTTTTCTGCTGGCGCAGGTCATTCATTTTGGGACTAAGTGGGCCGAGCCAGAGATGGCCATTGTATCCCTGACTTGTGATTGGTCATCGGTATCACTATATGTGATTGGGTGCTCTAACCACATTTAGTCTTTCCTGATTCCCAAGAATTAGCTGTGGAAACTCATCATGTAGAGAGCTATTACATTTTTCTTTTTAGTTTCTAGCAGCTTGGCAACGCTTACAATTCGTGTGGTTTCCTTTAAAATCGATACACAGCATTTCAATTCTGGCACATTGCTCAAGTAACTCGGTATTCCTTTCATGATCAGCATTTTTTTTACATTTATATATGGTTTATTGATATTCTATATACTAAAACACTGCTAATCTTCAAGGATTATGCTTGACTTGGCATGATGATTCTGCCTCCTTTCATGGTGCGCATGGTAATGTGTTTCCCCAACTACTGCAAACTATGAAGAGTTTCCTCAGCTCCTTCTCCAGGGTCAGAAGGCCATCCCTCGTCCATACGTGATAGGTCAACGCGACCGATTGCCTTCGGGACACAGCGGCCGTCCACATTCAGAGGAGAGCCGGCATAGGTCACTTTCGTGATCAGAACATCCACGCCCCCCTTTTAGGTGGAAACAACTGCTGTTAAAAGGCCAGCGCAAAACTGTCAGAAACAGTGGCACCTCAGAGCTACTGCCTTGCGTTTCACTTGTTGGAAAAAACCCTGTTCACCTTTTTTTTCTTTAAAGGGTAAAGGGGGCATTTAGCAGACACTTTTGTCCAAAGTGACTTACAATCAGTACATTTTGTGGGGTTCGACATGTGGACAGTTGGAGGAGGGGGATCGAACCGGCGACCCTACAGTTAGTGGACGACCCACTCTGTCCACCCGCTCTACCTACTGAGCTACTGAGCTCTTTGCTTACCCAAACAGCAAACGAGCGCTAAATGAGGAGCTCTGTGTCTTCAGGGAGAGAGGCTGAGGGTAAAACACCAGTGGGCTGCTCATCCTCATCCACCACCACATCTTCATTTCTTTCTGTGTAACGATGCCCATCATTGATCGCCGATGACATAACTCAGTGTTTGCCTGACCAGCCGTAGGACTTCAGCCCTGGCCTCGGATGGTTCCGCCCCCTCAGGGGTCAAGAGAGAATCCACCACGTGAGCCCAACCAACATCACCGCCAGCAGTAAAACACTTTGCAAGCACCAGTGCATTTGTGTGCGCGTGTGCGTGAGTTGCATGCCGCTACATTTGATGTGCGTGCTCCACCAATGATTTTCTCCTCGCAGGCCGGATCATCGCTCTCGCAAGCAGAGAAACACTGTGCAGGGGTGCAGTGAAAGTGCCGGCGGTAATCATTTGTGGGTGCGGATGTGTTAGTTGTACGCAGCGCGGGGAGTCATTTTTGCTGGCTGTTTTTGGCACTGATATGCTGCCGTAGAAAGCCCTGCACTTTGGTGTTGTTTAGTGTTTTGGTCGTGGTTTGATGCTCTTTTGGTGTTCCTTTGGTGTTTGTTTACTGAGTGAGTTAGTTACGTACTGAGTGAGTTAGTTACGTACTGAGTGAGTTAGTTACGTACTGAGTGAGTTAGTTACGTGCTGAATGAGTTAGTTACGTACTGAGTGAGTTAGTTACGTTCTGACTGAAATCTAAAAGTTTCTTTGCAAAGTAGCTGGTACTTGAGCGAGGCTGTAACAGTAGGGTACGGAGCAGTGTAGCACTGTTCCTGTGTCTGAGTGAATAATGTGATGTGACACGGCCATCTGGCCCTCCACTCCTCGTGTGCATGCTGTCTGCTATTAGCCTCCCAGCTCCTGCTGGTGCACCACAATGCAGAGAATAGAGACGTAGAACCAAGCGAACAGCAAAAGCACAATTATCTACACACTTCTTCAAAGGGTCTGGAAATCAATAAAGAGATGGAAAAGCTGCTTTGAGGTAAAAACTATATATAACAGGAGAGCAAGGATTTGTTAGCCTTTAAATGTATATATCTTATGATATGATGGTAAAGAGGTCCTGATTAAATAATATATATATACTGTATGTATATATATACAGTATATAGGCAGGCAAGGAACATACAACATGGTTTCCCCAAACCAATGAGGGGAGTGATGTCCTGATTGATCAGAAGGAAGGAACTGGGAGCGGGTCTGAAATCTAAATTGGCTCAGGAGCTGTCAACCTGAAACAGATATTCTCACTGCGCATTTCATTCCCCAATAGCCGGGGGATGTTCTCTGGTATGCGTGACATGCTGCACCGCCATGATACGTCTCAGCCCCTCTTCAGCTAATTGTCCCCCGGTGGCTCACCTTCATCAGGCCGGGGTACTCGTTGGAGGGGAGGCCGTAGATGTGATTGCTGCCCTCCGGGCACTCGGCCTGGAGGAAGCAGGGGAAGCGCTGCTGTATGTTGTAGGAGCCGGGGACCTTCTCCTTCCAGTAGTACACGTTGATCTTCAGCACCTAGGAGAAGCACCAACAACCACCACGGCTCCGTAGAGCTCCGAGGTGTGGTGATGTCATTACTGACCTCCTGAGACTGGTCCTCCTCCTCCTCCTCCTCCTCCTCCTCCTCCTCCTCCTCCTCCTCCTCCTCACACAGGCAGCTTGTTAAGCACAAGCATGAGCTCAAACCAGGGAAAGAGAAGGCATTATCTGCTCTCTTTGATATTGAACACGACAGCAATGAGGTTCAAATCATTTAAAAAAAGATTTGTTCGTTATTTTGAACCCAGAAGCCTTTCCACAGATTGTGGAGCGTGATCCTAGCGTGGGGCTGGCTTGTTCTTAATGTAGCAATCTTGCTGGGGTAGAATGGATGTCAAATGCCAAAGAATACAAAACATTTCCAAACGGGAGAGTTCAGGGTGTATTGATACACGCCTTCGTATGAAAGAGTTCTCCTCCCATGCATCAGCACCTCTGGATCAGCTCACACTTCCCTCTCGCCTACACCTCCATCATATGTTCTCTCTCCACCCTGCTCTACACCACCATCACATGTTCTCTCTCCACCCTGCCCTACACCTCCATCATATGTTCTCTCTCTGCTCTACACCTCCATCATATGTTCTCTCTCCACCCTGCTCTACACCACCATCACATGTTCTCTCTCCACCCTGCTCTACACCTCCATCATATGTTCTCTCTCCACCCTGCCCTACACCACCATCACATGTTCTCTCTCCACCCTGCCCTACACCTCCATCATATGTTCTCTCTCCACCCTGCTCTACACCACCATCACATGTTCTCTCTCCACCCTGCCCTACACCACCATCACATGTTCTCTCTCCACCCTGTCCTACACCACCATCACATGTTCTCACTCCACCCTTCCCTACACCACCATCACAAGTTTTCTCCTCACCCTTCCCTACACCACCATCACATGTTCTCTCTCCACCCTTCCCTACACCACCATCACATGTTCTCACCTCACCCTTCCCTACACCTCCATCACATGTTCTCTCTCCACCATTCCCTACACCTCCATCACATGTTCTCTCTCCACTCTGCCCTACACCATCACATGTTCTCTCTCCACCCTGCCCTACACCACCATCACATGTTCTCACTCCACCCTTCCCTACACCACCATCACATGTTCTCTCTCCACCCTGCCCTACACCACCATCACATGTCCTCCCTCCGTCTTTGGTCCACATGTGTGACCTGATGGACTGTAGGAGGTGTTATTGCACACCAACACCTCCACAAACTAACATTGAGCACCTCCAATCATGAATAGGAAATAATATGATACTTTAGGCACAACAGTCTAATCTACGCAGTCTATTTTATTTTGTGTGTGACGCAGGACCTAGCGGCAGTGACCGACCATCCACTTTGGATGTTTCTGTGGGCTCGCTGGCAATAATGATGTATAAATTGTACAACGTATGAATAACATTATAAAGGGTGGTCCCCAATCTTACAGAGCTTTCTGCTGAAAATGAACACATTCTGGACGCCCGCTCTGTGGTACCAAAAAAAATGTTGCCGGCACCGCTTCAGCAAGCCAATGAGCTCATTCCCCATGCTTTTGCACAGGTTCACTCAGGCATGCCGTTCCCCAGGCCCCCTTAGCCTGCTAGCGTGAATAATGCAATTCCAATAGCAAGGCCAATTCTCCACTCAAACAGCTGCCTCGCCGTTCCTCTATTCCCACTGTTCTGTCAGCCTGCGTGGCGTATTGAGAGATGAAAGACATTGGTCTGCTGAATACGGCATCCCTACATGCTAGTGTTTACTAAAGTAGTAACCACTAATAAGTGAGTTAAAATCAGGAGGATGTTTTCAAGTTTTCTTTCTTTCTTTCTTTGGTGACTAATGTAAAATGCATGTAAATACAATAAATAAATAAATAAATATATGTATATATATATATATATATATTTATATGGGCCTACATACAATACCTGAAGAGGTAGCTCCAGTCCAATGTAAGATAGTAATTGATTAGTCCAGCTTCCAGCAGTAACCACAAGGCTCTTGGCTCTGTAAACGCCACCAGAGGTCATGACAGTGACAAGGTCACCGGGCTTAATGTCAGTGACCTTCTGTCCATCCTTTATTATCCCTCCCAGTTTCTGGAACTGCCCCTGGAAACAGAGACAACAATATAAACATGTTTGATGTTGACCTAGTTGTCAAGATGTCCAAAAAGCAATGTGCAATGTATTCAATTGGAAAGAGAATGTCAATATGTTATGGTGGAAATATGTTATATGTTATGGAAATAATTAATCATTAGTAATTAATGTTTAACATAATCCATGGGTTGGCCATGTGATGGTTAGTGAGTTGCTACACATTGGCTCAGACAAACAAAAAAACTAAACGCAAACCAGTAAAGCCAGATAAATCAACTAACTAATCTTGATTGTATCTTGGTTAAAAAAAAAAAAGGGTCAGTTTAGGAAACATCCAGGCTTTACATATGCATGTGCACACAGTCTGTTTGGACTATCCCTGAGAATGGGCAGAGATGCAGGGCAGAGTTGTAATGGCTGAACAAGGTGTTCAGTAACCAGGGCTCTGAGTCACACAGCCCTGTTTCATTTCCAGATGTGCTTTGCGTTGGTTCCCTGGTGACGTGCAGGCTGAGCACGTGACAGGGTTCCCACGCGTCTCTGTCGAGGTACTGCTGTCAATCTAGATCTGAATGTCGGTGACACTACCTCAGGAGGGGGTTTTGACAACAGATATCTACATCTCTCATAAGCCGACACTCGAAAACACCTCTCTCTGAATCAGAGTCTCACAACTCTTCATGTGCGATTTGAAGAGATTCAAAACACTTCGATATTTGGACATATTTGTACATTTAAAAAAGCACATCCACTCGTTTGTGTTATTTTAATGCAATTATAATTATTGAGACCAAATGTGATCCTATAGTGTTGGATCCCAAAGATTGCACTTTTCCTACCAACCAATCCTTTGCCTGGATGCGCAGCACTTACTTTTATAGTCACTCCAATATGGAGAGCTTTGATTGTTCTCAACCTTAATTGTCAATCTGTTTAAGGGCTATCGACATCGAGGGCTCGGTCCCAGCTGAAGCCCAGTGCTGCCATGGCTGGTATTTTATTTCTGTGTCCCGTTTTGCCATGATAACAAGATCATAACTTGTTATCTCGTCATGATGAGAAGTTATGAAAGTATAACTTGGCAGCGACTGCTAACAATAATGTGTTATGTTCTCTACATGGAAAGGTGTTTTTTTTTTATAGAATAAATTGACCTCCCTATCTTAAATTCAAATCAAATACATTCAATTGTGACAATAAGATGTACACACATTTTAGAGGACATCTTGCTATGAAAACTAGTATTTCATAACATTTTTACATTTTGCACAGACAACGGTGAAAATGGTACTACATTCTACATGTCAGAATCACCTATCCCCTGTACTTCCTCCACACTGACAGCCCCTGGTGGCCGTCACCACCTACCTGCACAGCTCTGAGGGCCCGGTCAGCGTACAGCACCCCAGCCGTGGTGTCCACCAGAGCAGAGTCTCCGTCAGTCAGAACCACGTTGGGGATGTGCTTGGAGAACTCTTCTGGTTTAAGAATCACCATGGGAACCCTGTTTTTCTGCAGGGTGTCCTTCACGACCTGATAATGTGTGCCACTCTCTGGGCCCATCACCAGCAGTCCGGTTTGTCTGGTAGGAGGAGAATTGAGGGGTCACAATGTTAGTTTGACATGTTTCACTTGGTTGCTTTTCCAAACTATGCCTCATGAAGGTTGTGAACAAGAAACATTTTGTACGTGGATCAGTTCCTATGTTGTGCCAAAGGGGGAACATTTTATGTTTTTAATTGACATCATAGTAAATGTATCCATCCACCCATTAAGTTATTTTCTGTATTATTATTATGGGCACAAAATAAGCCATCATGTCTTAACATAGGCCTAAGGCAGAGAGCAACATAGATCCTGATTTTGACACTAAATGGTAAATGGATTGCATTTATATAGCACATTTCAACCCATTATAGACACTCAAAGCACTTAACTACACCAGACCACAACCGCCTTGTTACAGGCACTTTGGTGTCTTGCTAAATGACACTCTGAGCCAAACCTGCAACTCCAATTGCGAGAAAATTTCTCTATGTGAACCTTTTAATGGATGAAGCCACTGCTTAGTCTTTACATGCTATCTCCCCCCCCCCCCCCCCCCCCCAATCTGACTGAGCAGCAGGTCTTCAGGGATGGAATGAAATCAGTGTTTCTTGCAGAAACCCCGTGCATATAACGTGCCTGCAATCGCAATGCAGACACGACATTGAGAAAGAAATGTAGCCTCTGGGGCTGAGGGACACCACGCTAGCCAAACAAATCAGCATGTATTATGAATCAAACGTTTTTTTTTGCATTATACAATAGCATTATGTAATTGTTGAAGGTGATATTTAATGAGACTGTGCAACCGATTGCAACCTATCCATTGATAATTGACTATGGGAGTATAGACCCCATACAGCAACAGCCTCCAGTAAGTTTTACAGCTCAAAGTGCAGGGTTGTGAAAGGTGTGATTCAGTAACCTGACTGATCGATTGCTGCCATGGCCTTTGCCAACAGTTTTCTAGAGGCTGCTCCAACCTCTGTCAGCAGCCATAAGGCACAGGCAGTGGTAGCTAAAGGATCCATCCATCAGAGGTGTGTGTGTGCCTGTGTGCCTACATGTTTGTGCTTGTGTGTTTTGCAATAAGAGGAAATCAACAGCATGTGTGAGCAAATAAAGTCATCCGCTGATATCTTTATGGTTATGATTCAGCGCAAATGCTGTCATGGTGCGATTTATGGCAATAGATTGTCGGTGCATGTTAGCATAGATTTACTTTCACCTGCTGAAAATAGATGAATAACCATCTATTATCAACTGACCCAATAGTGTAGGTGGCCTTTAGCTTAGGCCATATCAGGCATGAGTTGTACTTACAATGGAGCGTGGGAGACCTACAGTGAACCCAAACATTACTATTAAGGTAGTAAATTGTTTAGACTTGATTCTTTTTTTCAGGCCAAACTGTTGTAGACCAAAAACATTTGCTGGGCAGCAATGTCCTCACAGCTCTATGGTCCATTGGGTATGTATATAGATGTGTTGAGCATGTAGAGAGAAGTGTATAGATCAGTAGAGTGTATAGCCCAATGCAATACATGTGTGTACATGTATTGGTCACAGGCATAGGTTTTTGTAAAGGTCTCCTTCTTTAAATGAATAATGTGATGAACGGCACTCCAGTGAGACTCTACATCTCCACTGACTCATTTACATTTACATTGAGCAGACGCTTTTATCCAAAGCGACTTACAAGGAGTACATTTGTCATAAGAAAATGAAACATTTCATTGCTGCTAATACAGTAAGAAAGTCACCAGAAGAAGTTTCAAGCATTTCAATTGCTAGGTTAACCATTGCTAGTATACAAAAGCTCTGACTAAGTTCCAAGTTACAAAGAGCGATTAAAGTGCCATGTAGCTTTCCCCATCAAGATCAAGTCCTTGATGTTGACATGCAGGTTAGATTCTGGATCCGCCCCCACCCTATTCTCTCTGATCTCCAGTAATGAACTTCAGAGCCTGACACGTTCTCCACTGCTCTGAACTCATTAGCAGTCCAGACTCCTCTCATGCCTGATGTCCCAGTGGAGGAGCTACCTAGCTCCATACCACCAGAATCCCTCCCCACCAAGTGGGAAGTA
The DNA here is from genome assembly GCA_036785325.1 of Urophycis tenuis. Lineage (NCBI taxonomy): Eukaryota > Metazoa > Chordata > Actinopteri > Gadiformes > Phycidae > Urophycis > Urophycis tenuis. The sequence goes on along the minus strand of JAXIVH010000049.1, from coordinate 107,215 downwards.
AGTCAAGTCAGACTTTATTCTTAGACTCATTCTATTACCAAATTCAGCCACCTTACAAACAAGTTAGTCTCAAAGTGATTGAAGAGGTTATCACAAGGATCTTCCAGTAAATAAACTGTTGAGCATCCATCGCCTCACGAGGAAACACAACAACGATTGCCTTAAGGTTCTCCTACACCGATGCCTTTGGGTCTGTGCTTCACCTTCCTGTTGATTTCAATGCTTTTCAATCAAATGATCTTACCTCCATTGACATCAACCTCCCTTACTTATTGACTTGTTACAGTGTTGTCTCGAGAAGGTTACTTCTACAGGTACCTAGTCATTTCAGTAACCAAACTGAAATAGTATGCAGAGGCCGTATCATCTAAAATTGTAAACTAAAACCAGAGTGATTCTGGTAAGAGTTTATAAAACAATAGCAACACAGTACTTTTGTAACGGGGGAGTATGAGGTTAATACAAACTCACACTGGGAGTTTCCTGTACTTTTTGTTGTTGTTGTTGTTGTTGTTGAATATCTACATTTGTTCCATTCCAGTCATATTTCCGAACATGAAAATCCACATTAAAAACTAAAACCCCAGGATCACCAAAGGGGCAGCCAGGGGGTTGTTTTACATGCATGGCATGGTGGAGCAGCCTTGCATGACTTGTCGACACCAGCAGTAGAAGAAAAAGTCAAGCACTTTTGGCATTTTGCATTTCAAATTTTACAAAAATCAGCATTGATGTCTTGTCCTGTAAAATCAATATTTTAAGACATTCTTTCCCTAACAACTGACTAACTCACTAAAACCCAACTTAATGCCTAAATATAATACCAACATAATGATGTTGTATCTTAACCCTACAAATGCTAAACATCTAAAACAATTAGATGTAGCTGTTTTCCCTTGATTAGCAAAGTGTAAACGTTATACTACTACTATACTATACCTCAAACCCATCAACACTTTATGTATAATACTTATATGCGCATGCACTTTATACCTGCACATTTGTAATTATATTTTTAGATCATTCTCCATTTCTACTTTTATTGTATTCTATTGTATTTTTTCCCCTACAATGTTGAACGAGCCATGTCCAAAACATTTAATTGAACAGTATGACTGTAAGTGATGCTGCACATTTGATGATAACGACGAAACTTGACTTAAACTTGAAGTGTTGACGGTGTGACTCCGCAGGGCAAAACTCTGACCTGTACAGCTTGACCTTGGTCTCCTGCTCGAGTTGAGCCCACAGACGGTAACACTCGTCCATCATAACGGTGTAGTAGTTGTGATCATAGGCCTTGCGAATGATCCTCGTCTGGCCATGAGAGCTTCCCCGGGAATGAGGCAGGGGAAACTTGAAATTGTATATTTCAGAAGGAAATATCGTGTTTATTCAACGTTTCATTTATAAAACACACATAGGGTGGAAGTCTGGATTAATTGTATACGAGTTACAGAGAAGGTAAGTCCGAATCACACACCTGCTCCAGCAGAAGAGTTCTCTTGTTCTTTTTAGCGAGTTGATAAGCCGTGAAAGAGCCCTGGACACCGGCTCCGATCACGATACAGTCGTAGTCTCCTTCAGCAGACATGGTTGCTTTATTGCAGCGAACGCAGTGTTGAACAGCCTTATATATGTTGGGAGTGCTAACTGGGTCAAGGAGCGTCTCTTACACCCCAAAGTTGACCACAAAGTGTTAACCAACAGCACGCCCCTCTCCAGCCTGACAAAGACGTCTCCTTCACTTGTTTCCTATCGACATTTCTTTTAGTAGTGCAATTACATTTAATCAGGTAATTACCATTGCTATTGTCAACTAAGTTATTTATTTCTACCATGGAAAGCGACGTTCAAGACTCCATGTAACAGCAGACTGCGCGTCGAGGAGACTGGCAGGGAGCTTCGGTCAGCAACACGTCACTTCCTCTCTAGTTTAGATTAGTTGGATTCAACTTGTGCAGAGTACAAGTACAGGGACAACGAAATGCAGTTGGCGTTCTAACCAGAAGTGCAAATGTGCGATAAAGGTGCAGGTTTAAATGCAGGAATGCAGAATAAGGTGCAAAATTGAAAAACATGAAAAGTGGCAGTGGTTATTAAAGTGACGGTAATTAACGGTAGTTAATAAAGTGACATAAACAGTGCAGATGGAGGTAGTGATCATCGAGGTATTAAACGGTTACTAACAGTAGCAGAAACATGTAAAGAAAAGTGTAAACAATGTACAATGTGCGAGTAATAGCAATATAATAAAAGTAAGTGTACAAGTGGTGCAATAGTGCTCTAGTGCAATATAACAGAACGGGTACAACAGATGAATATGGGTTTTATGGATATGGGGGTGGGGGGTGCAATGGCAGTTAAGAATAAATACAATAAATAACATTACTATAAATTATATTATATGTAGTATGTCCAGGGGGGGTGAGGGGTGGGGGTGCTGGGTGTGCAGGGGTGCATGTCCTTGGGGGGGGGGGGGGGGGGGGGGGGGGGTCCAGGTATTGGATGGGCAGTGGTGAGTGTCTTTGGGGGGTGGGGGTCAGTGTTCAAATGGGTCCAGGTCATGGGTGGGCAGGGGCGTATGTCCTTGGGGGGGGGGCAATGTTCATGTGGGTGTGGAGTTCAGAAGGCTGACAGCCTGGGGGAAAAAGCTTCCCCTGAACCTGCTGGTCCGGGTGCCCAGAGACCTGTAGCGCTTTCCAGAGGGGAGGAGGGTGAACAGTCTGTGTTTGGGGTGAGAGCTGTCCTTTGCGATGCTGCGCGCCTTACGCAGGCACCGCTTCCTCTGGACAGCCTCGATGGAGGGGAGTGGGGAACCGGTGATGCGTTGGGCGATTTTCACCACCCTCTGCAGTGCTTTCCGGTCCGAGGCGAAGCAGTTACCATACCACACTGTGACACAGTTGGTTAGTATGCTCTCGATGGTGCTCCGGTAGAAGTTCACCAGGATCTGAGGAGACAGGTGGGCCTTTTTTAGTCTCCTCAAGAAGAAGAGGTGCTGGTGAGCCTTCTTGATCAGGGCAGTGGTGTTGAGGGACCAGGATAGACTGTCGGAGATGTGGACTCCCAGAAACTTGAAGTTGGTTACCTGCTCAACCTCCGTCCCGTTGATGTGGAGGGGGGTGTGAGTGCCACCTCTAGTTTTCCTGTAGCCCACGATGATCTCCTTGGTCTTTGTGGCGTTGAGGGACAGGTTGTTGTCGGCGCACCATGCAGCTAGGCACTGAACCTCCTCCCTGTACGCTGACTAATCGTTGTTGCTGATGAGGCCTATCACCGTTGTGTCTTCTGCAAACTTCACAATGGTGTTTGAACCATGTGTTGGAGGGGAGTCGTGGGTGAAGAGAGAGTACAGGAGAGGGCTCAGTACACAGCCCTGCGGAACGCCAGTGTTCAGGGTGAGGGTGGAGGAGGTGTGACCGTTGATCCTAACAGACTGCGTTCTGTTGGTCAGGAAGTCCAGTATCCAATTGCGGAGGGAGGGGGCAATGTTCAGATCACGGAGTTTGGTGATCAGTTTGGAGGGGTCGATGGTGTTTCCTGAACTGAATGCTGAACTGAAGTCAATGAACAGCATTCTAACGTATGTGTGGCTTTTGTCCAGGTGGGAGAGGGCGGAGTGCAGTGCCGTGGAAATGGCATCCTCTGTACTCCTATTCTGGCGGTAGGCAAATTGGAAGGGGTCCAGTGTGGGTGGTAGACAGATTTTGGATGTGACCCAGGACCAGCCTCTCGAAGCACTTCGCGATGATGGGGGTAAGCGCGACTGGGCGGAAGTCATTGAGGTCAACTGCAGTGGAGTGTTTGGGCACTGGCACGATGGTGGTGGATTTAAGGCATTCAGGGACAGTTGCTTGGGCTAGTGACAGGTTGAAGATGTCAGTCCAGACCTCAGTCAGCTGCTCTGCACAGGCCGTGTAGACGCAACCGGGGACACCATCAGGACCAGCTGCCTTCCGTGGATTAATCCTACTCAGTGCTGCAAACACATCGGAGGGGGAGAGTGTGAGGGGTGGGTGGCCTGCAGGGAGCACCTCCTTGATGGCCACCTCCTTGTTGACTGTATCGAAGCGCCCATAGAAGAGGTTGAGTTCCTCAGGTAGGGAGGCGTCGCAGGATTGGGGGGTGATGTGAGCGGGTCTGTAGTCTGTGATGGCCTGGATGCCCTGCCACATACGTCGCGGTCGGAGCCGTTCGTGAAGTGCTCCTCGATCCTCAGCTTGTGGTTGCGTTTGGCCTCAGTGATGCCCCTCTTCAGGTTAGCCCTGGATGTGCTGTAGGCCTGCCGGTCCCCAGATCTGAAGGCGATGTCGCGTGCCTTCAGAAGGGCTCGGACCTCCCCGTTCATCCTCCAAGATAACAACAACAACAACGACAAGGAGAATAAATGTAGTTTGAGAATTAGAATTTGACAAAGCAATATCCGAACCATGTAACCGGAACGGATATTCCTCCATCGACAGTCCTTCCCCCTGCCTCTGGCCGCTTCATGTCGGCCTCACTAAACGTCCCGCCTCCCTCTGCAATAATGCTATTTAGTTAGCTAGTCAGTTATTGGTTCAGTTATTGTTTATTGGTTTTATGACAGCGCATAGTTAAAAGTGAGATAAAAAAATATCCTGCTAATCCAATTGATAACATTCACATTAAAGATTGTGTCTGTGAAATGTGTTTACCTTAGAAGTATAGTCAGTAGACTTTTGTGATAACTGAAGGAGAGAAGAGAACACTGATCTGAGTATCACTGCCTTAGTTTACACATTTTAGATACATAGATTAGGCCTAAAGGGTCACATGCCATACTTGTAACCAGGGCAGGAATTTCACGGAGGCCACGACGGCCATGGCCTTGGCCTCAGTTTGGCCTTGTCCCTCAAAAAATTATCTGCCCTGCGGCCACAGCGGCCTTGACGCCCCGCCCGCACTGCCCCAGCTGATTTGGCCGTTTTCTTCTCTGCCTCTTTCCAGTCAATACGGTTTTTAGACACCAGTATCTTTCGGTGAGATTCCGATTTCTTATTGGGCAACATCAAGTGAAACGCTGCGCACATAACCAGGGGTGGGTTCGATTTCGAGTCTGCTATAAACCGTTAGAAACCGGGCTATTTATGACGATAGTTTGCCACAAATCTAGCCCCGGCCAACCAGGAGAATGAAACAAACTCATCCTGATGTGCTTCGTATGTCTGCGTGTAAACGGGTGAACTTCTGAGAACTTCTGAGAAGAGAAGGTCGAATGAGCTGAGGTAAGAAAGTTAAATAAATAAGCGAACGAAGAGAAGAAACTCGACGTATAATGTTATGCATTGCTTGTATATTGCTACAACGTTGACTGAAGCCTAATTTACACCGCAGGCGAAAGCGTAACGTGAGCGTAACGTTGGCGTATCAATTCACACCGCCGCCGTTTGTTTGGCTATATTTAATAAGATAATAGGCGTACACGTCCAACGAGACGCTTCAGAAACGCTTAAAAATAGAAGTGAAGCGTAAAGTTAAGCTTTGGTCGGCCGTGAGACGGGCGTAAAACGTGCACTGGTTTGAATGGAATTCTATCGCCAGCGGACGGCCGTCTGACGGCCGACTAGAAAACGCTTCTAAAACGGATCCGGTGTAAATTGGCCTTTAGCTGACCCAGTGGCGTCAGGAGTGTTATGTGCCTAACGAGTATTACCGTTAGCTAGCTGTCAAATCAATGTTATGTTTTTATGTTAGATAGGATAACATCTGTTGCTGGCTTCGTTACAACATTAACGTTACTTTCATTCATTTTTTTTCCTCCAGCAACCATCATGCCGAACAAGCAGCGGAGGGAGAAGATTATTAAGAAGAGTTTGTGTTGTATGCTTAATTTTGTTCTGATGACTCCTGCTGGGCAATTAAATGTGCAAAGATGACAACATTGTCAATCCAGCAGCAGGAATGTTCCAGGTATTTGGTTTGAGGTTTTGGACGAGGGTGACACATATTCAGACACGCTGACTGGGCCATAACCACTGGAAGAAGAAACTGGAATAAATTCCACCTTTAGGGCAGAGCTAAGGTGGTGCTGTCGTGCACAGACTGCGAAAAAAAAAAAAAAAAAAAAAAAATCAGTTTTCTATCATCACAGAAACACACTGTGTTTGTACAAATATTGGTAATTTGATAATGCCAATAAATTATATTGTGAATTAAACAGTTTTTTTTAATTAATTTATTTCACTAATAGTTATACCATGTATTAAAAATAACCCTTAACCAACACCAAAGGCAAAGTGGCCTTGCCCCTAAAATGATGAAATTCCAGGCCTGCTTGTAACCATTAAAGTGGCATAGGCCCTATGACTTTCCTTGTGCCCACTCATAAGTGGTGCAAGAACGTTGCAAGAATCAACCAAAAACTTCCTGAAGTCCACTTAGCTAACTAACTAAGTGGTAATTCTGGTAATTCCACTGGTGTCGTCATTGTCTTGTTTCACTGTGCTCGTCTCTGCTACCTGTACTGCTGGAGGGTTTTCAGTCGTCTCAACCTCAAGGCTTGCAGCTTTGAAATATCCAGTCAGCTCAGGGATTAAAAAAAAAAAAAAAAGCTGTGACTTCCACTGCAATTTCTATGTTTGAATTTGGAGTTTCTTAGCTCCACTTTCACATTTTCTTCTCGACATTTTTGTAAACGTGGCTTTTTCCCCCGGAAACTTCCATGCATATACAGCTTTCATTGGACAATAAAGACGGGCATGTCATATTTACCGATCTCAGTGTCTTTTATTCAGTTATCTGAGCCTCCTTTTGGCCCTTTCACATCAACGGGCCTCCGGGGCTGAAGCTTGTGCATTCAAACTGAGTTGCATTTAATGGCTCGTTGTAATTGATTTATTGATTTCTTGAGAATAATAAATCCTGACAAAAATACATGAATCCAAACAGTTATTACTTTCTCGTGAGCTATTTCATATTTCTTTAAAAAAAAAAGTACACATTGTTTTGTTATGTAACATAGCGATCAAACGATCTGACGTTAACCATTAGTGTGTCAGCAGGACCCCTGAAAGCCGCAGTGTCAGCGAACCGTGCAGGAGCTGTACGTGTGCACTTACCAGCCGCTGCCCTGCCCGTGTGACAGGGATTCTGTCACAGATACTCGGCTGTGTGTGGCACCATGAAGGGCCTTCTCCCTGCACTTAGTGTCCAGTCAGCTCTTCCCGAGGGCACCGTATTGATCCACGCATAGCGATGCCTCAGACGCACCTTCACCGTGGCCTCTGAAGTAGCAGAGGACGTGCTTTAGTTCAACCCGGATGTGCTCTCCGATGCATGTAGGTCACCTTATGGTGAGTGACACGATGCACTCTCTGGAAAGATGGCCGCAGCAATCTTCTTTAGTGGAGGAATGCAGCAGACACTTGGGGGGGGGGGGGGGGGTTAACGTTTCACCTGGAATGGCTTCATCGACTGGCATCGACGGGTGTTGCTCAGGAAGAGAATTGCATTGACAGACGTCTTGGAACAAATTTCCACCCTGGCCACTGACAGCGCTAAAGCCAAAGACAGTTTTTAAAAGTATTTGTTTGTCTTTGAGTCACGCAGGAAACTGATTTCTTATTCTGTCCTAACTGTGTGAGCACTCATAATGCAGACACTTGCTCTAACACAATAGAATACCGTTCGGTAATAAAGCCTACTTCTTGCTTTGTTCATCCAGCCCTAAATCGCCAGGGGTGCAGTCTGTACAATGTTGTTGGCCATGCTCTTGTTTGTCTGGCCGTCTCTGAGAATGTTGTGAGCAGCGGAAATGACATATTTGGATTGCAAGTGGTGCCTGGGAATGCCTAAAGATGTCTTGAAAGACAGACATGAGACCCTTTTCAGACTTCTGGGGCTGGTAAGGCAAGGCAAAGCAAGGCAAGTTTATTTGTATAGCACAATTCAGCAGCAAGGCAATTCATTGTGCTTTACATACATAAAAGCATTAAAATACAATAAAAGCATAGCAAAAAAACAAACAAACAAACAAAAATAACACATACATAACACATACATATACAGCATTAAAAGCATTGAAATTAAAATACAAGCATAAAAAGGAAATTAAAACACAGGAATCACAGTAGTATCACATCAGTCTCCAGGAATGAGCCCCTCCTGAGAGAATGGTACCATAGATCAGGAAATAATCCATTGTCTCCATTGTCCTCTGAATTGCCCTGATGCTGCTTGGACTGTGTCCTGACCCCCAGACTAGACCTTGGCCTGAATGCTCATTATGACATGTTGTTGTTTGCCCCTGTTCTTACGGCTTTTACAGCATAGGCTGGGTGATGGGGGATGCAGATGATGGATAACCCTCCTTGACCCCTTTGAAGGAGAGCAGAGATCTTGCCAACCTTTTGTAACGAGCAGTCTGGTCCAGATCTGACTGTTTCTAAATGGGCAGCATATACATGTCCTATATATTCGACCCGCTGTTTGCAGCGACAAGTCTGGGTGAACAGCTGGGGGAGGAACACAACAAACACTCATTGTTGCTGAAGCTCGCTGAAGAAGACTCCAAATTAGCCATTTGTCATGGCTAAGCATAATCAGGAGCACCATCTGTAATAAACGTCTCTCTGAAAAAAACGAAAATGTTCCAAGTAAATGAGGGCACCTGGTATAGATTGGACATTCTGCATATAACTATGGATCTGTGAATGCCCAATCACCATTACTATTTGTTGTTACTTGATTAGCACATGCTGGTAATCAAGGACCTGTACTGGATATTGTATATCTCAGGTTAGTCCTGCCTCATGGTACAATTATGTTTATTATATGTTGCCTTGATGATTTCCTCATTATTTATAGTCAAGCATTTAGGACACAGTCAGTGTAACAAGAATTTACATCTATTGTAAAATACTTATTCTGTAAATAAAACGAAAGCTTAGAAAGGTGGCTGTCTTGTCAGTTGTCACCAGACACTATGTTTAATCAGTCCGAGGACAAACCCTGTCAGGGAATCTCATTGTTAACCTCTTTTTATACAGCTATATAGCCATCTATGACGCACCCCCCAGTCCACCCTTTGTATCAAATGCAAGTAATGTTTACTTATAGATAGCCTGTGGCAGACACTGGAAAAGTGTTATTTTGCAGGACTTGCACAATTTACATATTTGTGGTTGACTATAAATAATAACTGTTATCTAATGTGTTTTTTGTGAATTGAGGTTTCTGAAGTTCAGTGTTATTATTTTTTAAATCGCTGACATATGGAAGGCTTTTTCTGCATCCATTCATTGATTTTCTTCCCTTTCTCCCTTGAAAAAGCCTTGCACAGACTCTTTCTGAATGGCTCTCATTTGCCATCGATCAGAGCTGAGATAGCTCATCAGCCCCCAATGCAGAGGAGACACATGATTAGGGTGAGGTAATTCTCAGCCTAAAAAAAAACTCCAACTCAAAGCCTCAAACGCCATCCACCAATATCATACAGTTTGATGTCTTTTCCTTTCAAGAAAGATAATAAAGATAGTAGATAAATAATGAAAACATGGGAGATTGAATGTGGATGAAAGCCAATGGGGTCAGGGAAGAGGATAGGGTCTGAATAGCACACAGGGGTCTGAAAACAACAGGAACAGATGTCCTGTTTGGCATCACGAACCAGGGGAGGGTCATCTTATCCCAATCCCTGCTGCTCTGCAGCGCCTGTCATACACAGACGATGTGCAAGCCCCCCCTCAGCCACAGAGTCTGTCCTTCCCCATTACACCACATTAACCTCTGACGGCTCATTTGTCAACTCCTCCAAAGTGGCACCATTTCTGCAAAAAAACAACACATCAACCATTATATACATATTATGTATATATATATATATATACACTGTGTAATATTTATATACATATTACAGAACAGCTGAATGCTTTCACATCACGCTAGAAAAATGATCATGTCTCACATTTTATCAGTTTTTACATGCATTGCATTTGTTTATATCTTATCCATTATATATATATATATATATATTAAGTGTAGCTCAAGTTGTTTATCTTCATATTATTTGGAATGTTTTTTATCTGCCTTTTAATACAACTGTTTGAACCGATACTGATACTGCACCAAGACTGATATGGAAAAATCTAAGAATACATACAATATTCGTTCATGGAAATCTATTTATTTGATCCAAATGATTCCTCATTATAAAGTGCTGCCTTACTGAGTGTTACTTCAAACCCAGCGCGTCTGCGTTTGTTCTGGTGTGTTAATTATGCCGTGGTAACATGATGGTACCCATGATTCACATTTGCTCAGAATGCGTTGCATCAAATGCAACCCACAAACATGTCACCGATACTGGTGAGATAAAATGAGACATCAGTGTGATGTTTATTGCTCTGGAGCTTTAACTAGGACGCTCAAATCACCATCTGCTGGTAGTGAAACTTTATCCCCTCTGAGTCGCTGTAAAGAACTGTTGGGGGAATCAGCAGCAATGTCACTATCCCTCCCCCAACTATAATATGATAAACGGCAGCCCTTCCCGCCCCCTAACAGATCACTCGGTTCTGCAGCAGTGTGTGAAGTGCACTGTCAGGGCATTTCCAGTAAGACACACCACTATCTCCAAATCAACAACCAATGGAAATGGCAATGAGAGAAGGAATAAACCAGAGAACATTAATGATCAGGCTTTCACTGTGTGTTTGAAATTTCAACTTTAGAACTGAAGTAGTCCCCATATAAAGCACTCCAAGCTCTATCATTCCACTTGATCAATTGCTTCCTTTTTTCCATTTTGTGTTGTGAACAGATCAGTAAAGGTTACGTACACCAACCCCTCACAGAGCCTTAAGTACTACTCCTATTCACCTGGCATTTGCCACCAGCAGTGTATTCTACGTCATGTTTAATATGAAGCACCTGTAAATATTCATGATGATCGCCTGGACCAACAGCACAACAGAGTATGCTCAGAAACATCTAATGAATAACAGAGATTCATGAATAATGAAAGTCTTGTTCTGTTCTCAGCTGGTTTTGGCCCACTGAATCAATTTCAGGTTGGAACCCTGCCAGGCTGCAGAAATAGTGGCACACATGTAAAAAAACAACAACAATAAAAACCCAGTTGCCTCAGTTGTGTCATGAACCAGGGTGGAGAGTCTCAACACCTTTCTTCTGTTAATGTCTGCCCTCTCTTCTTCAAAATGTCTTTTTCTCTCTGTCTCTTCCTATCCCTCCCACTCAGTCTCCATCTCTCCTTCTTTCAATGAATAACCTTTGCTTCTAGAAGGTGTTGATGAGGCTTCTCCTACCCTCTCTTTCTCCATCTCTATCTCGGTTGCTACACCAATCGTTTACAGAGAACTCCATATCATCTCAAGTTCACCTTTATAATAATGAGGATGCATTATCATTTTCTTAAGTAGTGTTCACACATGTTGTTTTGCTTAAGCCTACCCAGCGCCTCAACCCAACTAAAATATGCATCCTGCCCTTGTTCCAAGCCCTCGTCTTCTTTTCCTTTTTTTAACAGGACACACTCTGGGGTTGCTCTCAATGGGGGTATGGGGAGGCAGCTGTCGATATCACTCCCAATGGAGCCAGCAGACAAGCAAAGACTATCTAATGAAAAAGACATGGCAGCCAACCCATCAGACTAGAGACCTCTATTATTATGCAGTAAGTCACTGCTGGAAAGGTATTTTCATTTCTCAGCCCTATCAAAGAAAGTATGTATATCTTTAAAAAATATATATATTTCAGATACATAAATCAATTTTGCACAAACATCCTTCCCTCAAAGTAAAACATGCACAGATGTATGTATTCCATAAAAAACTGAATTAATATAATCTGATCTAAACATTTGCAAATATTATACACTACACTACACTACACTACACTACACTACACTACACTACACTATTATACACACTGCTTACATTCACTGACATTGTTGGTGAGGTATACATTTAATTACATCAAGGTACACAAATAATTAAACAATGCTTGTTTAGTTTATTATGGCACAAGAGACATCTGCTCGATTTGGCTTTAGTAGTCATTCTGCATCTTTTGTATTTCATAGATCACGGCTACTCTAAATTACTTGCAAGCCAATGGCTTCCATCCAAGCCAGGGTTTCAATGTTATTGACACAGTGCTCTGAACAGATAAGACCAGTAAGAGACACTGAAGCTTGATGAGTGGTGATGACCAACATCTGGGCTTGTTGTGTACTGATACACGTGTTTTCTGCTCCAGGCCTGAATGTGCCAACCATTCTTTCACATTGTTGCGGCTCCTTGATTTTGACTGCATATATTGTCAGGAGGAAGATTTGTCAACACATTTTTGTCCCTGGTGTATTCCACATAGTCTGGAAGGACTTCAGAAAGAATGGTTTTGCTGTATTTTAAATGTGGTGGCCTGGCAAGGTCCAGTAGGAATTGTGGACAACCTTGAGTAGAGTTCACACCTGCTCAGATTTTGAGTGTTCCTTGTCTTGACAAATATTGTTATTATTTTGCCCTGGGCCAGCTATCGATGGTTTTGAATTAATAATTGCAGGTTTGATTACTAAATAGTTATTGGTGGTGGTATTTAAGGTGGTTACAGTTAGTAATGGTTAGATAAATTAGAAATGGTTAAGGTGAAATGTGAAACCTGTACACACAGTGTAATTTCAGTATAGATAAAGTTACAACAGTTTGTTTTCACTTTTTAAATAAATCCTGCTGTAAACCAATCTGGGGTTAGTAAAGCATATGTTATCTTATGTTAAGTGTAGCTGTATATCCTGTGGGGTTAGTAAAGCACGTCTTATCTTATGTTAAGTGTATCTGTATATGTTGTGGGGTTAGTAAAGCACATATTATCTTATGTTAAGTGTAGCTGTATATGTTGTGGGGTTAGTAAAGCACATCTTATCTTATGTTAATTGTATCTGTATATGTTGTGGGGTTAGTAAAGCACATATTATCTTATGTTCAGTGTAGCTGTATATGTTGTGGGGTTAGTAAAGCACATCTTATCTTATGTTAAGTGTAGCTGTATATGTTGTGGGGTTAGTAAAGCACATCTTATCTTATGTTAAGTGTAGCTGTATATGTTGTGGGGTTAGTAAAGCACATCTTATCTTATGTTAAGTGTATCTGTATATGTTGTGGGGTTAGTTAAGCACATCTTATCTTATGTTAAGTGTAGCTGTATATGTTGCGGGGTTCATCAAATAATGGGCTGGTCTAGTGTGTTGACAGACATGGTCAAGGATCTTGGCAGCTTTTTCTCTCCTTTTCTTTATTTCATGCAAAGAATATTCTAGGGGTGAGTAGTGCTCAGCATGATTACAATGTTCCAACAGACAAGCTCTGACTGTGGACCACATAATGATACAGTCAGATATCTACAATTATTGGGCAACACAAAACGGGATCTTGGTTTGGTTTAAATGCTGTGAACAAGAAAAAATATGTTCTCCGACTGACAATTCAACCGTTCTATGTCAAACAGAGGTCTCCTGCTCAACCTGTGTTTTCCATGTAATAAGACATCCATATCTACTCGGGTGGAACAAAAGTGCCCAGTATGTTTTTCCATCGATTGGATTTCCCCCCTGATCCTTACTATTTGTTGGTCCTGAGAGACATGGCTGCCCTCCCAGACCAACCTCCAGAAGAAGTCAATAGCACGACTATTCATATCTCAGAATGCATTGCAGTGCATACAGTGTTATATATTTTTATGTTATATTAATATGAACACAAATACGCCATATACAGTATATGTATCTTATCTTTGTTTAGTTATTTTGTTTTGTTTATTATAGTATTCGTAACTATAATAATGTATTTCTTTTTGACATATGCCATATTTGTTTTCATCAGAAATGTATTTATAACTGTAACGAGCACAGATGTGCTGCAATATGCGGTGCTTGCAGTGGCCCATGTACAGAGTCTCATTTGTCCTCACGCGTTCAACTTAATATGCACTGCTAACATTTTGTTCACTGCAAATCATTACCCATGATTCTGTACACGTGCTGTAGAGCTGCATAATTCTAACTGTATACTGTAACTGTACTGTATATTCACATATGTTTTATTTGCTCAATGTAACTGCAATCAAACAATGGCACCATTATACTTACACTTAATACTAGTGCTACTGCAACCTGCTGCTATTATTCTACTACTACTACTACTACTACTACTACTACTACTACCACTACTACTACTACTACTACTACTACTACAACTACTACTACTACTACTACTACTACTACTACTACTACTACTACTACTACTACCACTACTACTACAGTAGCTCAGTGGGTAGAGCGTGTGGACAGAGCGGGTCGTCCACTAACCGTAGGGTCTGCGGTTCGATCCCCTTGATCCCCCTCTTCCAAATGTCCACATGTCGACCCCACAATTGTACTGATTGTAAGTCGCTTTGGACAAAAGTGTCTGCTAAATGCCCCCTTTACACTTCTACTACTATTACTACTACTACTACTACTACTACTACTACTACTACTACTACTACCAATACCACTCCTACTACAACTACTACTAATGTTAGTACTACTACTAGGTAGAAATTAGATCTCTTGTCAACTGATGCACAACAGGAAATGCTTCCTCTAACAAAGAAACGCACCAGGCATTGAGCTAAACAACATTTTGACACAGCGGCATGTTTCATAATTCGACACTATTCCCCAAAAGACCCACGTCTGCACTCATGTATCATTCATATGTTTTCCTTCTCTTTCATGCAGATCATCAGTCACTTTCCATAGAGCGAACACATTGACGAGAAGGTCACTGCATTGCTTATCTAAAAGAGTCATGTAAGCACTTCTTTCCGGATGACGTCTTTCCTCTCTACGACTGCAATTTTAAATGTATAACAGGAATATATGAAGAAGAGAAAGAAAAGAAGGTCAGGTATAGGGTTATGGTTAGGGTTAGTAAGTAGTAAGTTAGTCATTATTGTAAGTACCAGCACGCTGTAAGCTTGAGATTTTCAGTGTTTTCATTTGATGTGTAAGATAATCAAGTCAGATATATTGAATCCCCCCCCCCCCCATAAATCGCAACGCTGTTGTATCCGAGTCATCGATTCATCAAGGGTGTTTGTGTGTTTGCCCTCACAAACTTTCCATTGCACTCAAGTTGTTCCATTGGCTGACGCTAGGAGCTGTCCATGGTACCGCGTAGTAGCTGCGCCGTAGGAGCGCTGTACACACACACACACACACACACACACACACACACACACACACACACACACACACACACACACTCTCTCTCTCTCTCTCTCTCTCTCTCTCTCTCTCTCTCTCTCTCTCTCTCTCTCTCTCTCTCTCTCTCTCTCTCTCTCCCTCTCTCTCTCTCATCGCGGGCGTGCGTCTGGCAGCGCTACAGCCAGTGGGGGGTGAGAAAAAAAAAAAAAGAGAAAAAAACCGAAACAAAACTGACGCTTTGAGTGTGTGTCATTAAATGCATTGGTTCTGATGCCAGCCCCCCTGGACACAGCAGTGTGGAGCAGCGTGCAGGCAGGGGGACACAACAAAGCAGCATTCCGTGCGTCGCCTCGGTCTCCCGTTCCCCGCAGAAAGAAAAAGAGTTGATTTCCAAGGACGTTTTTCTTCTCAGCAGATCTCCCCCCAAAAAAGACGGATAACATGAACACGATCAGAGATAATTTTCCCCTCTTGCTGTTTCTCACTGCGATGGTACTGGAGACGGACGCCACCGGTAAGAAATCAACCATTCAAAAGATTAGTTATCGCGAATATCCGCCGAATGATCTGATGCCCAACGTGGTATTCTGACGTGCAGACTGTTGTTTTACCTAAGAACACCTTTTATTTAGGAAGGCTGAGATTTGAAAGGTTACTGCAAAGTAGGCTGCTGCACAGTGTTAGATGGTTTGTGTTGAGAATTTCTCCACAGACAGAGTTTTTTGGCCACTTAAACACGGCTTATTTTTTCGGTTCTCAGGCAAACATTAGTATTAGTATCAGTATCAGTTATTGATCACATCATAACACGATGGGACCCGCAGACCGCTCAGTTGAATACGTTCTCGAGGAAACAACAAAATAACAACATTAACAAAAATTAAATCAAAATTGTCCTCACGTGGAGTAAGTATAAGCCTAAAGTTCGTGCAATTCTGTAAACTTTTCTTTCAATTATATCTGCTATCTGCTCGCTACTCGGTCTTCCATTCTTACCGTTACTTCCTCCGACGAAACAAATGAAGCCAAAGTATGCGTGCGGACTGATAAAAATGTCATTTCCAAGCCGAGTAAAAAAAAAAAAGTGCTCCAAATGAATGCAGTTGTCACACAACGGTGAAATGGCTGATAGCGTTTCTGCAGCCTGCCTGCATTATTCATGTCCCTTGACAAAATAGAGACGGCTTTAGAAGCCACCGATGATGCTGAAAGTCCTTGAACAATTCTGACAATGAGTCAATATTTCTTTCTGTCATTATCTAGGCACAGGCAAGCTCCATTGATTGTTACTGTTACCCGGGAAGAAAACTGACTCGTTGTTAAATACAAACATATTTGGGGAAACTCATCAAATGTAATATTGTGATTTTAGATGTGTATATGAAGTGCGTATGAATATCATCTAACCATCTAATACCACCTACGAAGTGCATATGAATACCATCTAACCATCTAATACCACCTACGAAGTGCATATGAATACCATCTAAACATTTTTTTTTTTATAACTCAATTTTTATTGGTTTTACAGTAACAAGACGCATTAAGAATTATGTACAGAAAACAAAAAGACAAAACAGAACAACAATAAAGCAAAACAAAACAATAAAAAAAATAATAATAATAAAATAAAATAAAATAAAAACAAAAGACATGACAATACAAAACCAAATCACAGGGCGGGCTGCCCAATTCAATTATTACAAGATGTCGTTTTAGTCCAGTATAGTTATTATATTGTACCTGTACTTTGTCCATGAGCTGAAGAAAAGAAAGTCCACTTTTCCCAAAGATCGTGTGACTTGCCTTCTTGGAGTCTAAGTACAAAAGTTAGGCTCTCCATGATGTGTATTTCTTTTATAATATCCAACCAGTTCTCTTTGGATGGGGGATCCTGTTGACACCAACGCCGCGTAATCGCTTTCTTACTTGCTGCTAGGAATATCTTGATTAAATATTTATCCTCCGTTAACCAATCCTCTGGAATATTCCCAAGTAGCAAAAAGGAGCAGGTCATAGGTATGTCAAAACATAAAATTGACTCTATAGTGGAATGGATACCCTTCCAGTATTCCTGTAACTTAGGACATAACCAAAACATGTGAGCATGGCCCGCCCCCTTATGACCACACTGTCTCCAGCATGGTTGATCAGTTTTTAGCTGCCTGGATTTTATTTTGGGTGTAATAAAAAATCTGACCAAATTCTTCCAGCAGAACTCCCTCCACATTCTTGAATTAGTAGATGAGAACTGTGTTTTACACATATTTCCCCATTCTTCCACTGTAATATTTATGTCTAGTTCTTTTTCCCAATTTGTTTTTATGTACTCTGTGGAGTTCGTCCTAGCTGAAACCAAGCCCTTATATAATTTTGATACAGTTCTTTTGGTCCCACTTTTATAGGCCTGTATAAAAACCTGTATAATATCATCCCCTGGGGCTGTAGGCTCCGTTGACCTCACCTCCTCTGAGAAATATTGTCGCAATTGTAAATACCTAAAGAAATCCTGGTTAGTGATTAAATGCGACTGACTTTTGTTTTTAATCTGTTCAAAACTCATCAACTCATTGCCTTCCATAATAGTACAGAAGGAGGTGATATCATCCCGGACCCACCGACCAAAGGTTCGATCATAAACTCCGGGTTTGAAATTTGTGTCGAAAGCGGGCCAACTCAATACCCCTATCCTCTTTTCCATTTTAAGTTGTTTAACAACTTTAAACCATGTCCTCAGAGTGAAACCTGTGAGTGGGTCTAAAATGAAGTAATAAGATTTCGCCTGGTCTTTATTCCCCACTAGAGTCTGAATAGGTATAGCAATGGATCTAGTTTCTATGTCTTTCCAATGTGACTCAAATTTTCTATCACACCAACAGATCAGGGGTCTTATTTGAGCTGCATAGAAATACTCCCTCAAATTTGGTAAAGACATACCCCCTCTTTCTTTGGGAAGTTGTAGCGTTGGATATCTGGTTCTCGGCTTCTTCCCATTCCAAATAAATCTCGATATCATTTTATCCCATTCATTGAATTGCTTTTCTGGAACTTCCACAGGTAATGACTGGAAGAGATAAAGTATTCTTGGAAGGACATTCATCTTAATTGCTTCGATTCTAGAGCTAAAATCCAAGGGTGACAGGGACCATCTTTCTATGTCTTTTTTAATTTGAGTGATTATTGGGTGGTAATTTGCATCATATAATTTAGATATATCCTTTGTCAACCAAATTCCAAGGTATTTAATTGATTTCGAATTCCAGTTAAAATGATACCCCTCTCTTATCTCTTTCGAGGGAGTGTAATTGTAAGCGAGAACCTGTGTTTTTTCTACATTAAGCTTGTAGCCCGAGAGTTGCCCATATACCTCTAAGGAGTGCATCAATTTAGGAATGCAAGAGTCAGGATTTTTTATATGTATCAGCACATCATCCGCGTATAATGATATCTTATGTTCTGAGTTATTTATCATGATACCCTGTAATTGTACATCCTCTCTAATTGCCTGAGCCAAGGGTTCTATGAAAATTGCGAACAGTCCCGGGCTACACACACAACCTTGTCTCACGCCACGTGTCAACGGGAACTGGGCCGACAAATGACCATTTATCTTTACTCTAGCTGTAGGTTTAGTGTACAGGGTTTTGAAGCAACCAATGGACTCCTCCTGGAAACCAAATCTCCTGAGAACTAAGAATAAAAACTCCCATGATACTGAATCGTAGGCCTTGAAAGCATCTAAAGAGAGCAAAGCCGAGCTAATATTGTGTTGTTTTATATGGTTCATTATGTGTAACGTCCGTCTTATATTGTCCTGAGTCTGGCGAGCTCTGATAAAACCACATTGGTCAATTTCGATTAAGTCTGATAGAAAGGTGTCCAGCCGTCTCGCCATGATTGCAGCATATAACTTATAATCAACATTCAGGATAGATATTGGCCTGTATGAATCACAGAGTTCCCTATCTTTCCCCTCCTTGGGAAGCACAGTGATAATAGCTTCACTCCAAGAGGGTGGAATTATTCCTTCTTTAAGAGTGTAATTGAAAGAGGACAGAAGCAATGGCATTAGTTCTTCTCTAAATGACTTGAAGAGCTCAGCCGGCATGCCGTCGCTCCCAGGAGATTTATTTGCTTTGAGATTAGAAATTGTCTTATTTATCTCTTCTTCTGTTATTTTTGCGGTCATAATTTTATTCTGCTTTTGTCCAATGGATGGCAGGTCCAGGGAATCCAAAAATGCCATAGCCGTTTCTGTATTTATTTCAGAAGGCTGGGTGTAGAGCCTTTTATAATATATCTCAAATGCTCTCTCAATTTCATCCAAGTTACATGTTACTTGATCTGTTTGTGGGTCTCTGATTTTATGGATAGTGTTTTGGTTTTGTTGCTTTCGCAGCCGTCTAGCCAGTATTTTAGTAGCCTTAGGGCCTGCTTCGTAATATGTTTGTCTTACGAATCTATGCTTTTTCTCCAGGTCATTTTTATGTACATTGTCTATTTCTTCCCTTACACCCCTAATCTGTTCCAGTATTTGTTTATCTCGAGAGTCTTTATGTTCTCGTTCCAATTTTTGTAATTTTGTGTTTAAAAGTTGAAACTTGGAATCCTTTGCTTTCTTAAATGATGAAGTAATAGCAATCATCTTTCCTCTGAGTACTGCTTTTGCAGCATCCCACAGCATTACCGGATTCACCTCACCATTATCATTGTCCTGTATGTATGTTTTGATCTCGGATCTAATAGTGTCCGTAAATACTTTGTTATTTAACATACCTACATTGAGCCTCCATAATGTATTTCTAGGTCTACTATCCAGATGTAAGGTTAAATATACCGCAGCATGATCTGAGATGTCAGCTGTTCCCAATGTGCAGTCTCTTATCCTATGTCTGTCACTCTTGAACATAAAAACATAGTCAATCCTCCTGTGGACAGAGTGAGGTATTGAAAAATGAGTGTAGTCTTTCTCGGATGGATGAAGCTCTCGCCAAACGTCCAACATTCCTGACTCTTCTAGTAGAGCATTAATTGTTTTGGTTTGAGGGGATTTGTCTATCTTATTATTTGTTGTGTCCATTTTACTCAAAATGGTATTTGTATCTCCTGCACAAATCAATATTCCTTCGGACTCCGCTGTGATTAGGTTAAATATCTGCTTGAAGAAAGCCTTGTTGCTCCCTGGAGGGGCATATATATTCATCAATGTGATAATACTTCCTTCTAGCTTGCATTTCACCATAACATATCTCCCCTCTTTATCAGTATATTCCTTGATGAGATCTAAATTTAAAGAATTTGGGATTAAAACCGCGGTACCTCGTTTATTTCCTGATTTGTGGGAGCTATAAAACGTATTCCTAAAACCAAACTTTTTGAGTTTTTCATGTTCCATCCTTGAAAGATGAGTTTCCTGTAGGAATATTATCTGTATCTTCTCACGTTTCACTTTGCTAATGACTTTGCTTCTCTTAACTGGATTATTCAGCCCATTTACATTCAGAGATATCAATTTAAATTTTCTGTCAGACATTGTACTTGTTCTTCATCATTATACTGATGTGTGCAGCCCTGAGCACATAAAGAAAAACAAAAAACGCATACACACAAAACACACATATGGAAATAAACCTCCAACGACGGGGTGTTTGAACTAATCCCCCTAACTGAACTGAAGGGTAGGTCCCCATTCTGAACAGGGCCCCCTCTCTAGCCCTGAGAACGCTCCTACTACCTGAGTTTCCCCAGAGACTAGCCACCATGCAAAGGAAAAACAATAAAAAGAAAAAACCAAATCCACTACCTGAGCTTCCCTCTCGTTGGTTCCATCCAAATGGAAATGCTTCTCTTAAACTCTAGACTTTATTCTGTTCCACACCGCAGTTACACTTAGGTTAGACCCAACATATATGATTGACAGGGGGGGTTGAGTTTACATCTAAGCCTTCCCTATTATTCTTAAATAGTAGGGAAATTAAATTAAAAATTAAACCCAAAATATACAAAAGAACAGGGAGAGGTTCGGCTCCCATAATAACTTTAACTCACCATACCATTCCCCCCCCCCCCCCCCCTTCCCACTCGAACTGCAAAATACCTTTTGTCCTTTTGCAGCGCGTCCCCACTCACTTCTGTCCGATCTTGTCTCTTGTACTTCACTTTCTGCTTTTTCCAGCTCCTCTTTTCTCTCCAGTCTTCGTTCTTAGCACTCGTTGCCATTTCTCCACTTCTTCCCTCCTTCGTCTGTCCCGTTCTCCTTCTCCATTCACGCTCGCCGTCACCGCCGTGTCCGTCGCCTCCGCCCCCGGCTGCATCTCCACGTCCCCCGCCGCCGGTACCGGGTCCCGAGTCCGCGCCGGTGTCCTCTCATTGTAGCCTTTCGCTCGGATGTCCCGCGCCGCTTCTGTCGGAGTCCCATACACCTTCATGCCATCTGCCCAGTGGACTCTTAACTTGGTGTACGGAGACTGGAAAGAGATCTGATGCTGCTTTAGGATTCTCTTCAATGGAGCATATTCCTTTCTGATCTTCACCACCTCCGGAGGATAATCATGGTCGAATCCTAGGCGTTTGCCCGCCACCTTTATCTCCTTCGCCCATGCCTGTCTGAGAACCATTTCTTTAATATCAAATTTGTGGAAGTTCACCACGATCGAGCGGGGCGGCGCGGAGCTGTCCAGCGGCTTTCGCGCCAGAGCGCGGTGGGCTCTCATGATCTGTAGTTCTGTATCCGCGGGCAGGTCGAGTTCAGACCGTAGTAGTTGATCCATGAACTCTATCATGTTTTGCCCATCCTCGGCACTTTCTGCGCAATTAAACACCCGAATATTGTTGCGCATTTGCCTCGATTGAATATCCAGCAGTCTGTCTTGTAACCGCTTCACTTTCTCCTCCAAACTCTCCACCACCACGTCCGTGTCGATACGCCATTCCTCGCTCTCGGCCACCCGGCGCTGGAGCTCCGCTACTTCCACCTTCCGCTCCGTCATTTCTCCGGCCACTTTTTGGTGTTTCGTGTCGATTTCTTTACGCAGAGCTCCAACTTCCTCCTGTATTTCCTTTCTGATTTCGTTCCTCAGTAGCGACAGGTCTTGTTTAACATCCTGTCTGAAGTCCTCCATGTTCTTTTTGATGTCGATAAGATTGTTAAGCACCTCTGCTAGCTGGTCCGACAACGCCATTCTTTTTTTTTTTTTTTTTCTCGCGACGCTTTTTTTGTTTTTTTTGTTTTAGGTACGTCGCTATGCGAACATTTAAAGTGTCTAGAGTTATCCACGCAACTCCCCCACCTTTTCTCTTCTTGTATTTTGTCTTAAATGTTCATTCGTGGGGTTTATCTCACCAACTTTAGGGAGCTCGCTTCTCAGGCTCCTTCCCCCTTCGCCATCAAACCGGAAGCCCTCACCATCTAAACATTTTAAACAAATGTTTAAAATGAATTTTAAACATCAAATGTGTGCCATGAAGTCTAGGGTTCAAATGTTACAGCAATCAGTAATTCATGTCGTAAAGTAATTAATCAGTAACACATTTCTACTCCTTTGTAACAGCAGTTTAACGCACACACACTGTGAAGGGTGTGGTGAGGGTGAAACGTATGACCCTGGATCACCTCATTATCCTGTACTCCCCCCCCCAAAAGCTTTGTGTCTCGGTATTTCCACCCTAATTCACAGCACACGTTGATGTTGTCTTCAAAAGCTTTGAATCAACCATTTTTCTAATATGACGTGAAGGTTTCAAAAACAACGCGCTAATCATTAGTTCACCGACAGACTGGTTTGTTTTGGGGGACATGGTCAGTGGTGGTGTTGGACAGTGTTGGACCCCCCCCTGTCTGAACAGCCCCTCCGTCCTCCTGAGCTTCCCTCCTCTGAGGCCCAAGGTGTGCGGGCGTAGCTCGCTCGGAGGACGGAGCTGAGCAGAGGAGACTGGCGCGGCGGAGGCATTTGATGCTATCCCCGGGGTTGCGTAGGGGTGGGGTGTGAGGTCGGCAGCCCTGCCTGCCTCCCCTCAGATCACCGCGAGGATAAATACCCTGCGTGCCCCCGCTGACCCAGAGCCAGAAGTGGTCCTCGGGGGGGTTTTCCACCTCAGGCCCGTGCCGCTGCCTTCTGTGGCTGCCGGCAGAGTTCACAGGAACTAATGAGTCCTCTGAGGCCAGGCAGATTACAGGCTTTTACAGTGGCAGGCGCTGACGGGCCAAACGGTCCTAAGTGTCGATCTTCCAGATCGAAGCTCTTATGAGATTGGGATCTTGTGAAAAAAAAAGTCATATATAACCATAGTTATATAGTTTGGTTAAAGCATTCATAAATACAGGTCTTCTTTTGTCTCTGCGTTTTTTTTTTTTTTTTACCTGCCATTGATTTGTTGTTCACCTATAAAACCTTTCTCATTCTCTCTCTCTCTCTCTCTCTCTCCCACACACAAACACACACAAGCACGCACACACACACATTCAGTATATATATATTCGTAATAAACTATGTGACTGATTGGCATTCTTAGCTGGCTATCTTCCGTCTGTGCCGGTATTGATTAGGTGTGGAACCAGAAGATGTATCATCAATTAACTACTTCTGCTGGGGCTTGTCAGGAAGACCTATTACAAAGCCCTCATTTTGCCTCCCTTGTTATGTTTTATTTAGTCTGGCTCTTCATGAATGACCTGAATACGCCACAGACTCTGCGCTTCCCTAATTATAGAACTTCTAAATATGTTTTATAAATGTGTGCCGAAGAGCTTGTGTGTATTTGTTCTCTTCAGTAAGAAAGGCAGAAGGGTGTAGAGTTAGCGTGTTGGGGCCACACTTGACGTAGTAAGGTATGCTGTGATGTAGTGGACACTACATAACACGACATGGGCCCTCAGTACACGGGCCACAGTAATATCTCCCCCCGTGTGTGATGGAAGTGTTTGGAGAACATGCCGTCTCCCTCACTGAAGACACACCACACTGCGACCACACAGCCACACAGCCACCAGGGAGCTGCAGGTGCGAGTGAATCTTCAAACCCAAATGACACGCCCTCTGAAACATAGTCCCCCGCCTTTAAAATGCAATTCTTTTTTTTTTTTTTTTTTAACTTTCCTCTTTTTACATTGCTGGAGTCGTCCCTCTTACAGCAGCATTAGCATCATGCTTCAGATTAAAGTCACCATTGTGTCTCATCCGCGGAGGAGCAATAATCTCCTGCTATTGAAAACCCCCCCAACACCGACAGCCCCCCGCCCCCCCCCCCTGCATGATTTCCCGCCACCGTAGAAAAAGCAATTTGTTCTCGGTGTCAGTGTTCTGATGCAATCAGGCCCGCTTCACGCTTCTGAATAAGGGAGGAGGAAAAGAAGGGTGGAGGTGGGGGTGGGGGTGTGGTGGGGGTGGTGGTGGTGGTGGTGGTGGTGGTGGGCGGTGGTGTGTGGTGGGGGTGGTGGGGGTGGTGGTGTGGTGGTGGTGGGGGTGGTGGTGGCGGTGGGTGGTGGTGTGGTGGGGGGCACTGTGTTTAATTAAAAGACGCACTTTAGTTATGCTGCAGTCATATCATTTGGGGAGGAGCGTGGTGGCAGAGGAGGGCCGTGTTCGACACCTGCTTCCCGATTACCGCTGATTAAGCTATCCAGTCCCGCTCTTATCAAGGACTATTCAGGGTGGCGAGGAGACGCTCTCACCCTAATTGTCTCCCAACCACTTCCCCTTTCTGAAGCGCTCAATTGGAAATGAGTGTTCATATCGAAATGCATCCTCAATGCTGCTCTCTCTCTCTCTCTCTCTCTCTCTCTCTCTCGCTCTCTCTCGCTCTCTTTCTTTCTTTCTTTCTTTCTCTATATCTCTTGCTCTTCCATATTCCTCTCTCTCTTGCTTACACACACACACACACACACACACACACACACACACACACACACACACACACACACACACATACACACACACACACACACACACACACACACACACACACACACACACAAAGGAAACAGCAGGTTTTCTAAATGTGTGTCCATAATGCATAGTGAGCGGCACTTATTCTTGACTTTATTTATCACCTTCACTTTTCATAATGGACACGGCATGCCTGTGAGCTTGCATTACATTGTGAAACAGTACAGTGTCTCCGTCTCATCTCCTTCTGAGGTGTGTTTCTGCTGAATGAGGAGTTCACTGTGGGATGTTGGTTAGAAGTCCATGTGTTTCGTGTGTTGTCATCAGCCCATGTCTTCTGTTAGCAGGCTCTTTGAATCGTGTGCCTTCGATTGGCATGCAAGGGAATACATGTTGTTCCTTCTGCTGTCTTTCATTCTTTGATGTAACAAGATTCATATATTAATAAGAATAGGGATAAGAATAAGACTAAGAATAAGAATAACAATAAAAATCTGAATAATACTAATAATAAAAAACAACAATAATAATAATGATAATAATAGCGACAGATTTGGTAGGCCTATTTGTTTCTCCAGATTGTGGATAATTCAGAGGCTGCAGGCTCTTGCATTGCCAGTCTATTCATCTTCTGTGCCCATGGGGAGCAAATCAAAGAGCTGCCTCATCTCCTCATGCTGCTTCAAATGTTCACCTTTTATTACAATTTCATCTCGTATTTTACCCATAAACCCAATATCACAATGGCCAACAAACACAACACCAATATCCTTTATGTTTATCCTTATTTTATTTCAATTTTTTTTTTTCATATTTATATTTTTGTTTCTTTTTTTCCTTTAGAAAGTACACATAAAAAATAGCTCTTTGGATATTGAATAACAATAACACAACATACGGTCAAGCTCTTTGACTTATTGTTGGGATTAGCAAGATCATCTTTCTTACTCAATAAATGCCCCTGCCATCCCTTTATGTCAAGTTCCAGCAGCTCCATTGATTTGGACACAGTGGAGGAGTGCTTGTTGGGAAGTGTGTTGACTGGAGGCTGGTGCTCTGCCTCACTGTTTGGCAGACTGGATAGGCATATTGAGTAGACCTATACCTATCTAATAGACATATCCTATTGACTAGCTTTTACAACTATATAATAGACCTATCCAATAGACCTATCCAATAGACCTATCCAATAGACTTATGGAATAGACATATCTTAGAGAACTATATAATAGACCTATACATCTAATTCAAGTTTGTGTCTGCTGTGCATACAGAGCCAAGGGGTCTTATCCACAACCATTACAACAAGCCTGGCTCTTTTCTTAGACTGCCAGCTCCCATCTGCAGGCTCAGTGTGAGAGAGAGCACCTCTCCCTAAGAATACATAGAGAGAGCAAGAGGGAGAGAGAGCACCTCTCTATAAGAATACATAGAGAGAGAAAGAGGGAGAGAGAGCACCTCTCTATAAGAATACATAGAGAGAGACAGAGGGAGAGAGAGCACCTCTCTATAAGAATACAGAGAGAGAGAAAGAGGGAGAGAGAGCACCTCTCTATAAGAATACATAGAGAGAGACAGAGGGAGAGAGAGCACCTCTCTATAAGAATACATAGAGAGAGAAAGAGGGAGAGAGAGCATCTCTCCATAAGAATACAGAGAGAGAAAGAGGGAGAGAGAGCACCTCTCTATAAGAATACAGAGAGAGAGAGAAAGAGGGAGAGAGAGCATCTCTCCATAAGAATCCAGAAAGAGAGGGAGACCTTGATAAAGAGGTGGAATGTCCAGCCAGAGGATAAGAACTCTAAACACCACACATTATTTCAGGAAAATTGACTTCCGGGAGTTTGCGGAATAATCTTGATGGTTTGTGCTCGTGGTCGATATTATTTCAGTAGAGAGCATTAGTGTAGAATTATTGAGCCCATATTCATGTGGGGCATCGTATTATGTGACAAAGAAGTTACATTTTTTAGCACCTGTGTTGGATACGTATTGGATAGCAAAAGAACGCCGCCTTAGGAGTACATGCACACACACACACACACACACACACACACACACACACACACACACACACACACACACACACACACACACACACACACACACACACACGTACACACACACACACACACACACACACACACACACACACACACACACACACGTACACACACACACACACACACACACACACACACACACACACACACACACACACACACACACACACACACACACACACACACACACCGTGATGAACTGACCGACCGTGGCGCCATTGGCTGGCATTTTTTGCAGTAATAAACATAAACCATGCAAATGCAAAGCAGGACCACGGGAACGCTGTCAGGAGAAATCAGCCGCATCGTTATTTACCTTCACAGAGTTGTCAAGCTGGCCTGCAGAGCAGCGCCACAAAGGTAAACAAGTGGCCCGGGTGGAAACTCTGCAATGCAAATCTGCAAAAGTAAGACAAATGCCCGCGGTACTGGGAGGATGCTGAGTGCACGCAGCAGATTGGTTCTCCATCTAGCGTGATGCGTGCTGGTTTTAATCTCACGTTTTTCAATGAGCTGTTCAGGAAACCGCCAACAAAGCAATCACGGTGTGCCTGTGCTGCTTTTTTTGACGGATGGTCTTCTATATACATTTTAATTGACTCTTCATTGAGCCAAACAAGCCTTGCCAAACATCAGATGCTCACAAGCACTTTGCTTCGTTCCCTCACTTGGAAGTCTGTGGAGGCGGGAGGAAACCTTTTTTATTTATTATTATTTATTTTTGGCCGTTGTGAGTATGTAGTCAGTGGCTTTCATGTACACACTGCAGGCAGATATCTTGTGGCTCACATCATAGAAAATACAAAGTGTGATCCCGGTCTTACCTAAATTGCTTTAATTTCCATACGGGAGCGGTTTTGCATTAAGCGAGGCCTATACTACAGCTGTGCTCACAAAAACAACAACAACAACAACAACAACAACAACAACCCCAAAGACAATAAACAATGGCGGGCAGCGCCGCAGCGTGCCGGTAATTACAGCGATGGCACGAGCGCGCCGATGACTTCTCCGAAGCCCGGGGGCTCGGTGTCTCTGTAATGGTCTGGTAAGTACAGTCTGCGTTTCACATAATCACAGCCATGTAAAAATTGGCAGAGCCCCATTAGCCATGCACCATTCTTGAGCGGGGGGTTAATTATCCACCGAGGAAAGGCTGCTGGCAGCGGGGGGCATTGTGCCGCCTAAATGGCGGCTGGATGTGCGGAGGAGCCGGGGACGAAGCACCGCTCCCCTACAATAACTGGCAACTGCTCCCACAAAGGCCTCTATTGAACAACCCCCACGCTGGAAATAACAGGCTGACAAAGTCCTCCCCGCAGAAGCTCCAGGAATCAGTGCGCTTTTCACATCAGATTTTGCTCTGCTGCGCTTTTTGTGGGAAAAATAGCACAAAAATGTAAAATATCAGATTTGGAGGTGAACGTTGAGGAGGTGGGAGAAGGTTTGGGGCTCTGTAGTGCACTGCGATGCCTCCCCGACAAACGACTCAACTTCTGCTTGGGCACCGGGTGTTGAACTATTATTCATGGCAACGTTGGAACATCGCTAATGCGCTCCGGTCTGCCTCATCAGCGTAGACATCCATCCTAATGTACACAGCTGCTTCCAGAAGCTACCAGGTAGCATCGATTAGCCTGGTTGGTATTGACGGCCGCGTGTGTGTCCTGCATCCACAAAACGCTTCTTTTTTTTTGCAGTGTTTTGATGATTTTCACGATGAACATGCCAGCATGAAAGCCTTTGATGGAAAACCAACAACTCTTCTTCAAATGTTGAACGACTTCTCTCTCTGATGTATTTGTGTTTACGCTCTGAAATGATTTGATGTGATTGATGCTATATACAATAGTCTGCCGCTGTTCGCCATGTTTGCTTTTCTAAAATGGATTCCAACGACCGAGTGATGTGCAGAGTTTCCCTGCATCGTGGGATTTGTGTTTCAAAGTAAAATGTGCCTTTCAGGACAGGTTAACTGGCCTCGCTACTGCTCTGCTGTGGCTCCCACAGCAGCCCAAATCCCCCCCCCCACCCTTATCGTATTGGGCAATTCACCCACCACTCCCTGGCTCATCCATAGTGGACAATCCAGAGGGAAAGGCAATTTGGAACAGTATTAACCGCAGGACAAACCTTTGACCCTTACTATAGCCTCATGTGAATGGGAAGCTCACAACTTCTGGCTGGAGTAGGAAATGCCTTCTACACACAGACACGTGTACACATGCACAGGCACAGGCGTGTATGCATGCACACTCAGACACACACGTACACACTCACACACACGTACACACTCAGACACACACGTACACACTCACACACACACGTACACACTCACACACACACGTACACGCCCCCATCCTAGGGACTCCTTCACCTGATGACCCCTCGGTGAGGGGGGATTATCACAGTGGCGTGCTGGGAATGCTAGATCCCTTCTGACCTTGCAAAGAAACTTCACTGTATGCACTGAATGGACTCAGAAGTGATAGAAGCCATATTTCTTTACGGGTGTTAGAAGGTGGCTGATGAGTTTAGG
>JAXIVH010000049.1:57500-72500 GCA_036785325.1 Urophycis tenuis | reverse complement strand
GCACAAGCTGCCACTCATTTCACATGACCACATAACTGAACAAAAAGCAGCGGTGCTAATACATAGGCAATGACTTTGAATAAATAGCAAAGGTCAAAACGAATGGCAATAGCATACAGCATCAACTCTAACTGCGTGCATGAGATCCTATATGAGTTTGCTGCTGAATTGACAGGAAGTGGCTCATACCGGCTATTATTTATTCAACCAAAATGGACGTTGATTCCATATTTTTATGAATCATGAATTATTGAATGACTACAGATAAGTCTGTATAGAAACACGTTGTCTTATATATTCAAATTGCTGATTTTCTGACAAGGAGTAAACGCAGAATTGTGTGTATTTGCTGTTATTAGGCTTTCCAATTTGACAAGCGAGCTTGATAAAAGCAAACACTGTCAGCAATCCATCATCTCATCACAGTACTTACCTCATTTCAAATATGTCTGCATTATGCAGAAATTATCAGTGGAACATTTGCTGAAGTGAACTGGGAACACAGTCACAACCATATAAGACCATAAAATGTAATTAATAACGTCTTCATGCTGGCTGACTATACAGTAGGACAAATTAAAACCTCCATCATCTCATGAGGTGATAAGATATAGTCACATTGCAGAGGCTTAGATGTTGCGCGATGAGACATATCAGGACATAAAATACAGTATTTATCTGTTCAAGATAGACCGCAGAAGTGGGCCATTTGTGTGTGTGTGTGTGTGTGTGTGTGTGTGTGTGTGTGTGTGTGCGTGCGTGTGAGTGTGTGTGTGTGTGTGTATGTGTGTGTGTGTGTGTGTGTGTGTGTGTGTGTGTGTGTGTGTGTGTGTGTGTGTGTGTGTGTGTGTGTGTGATGCTGAAAAGTATACCTTAATCAGAGACTTCTGACCAAGTCTTAAGTAACACCTATGGTCTCAAAGTCTGACTCTTGTAGGAAGTGCATTGTAGACTGCTGAAGGGGATAGTATATTTATTAGTTGCCTATGCCTAGGGAGCAGAGG
The DNA here is from genome assembly GCA_036785325.1 of Urophycis tenuis. Lineage (NCBI taxonomy): Eukaryota > Metazoa > Chordata > Actinopteri > Gadiformes > Phycidae > Urophycis > Urophycis tenuis. The sequence continues at coordinate 71,496 of JAXIVH010000049.1, read as the reverse complement.
TTCACAAAATCAGAAATCCAATAGCAATTTCAAATAAAATGGCAGCAGGCGGTTGTGTATAATAACAATTATTTTAGTTTTGTTTTGATTAAAATATTTCAGCCTAAGGTGTTTATGTAAATGTTAGCAGCCAGCCTAGCTTGTGACCCTAGCAAGGAGATTAATGGTGTTGTTTTTTACAGTGCACCTGTGTGGTTCCCATTCAAATGGAAAACAGTGACATTTTTAATTGATCATGTAGCTGTCACAGTGCTGCCACGAGACACACACTGTATCAAAAAGCACACATGTGAAGTACTTTCAACTTAAATACCAGGATTGCTCTGGATTGCTCCTGCTCTACATTGCTCTCACACAAGATAAGCTTAGATAAGATAGTACTTAGGGAATTCGGGTGCCACACTCAACCTTGCACCTTGTGGTAATATAGAATTTAATGTAGGCTGCATCGTACTGATTTATATAAGAAGCGATTGCAACTTCAATGCATGTCTTGCAGTGTCTTGGAGTGTGCCAGGTATTCTTTAGACAGGATGACAGCAGCATGGAAGAGGACCAAGGACGTGCACCTGTGCAGCCTCCTACAACAACAAATCAACTAGCAGCACAACAAGCTTATTGAATTAATGTTAAAAAGCGAGCCAGGCCCCCAGCTCAGTAATTATAAATCAAGAGTAATCAGCAGAGCATAATTGATTCAGTAATTGTGTTTGCTTTCTTGAGCAAGGCCCAAAACTTTACCCGCATGAATTATGATAAGATGCCATTGCTGTCACAGCACTGCAGCAAATATTTTGTAAATATTTAAATATGGGAGTTAGTTATAGGTTCCTTACAGCAGAAAAAAACCTTTCAGGGTTGAGGCATTACATCTAAGCTATCTCAGAAGAAATATCTCATACATGCTATCTCTGAAGAAATATCTCATACATGCTATCTCAGAAGAAATATCTCATACATGCTATATCAGAAGAAATATCTCATACATGCTATCTCAGATAGGTTATCTCTGATGGGCAATCTCATACACACTGTCTCAGAGGAGCAATCTCAGATGATCTATCTCATAGGAGCTTTCTCATACGACCCATCTCATTATGACCTATTTCAGACCAGCTATCTCAGAAGAGCTATCTCATATCAACTATCTCAGAAGAATGATCTCATATCAGCTATCTCATACCAGCTATCTCATATCAGCTATCTCATACCAGCTATCTCATATCAGCTATCTCTTATCAGCTATCTCATACCAGCTATCTCATACCAGCTATCTCATATCAGCTATCTCATATCAGCTATCTCAGAGCAGCTATCTCATACCAGCTATCTCATATCAGCTATCTCAGAGCAGCTATCTCATATCAGCTATCGCATATCAGCTATCTCATACCAGCTACTGTATCTCATATCAGCTATCTCATACCAGATATCTCATATCAGCTATCTCATACCAGCTATCTCATATCAGCTATCTCATACCAGCTATCTCATATCAGCTATCTCATACCAGCTATCTCATATCAGCTATCTCATACCAGCTATCTCATATCAGCTATCTCATATCAGCTATCTCAGAGCAGCTATCTCATATCAGCTATCTCAGAGCAGCTATCTCATATCAGCTATCTCAGAGCAGCTATCTCATATCAGCTATCTCATACCAGCTATCTCATATCAGCTATCTCAGAGCAGCTATCTCATACCAGCTATCTCATATCAGCTATCTCAGAGCAGCTTTCTCAGGCACGCACACTGTTTGGCAGAGACGAGGAACTCAAGGGCGACAAGATTGCATGCCCACCTTCAATTGAATCAGTGCCTCCTCTGTCTGGTTCCTGGTTATCTAGAGGGGTGACAGCAATAGTCAGGTCCTAGCGCTCCAGCGACTCTGCCATCGCGCCCTGATAAGAGAGACAGGGAGCAGCATGATCACTCAACACACAGACAGCCCTCAGCCCGCCAGCACTCCGGCAAAGGAGACGCTCTCTGTTTTATTTCTCTTTTATCCCTGTGATGATTTCTGCACGACACATATGTCACTCTTGGCTCTTGAGTCACAAATAGTTGTTAGTTGAGTATTATATTTATTCAGATTTATTTATTATTCCTTTTTTTTTTTTTAAATTTTGTTCTGATATTTGTCCTAATGTTAATCGATGTTTTCTTTTTTTTTCAATCTCCTCTTGCACCACTCTCACCAGCCTCTTGGGTTTACAAACAGTGGGTAAAGTGTGGTTGGATTCCTCCCCCAGCACTTACATTTCACTGGTAGGTTTTCCTGGAGACTACTAATCCCCACAGCCATCCCTCTGTCCACACTTCAGTGCTTAGATGCACTTGGGAAATCAAGGCCAGCACGTTTTTTTTTTGTGCTTGAGGAAAGCAAAAATATCGTCATGTAAGACAGAAAAGCACATGGTCAATTTTCCTGTTGAGTGACCCCTTGCAGCCAGACCATGGAGCTCCATCTGAGGTTCAGAGGTCCTCGTGGTGTTCCATCTTGCACCTTCCACTCTCTGGGCAGCTGCACGTTGACGGTCCCTCACGTTCCACTCCATTGGACTCCCTCACATTTCACACCTGTCATCCCACATGAGGCATCACAGAGCGACACCACGGCCCAGTGTAGCCGTTCCCCACCTCGGGGAGGGGAACCGGGGTGGGTTCCCCACCTCGGGCAGGGGAACCGGGGTGGGTTCCCCACCTCGGGTGCATCATGGGCAGATGAGGACAAACATTTTCAGAGCGACAAATTGGGTCACGGGCCAAAACATTTTGGGAACCACGGGTATAAGCCAACCTTGTCAATCATACCTCCCAAATTGTGCTGGCACTCTGATATTTATAATAATTTATAATAATAGTAATTATTTTTATAATATAACTATAATAATAATAAAGATGATGATGATGATGTTGATGATGATGATGATGATGATGATGATGATGATGATGATGATGATGATGGTGATGATGATGATGATGATGGTACCAATAATAATAATTTTCCAATTAAACATTGTAAAAAGGCTAAATGACGACAACGCCATGCATTAGATGAGCTTAAACACTGCAAATGCACACAGCCATAGCTTGTTACTGAGGAACGTGGACCCGGCATTGGGAACCGGTTGCTCTGCGTGTGAAGCATGTCAGAAAGCCATGTTTTTCGACAACAGCTTGTATTCCCATTTGTCTGGTTGAAATGTCAAATTGTCTCCGCCTGACTCCTCCACAACGGCATTGATTTATTCTTTTCTGAACCTCTGTCGTCGTCAGCCTCAATCACCCGTGGCCTTGGCAATATCTGTGCTCCAGGGCCACTTGGAGAAAGGCTCTTCTCTCGACCTGTTGGAGTGGAGTGGACCGTCTGTGGGCTTATCGCGGGCTGTCGGAGAGCAGTAAACACTCATTTTTGTGGCTGTCAGTTGGCTGAAGGCGGGCAGCCGCGTGGAACGCATCGCAGAGTATATCAGCCCCGTTCCCAGGAGCCAAGAAATAGAGTGGGCTTCCTGAAGCCGGGCTGCTCTGCTCTCTTTAACATCTCTGGGAAATATGGGCACTGCTTCTGAGGCTGCTTACATTGGTGTTTCCTTACTTACCGCTCCTTTGGAGTTGAGAAATATGTGAGAATCACTCTTGTGTGTAAACACATATTTTGCTGATTTACTGTTATATATTCTGACATCCGGTGAATTATTATTTATGTTATAAATCACTAATAAGCAATAGTGCTGTACTGCTGGCTATTGCAGAAAGGGCATGTCGTTAAACCTCATAGAGTGGTCACTCTATATGTTCCTTTCCTTGTTGTTCACCTTCAAGGAAATCTCCCCCTTGTTTCCGACTATGCCTGGCTTCTTTTGTGCATCCTATTCATCCAGATTCAGCTTGTAGCAGCGTGGACTCCATCTTCAGTTCCTTAATGGTACACACTGCCAGATTGATTTCAGGCATTGGAAGATAGTATCTGTATGTTTTGTCTGCCAGCGAGGGAGAGATGAAAGCAGAGTGTGCTACATATATGTGGCTGGAGAGATTGTGCCGGGGATGAATGCTGCCCAGACTGTTCAGGGAGGATGGGAGAGGCCGAGAGACTCAAACAGCCTGCGTAGAGCCTCCCCAAATGGAATCCTACTGCATTTCAACCACTCCCTCACCTCCCTCATACGCGGCCCAATATTGTCTTGTCCCTGTCTCCCACCTCGCCTGTTCTCATGCACCCAGACCTCACGCTGAGCTTTGATCAATTTCTGTATTCAGTTGGAAAATACAGCAAAAAGAAAAGATTACCAAACAAGATTCTAGACAGCCATACACATTAGTTTATGTTGTTCATGTTGTTTTGTGTTTTGTAGGTGTACAAATACATGTTCTGATATTGTGTGTGTGTGTGTGTGTTTGTGTTCAGTATGGTTTGTGTTATTGTGTGTGTGAGTGTGTGTGTGTGTGTTTGTGTTCAGTATGGTTTGTGTTATTGTGTGTGTGAGTGTGTGTGTGTGCGTGTCTGTGTATAGATGTTTGTCAGGTGATCCATCAGATTGTAATACGCATAGCAGCTGTGGTGGTGAAGTGCTTGATCTTCTCCCAGGGCTGCCAGCCACTGGTAGCCCCCTCACCGCTCCCTATATTTCTTCATCTAATTGGATTGCAGCTTGTCAGCAAGTCATCCCTCCACCGCCACACACCGCCTCTGCTGCTGTTTGCTTTGCCAAGTGTTTTATACTGTGCTCTGCCTACGTAACCACACCAGCTATCTATCTACCCTCTACCTACCAATCTATCTATCTATCTATCTATCTATCTATCTATCTATCTATCTATCTATCTGTCTATCTGTCTATCTATCTATCTATCTATCTATCTATCTATCTATCTATCTATCTATCTATCTATCTATCTATCTGTCTGTCTGTCTGTCTGTCTGTCTGTCTGTCTACTTATAGTATCTATCTATCTATCTATCTATCTATCTATCTATCTATCTATCTGTCTATCTGTCTATCTGTCTATCTGTCTGTCTGTCTGTCTGTCTGTCTGTCTGTCTGTCTGTCTGTCTGTCTGTCTGTCTGTCTGTCTGTATCTGTTCTACACTCTGTATTTGTGCTCTGTATTATTGGTAGGGTTTCATTCCTTAGTTTTTCCACAGTTTGTCCTGCTAATCTTTCCCCTTTTAAAGGTTCCTCCTCCTTCTATGCCTTGTTTTTTTTTTAATCTCTCCAAGTCAAATCATGTTCAATAGTAAACGTCTGCCCTGTCAGGCAGCGCACTGCGTTTTGGAGCAGGGTGTCAGCAGTCAACATGTTGTTTGTTGGTGCTGCTGGATCCAGGGCATGATAGAGACACTCCTCAGCGTAGATCCACAGTGACAGATGTATCGTAGCTTCCTTCACTCTGATACAACACTTCAGTGGAACTGACAGACCAGCAGTGCTTACTCACCTGGACCAAAGTTCAGATACATGTTTAGTTGAGCCCATTCAAGACTAGAATAGCCAAATGTCTCCCGTTTTTTGAACGGTTCTTTCACATCTTTGAATGGCTATATCTGCACAGACAGTTCATGCATGCCATGCCATGCTTGTGCAGGATGTCTGCACCCTTTGAAGGTAGAAGAAACTGTGTGATAGTTCTGTTTACAGTTTACAGTTCTGGCTGGAAACTGCCATAAAACTCACCAATGTGTAATACGTCGACTGGTTCCATTCCTTGCCTCTGCTCTGGTGGTGGATGAGGTGTATCATCCACAACACTCACTGTGTGAGGCCCTTTGGAGTGCCTGGAAAAGTGCTTTATAAATGCAGTGAATTTTTGTTATTGCTATACCAATGAATCACAGTTCTAGACATTAGTGAGCCGCTGCCCACTAATTTGGACACCAGTGTTGTATAGCTGGATCCAGGCGTGTCTCTTCTGGGTTCTCTCTCTGTGTCGACGGTTTAAAGCAGTTCAAACGGGACGTTCTACTCCACAACATGGCAGCCAACCCTGCATTGTCGCTGATTACGCAAGCACAAGCCCCGCTCCTGTCACTCAGTGTGTTTTTTTGTTGGCACTGCAAAGAGGACATTCAAAATGCAATAAAAAGCATGTCTGGATTATGCTGTGTTATGTGAAGGAAGAGTGTCTAATTGCACTGGCTTTGTACGGCTTCACAAAGAGTCAGTCAGCTTTGCTAATCTAGGGCTCAAGGCTGGATGCTTTTGACTGAATAATCAAACGATGTAAAATGTGGAGAAGCGGGTTGATTCAGAGCACAAAGTTGACGGAAAATTCTGGATTGGGTTTTACATTATTTCATAGTTTCAAATGTGAAAATATTGAATATTAAATCAGATTTTATGATCTCATTACTGTATTCCCTTCATGTGATTATGTTCATAATCCTCAAACAATGGTTGATTTGTGAGATTGCAACTTGTTGTTGGTGTTTCATTGGTTCTTGTAATGTGAATCTTTGGACCTCGGATTTCCAACTACTAGCCTTCAAAGATAAAAAAAAACACACAGAGGTTGGTGGTACAATCAGTATCTAGAAAGCTCTAATGGGTCTAAAGCTTTCCTGTGGCCAATATCCTTTTCTTGTGAAAAATGTCCGAGAGTCTTTAAGGAGCAGACTGTTGTTGTTGAGTTTTTGTCGTCTTCCAGTTTGAAATCAATACATCTCCATTGATGAGGAATAGGGTGAGCTATTGATCTGCCTATAGTCTTTGTCCTTGGCCCTTAAGGAAAGGAGCGATTGACCTATAGCGAAGGTATCCGAGTAGAAGTACATTGCTATATATATATATATGTACGGATGGTATTGTGTAATTTGCTGGATGGACTTTTGGACTGCTGTTGGCAGTTTGTTTTAGGAGGTCACACTAAAAGTAAAGATAAACCAAAGAGCCCATGGCCTCCATACAACATAATACACTGAACTATTGCACTGAATATATTGGACTGAAATGGTTTGTAAATTGAGATTTAGTTGGTTACCTAATAAAAACAATTACATGTAATTTCTATTTCCATGTAATGGGTGCTGTGCCCGGCTCTTACTGTAGATGCCCTTGATACTTTGCAGGTCCAGGATCGATAAGGTTAGGGACATTTTAAAGTGGGGAACATTTTGCTACAGGCAACATTGGATTAAGGGTCTGGTTTGTATTCAGTAGGAGAAAAATTGGTCTCTGAAAATCAATTCTGGAGACAGAATTTACACAACACTGCCAGTATTGTGCGGAGACTGTGTTAGGTGCTGCATTAGTTTGACTGATCCACTCCACTCTGCACAGATAATGATGTCCAAAACAGAAAAACAAAAAAGTATCATAAATATATATAGAATGGTTTTGATTTTGACGAATCCGCATCAAGTCAACACAAATATGCACACAAAAACATAAACTGCACACTCTGAGAAACACGTTCACACTTTTGCATCATTCCCCCAATCTTTTTCTTTTCATCCCATCACTATCTCACTGCACACTTCAATCAGTAGGACCTTTGAAATAACCACACACGCACACACACGCGCACGCACGCACGCACGCACACACACACACACACACGCACACACGCACACACGCACACACACACACACACACACACACACACACACATACAAACGCACGCACGCACGCACACACACACACACACACACACACACACACACACACACACACACACACGCACACACACACACACACACACACGCCCACACACACACGCACACAGACTATTGCATATCTAACTGCTTGCTGAATGGCAAAAATGAAATGAAAGAAATCCTTTAGGGGGTATTATACATATGATATCTAACTATTGGTAATGGTAATAGTACTCCCCCAGCATGGTCTAGCGGGTGCATATTGTATTTTACCCTATTTCTTATAGAGGTGTTCTGGGCCTTCAGACTGTTATGTCTCCATACTGTTAACTCCTGTGAACTGTAATAGGCTCATGGCGTGTTCTGTGGGTCTTCTTTGCCTTTCCAGGGGAGGTGCATCAAAGCAGGCCCTTGAGGCCCCTTGTCCCTTGATTTTCACACGTTGGCCCTGTTATACATTAGAATGTGGAAAACAAACGGCTGAATGATGTGTAAGAAGGAGTGAGACGCAGAGTTTGCCTTCTTCTGGGTAGGATTCAGATTCAATCGACTGTTTGCCTTTATTGTCATCAAAACACTAAAAAAAAACGTATTGATACGGCAGACAGCTCACCAAAACGGAGGTCATACCGTAGACAACTAAAAAGATTCGCTGTGTGCATTACATTCTTCACGCCTCTCGGCTCTGCGTGCGGGCCTCTGAGTCCTGCCCCACGTTCAACCAGACACATTCTGTCTCGCTCTTTTCAATTCTGTCTCAAGATCACGCCGTGACAACGGGCCTGATGTGCGTGAAGGGCTGAGCCATTACCCTCTGCTTGGAGGAGGAAAGGTGGTGGGAGGAGGTGGAGCGGCTACAATAGCCCCTGATTGTTTGAAGCAGATTGCTATTAGCCGGCGGAGAGCGGGAGCTATTATGGTGGATATGAAGCATTGTTAAAGAAACACAAGACTTCCCCCGGGCGGATGATAGCCTCCTGAAGGGGCCTCCGATTAGATCTCACAGGTGCTCTCGGGGAAAGGGGAGAAGGCTCCGCGGCGCCGAGAGAGCATTCCCGGCTCATGAAATCCGCTTAGCGAGGAATATTAAGTGTCATTACAAGTGGTAGGAGGGGGGAGGAAGGAAGCGTTGATGTGAACGATTTAACAAGAGCACATTCCGGGTCCGCCCTCTTATGGTTCCCCCCCCCCCCCCCCCCCCCCCGAGAGGCTCGTAGGGCCGGCCGTTGACTCACGGGAAAGCATCCAGAACCATCCGACGCATCCAGAACCCGAGTGTGACTGCTGGGTTGAAGCAGAACGGGAACACGTTCCAATCCATTTTCTAAAAATTCCGAGAATGAGGCAAAGGCTTTTAACCCCTGTAATTTGGTGTGCAGCTAAAAAGAAAAAAAAGTATAGTATACTGTTACTTTCAATCTCACGGTATCTCAAATGTATGCAACGGGTTTCAATGTGCAAACCGCATAGTATTCTCTTTCCTGTTTCTGGAGTATCTCTTAAAATCATAAAGTACTGCAAAAAAGCTGTAATGGCCGTGTGTAGAGAGGGTGATGACAGGACAACTCTCCAGCCTTAGCCGCTGCAGTCCTTAACTGAAGCTCCTCTGTAATGTGGATTCACAGCCTCCGCCCCAGAGGAGGGCCCTGGCCGACCCCTGACCCCGGGCGGCCCTGCGCTCAGCGTGGCGGTGCCCACCGCCCAGGACGCCAGCGGGGGACGGCCCGTGGTGACCACCGCCCCTCCGCCCAGCGCCCCCCACCAGGCGCTCTACCGGAGCCCGTCCTCCCAGCAGCCTCCGCGGGGCCCCTGGGGCCGTCCCCGCGGAGGCCAGGCCGGCCGGGGGTCCGCCGACGTCCGTCACACTCCTCCTCCTCCTTCCACCGCCCCCCGCTTTCCCGGGGCTCCGCCCGTGGCGCTGCACGGGAACGTGCCGCCGCTGAGGAGCGCCCTGCCCGGGGGCGGGGCCGCGCCCGGCGAGGGGGCCGGCCGCCCCGAGCACCGCCAGCAGCGGCCCGCCCCCGTCTCAGCGCACACAGCCGAACCCGCTCGTCGACCAGACCGGTCTGATCCGGCTGCACACGCTCGGCTGGGGGACATGGAGCTGCCTACTGTGGCATCTCCTACTGCCACTACTACCACTCCTACCACTACTACTACCACTCCTACCACTACTACTACCACTCCTACTACTACTACCACTCCTACTACCACTCCTACTACCACTCCTACTACTCCTACTACTGTACCAGGAAAAGACACAGCACTTACTGCACTGCTGCTGAGGAATGACTCAATTGCAGTGGGCCGCAGCACATTAGCAGGCAGCGCGGGCGGTACGGACGAGGGGACCAGTGGCAGAGCGAGCTCCGGTCAGAGCAGAGGTGAGAGGAGGGGATGTGAGTTCCCTACTGCACAACATGGAGGCATCACTCTGATGCCTTTATCCATTTAGCATCCAAACCCAAATAAGAAAGCTTCAAATTTGTGATTATCAGATTAAGGAAGAAATATTATAGGAGGTATATGCTGTACATTTTTTTTAAATCTATATTTTTTTACATTCTAAATGTGGTTGGGGGATATTTTTATCTGAAAGAAGGATTAGATATCATTTGCAAGGCAAAGCGCTCCATGTCAACACCTCATGTTCTGTTTCCCTTTGCAGTCTTTTCACGATGCTTCATCCCGTGAGATATGCAAACGGGGATTGAGAAATGTTTGAAACATATGTGGGTGTGTGTGTGTGTGTGGATGGCTGTGATGCAATATGGCTACATCAGCCTCACATCATACATAATCAGCTTGCAAGGATCGTTTTTGTTTCTTCAGGGGGAAACACTCAGGAAGAAACTATGAAAAAGAAGAAACTGTGCATTAGAAAATATCTACTTTCATCATTATGTGATAAGATTTCGATGATGAAATTAGGTATGCAATTCAACCAATTAATAAAGCCTCATTGTGAGTATGTTGATTATTGAGTATAAATGCAAATGAGAACTGTTAATGACATGTTTCTGCTTTAACATTAAAATGGATTGTGAGAGTTGTACCCGATTCTAACATTTACATTTTAAGTTCAACTGGCACTCAGCATATCAGACGAAGAGCAGGTGTTTTTCACACATTCTCAGTCGTACTCAGTGTCATCCTAATCAAACACATGATATTTCTTTATCATTGCAGCATCCTGTCACATGGACCTCAGAGGGCCTGGCGGCGTTATCCAGGCTCTGCCTCAGTCCATTCCTAGCATGCACAGCGCGGCCGGCTGCACCTACAATGTCACCGTGTACATGGGCTACGGAGTGGAGATTCAGGTGAGCAGTCGCCACGGGCTCTCGCCCTGCAGGGATGAAGTGACCCTTCACTCAGTGCTGAAATTAAACAAAATAGGCCAGAACATGGCAATATCATTCTTCCTTGCTTTTCTCTCATATGTTGTATACATGGGTAAAAGGGCATTTAGCAGATGCTTTTGCTTTTGTCCAAAGTGACTTACAATCAATACAGTTGTGGGGTTTGACATGTGGACAGGTGGAGGAGGGGGATCAAGGGGATCGAACCGCCGACCCTACGGTTAGTGGACGACCCGCTCTGTCCACCAGCTCTACCTACTGAGCTACTGCCGCCCCATATGTTATACACTTTCCTTATTCCATCATGTATGTTTCAAATGTGCAGATAAATCCATTGCATATCATTTACATATGTAAATGATACATATGTAAAATTACATACAAAAATACATTAGGTGAGATATAAGAACTATTATTTGAGTGCAATTGTTTTGAAATTTTCATAGCAATTAGTGAGCGAAAGGCTCTTTGAGAATATCTGTTTCCAGTTGACTGCTTTCCTCTGAATGACACAATTTAGACTGTAGACTGCTTATTCCTCACAAATCAGGGCATCTCTTCCCAGTTGGTTTGTAAAATCCATCTTGGCTGTCAGTCACAAGTGAAACGTAGGGAGACTTGTTGTTCAGGTTCAGAACTGCTCTTTCTCTCTCTCTCGTTATAACTCTTAATTCTTACTGACAGCAGCTTTAATGCATTATTTATCCATGCTAATATATTGATGGCTTTTCAGCAATTTGAGTCCTCAATGCGACTTGCTGACATGAAAATCAATGGCAGGATTGCAACCTATGCACTGTGTGGTCCTTTTTCTTATTGATGTGGTGTTGCCTGTCCATAATGACTTTGGACAGAATCCAACGTTTTCGTGTCATGTTGAAATCGTTGGTCTTGTTAAGTTGAAATACTGCCCCGTGGGATTGCCAAAAACACGTTTGCAGTTAGCATTTTTACTCTTTCAGGAACCCTCTAAAGTGTTCAGCTCTGGTGGGATATTGGGCTTGTGCCGTTAATATGACGTGAAGCCAAATCTTTATTTTCGCTGTCCCTTCTGCTGGAATTTGAGGATTAAACTCGAGGTATGCTGTGTGTGTGGGCAGACCAAGGATTCAAGCATGATGTTTCTTGACATTGCACACTGAGTCAATATACTCAGAGCACCAAAACAGAACGGCAAAGCGGACACATTTTAGCATAATAGCTTGTGCGGTTGTTTTGTTGTTTCGAGATAAGCCTCCTCATGGGGTACTCCCATTCTATAAATCACAATTAGGTCTTTGTAATGCAAAGCTCCTGCCCTCTAGTTGGTGAAAGGTGTGTAGACAAAAGAGAAGCACATAAATGCTCAGCCAGGGAGGCATATAGAAAGTCTGTCTCCAATGTCACCTCCACAAAATGTGTTTGGCTTATTCAGACAACTGCCGGGCGCTTCCGGCAATTACACCCACTCCTTCCACTCTCAGGTGCTTAGAGTCGCCGTGAGGCGTCTGACCTTTGGAGGGAGGCTGGCTCTGTGATTTAAACAGAACCTCTCCCTCTACCTGTGCACCTCCCTCGCCCCACATGATTAACTCTGAGAGCAGTGCTTCCACGCTGCGCATAAAATATACAATGGCCATTACGGCACTGACCTTCCGGATGCCTGGGCCAATATATTTAGAATATAAAAAATGAATATGTGGTTGCAAATCATCGGCAATGATGCGTCCCCGCTGCTCTGAGTCCCTGTGAGGGCGAAGGAGAGGAGATGAGGGAGCATCGAAGGAGGAGAGGAGATGAGGGAGCATCGAAGGAGGAGAGGAGATGAGGGAGGCATCATGGGAGGAGTGGGAAGCAGCAGCCCCCCCCTGCTTTTTCAGATGTCTGACTTGCTTTAATTATTCAGAGTGACTTCCATGTAGGACTCTGCTCAGGTTGTGGACACTAATTAATTGCTCATGGATTATTTGTCCTCACGCTTCCGTTTGTTTACGGGCCCCTTCTTTAAACATCTTGTGGGTAAAACATATCCTCAGCTTCTCTTAGCTAAATTAGCAAACAAACAGAAAAGAGTCTGTGTCTTATGGAGACAGACCAAACACGGTGAAAATGGACATCATTTCAGATGACAGATGTTAAGTTAACCTACTGGGTTAACTGCTTTCATTTTACATCAAGACTGGGATTGTAATGTCTTATCTACTGGTCCAGTCATTAAAGCACACTGAAGACATGTCTCTGTCCACTGCAGATAAGTATCCAGTCCAGCTGATGGGTTTTCACGCCAGATAAGATTTTCTTTTCAGATTGAGATAATTTAATTTAATAATCAGACATACAGTATATAAGATATGAATTGTTTGATTGTTGAATTGAAAGAATGTGATAATATGCTTGTACTAAAGGACAGAGTTGGGGAGAGGGAGAATGTGAAAGACATCTTGATATTAATGAAGGAGGTTGTGAACATACTTATGAACATACACACATGATAACAACGTATTTGAATCCTAAGCATTATATCTTAGATAGTAGAGTATAGATAGAGTTCACTTCTTGGTTTTAGATGTGTGAAAATGATCATTTATAGTCATTGTTTTATGTTGAAGCAGGTGTCAGGGTACATCCTTATTAAGGTCGGTTAAAAAATGATTGAAGTCACATGAAACGTCCGATCAGCCTAATGAAGGAGAGCAGCAGAATGGCCATGCCTCTATAAACTATACTTTATGATTTTATCTTTCTTAAGGGCACGGCTTGATGGAAATGTACTCCACTGAATTGTATGCTAATGTGTACTGATTGCAATATATTGCTGTGTTATCATCATCGTCATTTGTGATTCATTTTCAAATATTCAGCCCTGTATTACGCTAAGCATCACAAGCCCATGCGGGGTCAGTCCTCGGCCATAGCTTTGGTTGTGATCCAACATCCGACCATGAAATTAGCATCGCCACCGTAGTGGAGAACTAAGCCAAGGAAGCCGAGAGCCACAGCAGTCAAACAACAGTAAGGAGATGGTGTGGCTAGGACAGGGTCTTTATGCAGCCCT
>JAXIVH010000049.1:45000-52500 GCA_036785325.1 Urophycis tenuis | reverse complement strand
TCTCTCTACTTGCAAGCCATTGCACTGTGGGGAATAGCACAAGTTCCCAAGATGCTGTCATGTCGGCTGTTCACAGACATTACATCTGTTAATTAACAGACTCATCGACCACACACAGCATAACAACCACTGCAGTAATAGCGTCCACACAGTCCTTTTTGGTGGGTTTTGTGGAAACCAAAGATTCAGCTAGAGAGGTGCTGGTCGATCAATAACTAGCCAGCTTTAACACTAGATACAGAACTAACTAATGGAGACGTCGGCCCGGGAATCTCCTTGATAGAAGTGGGCCTGTTGTAGAGAGAGGGAAGTGGCTGTCCTGAGCTGGTCTGAAAACACCCCACAAGGCACCACTACAGACTTGTAAGGAACTAGGAAGTAGCTCGCGAAGTGCGCCCAGGACTCATAGTGAACCTTTGACCAACCGTTAAGGATACTTTTTTTTGGTGGCTTTACGCAAATCTATGGCAAGTTATGCACCTTTTTGTGTATTTTAACAGCCACTGCCACGCCCCCTTTAGGCTGATTGGCATGAAAAGTTAATCACTGCTTACTTACTGCCAGTCACCAAGCTACCCACCAAATGTGCAAATCCATGCTCTTTTTGAGATGTCGCACACACAGACACACAGGCACTCACACACACGGGCAAAAACACAGCCTCCTAGGTGGAGGTTATAAATATATGATATGCAAGCAAGTAGTGGTAAATACATTTGCCTTTCTTTTTTTCCATGTTCACTTGAAAGGGAAAAGAAACCTACCAATAATTCAACATGAAAACACTCACATCCCTGCCCAAAGATTCTCCCCTCTTCGCTCTGTGCTTTGTTTTTATTATTTAACAATTGTATCACCACACAAATGCACACACACACACACACACACACACACACACACACACACACACTCGGTTGTTCACCCATTTGCTCGCACGCACGCACACACACACACACACACACACACACACACAGTTGGAACATCTGTGTGTAGACTATGAAGACTTTGATCCCATAGTCAACGCAGTGTGCTGGGGATCCATCTGTCCTTGCATTGTGCTGCTCCACCACCGCAGCCCCCCAAAGTGGCGCTGGGTCTTCTTTAATGAGGATGTATACATTGAATTATTCAGCCGTCATGTTTTTGTTGTTACAGAGCCAGTGGACCTGGTGAGGGGCCTATTCCCCCCAATTCTCTGCTGTGTGACTGGAGCCACTGCATGCACACAGATACTGTCCTCCATTGTACCAGGAATGGTTTGGATTCACAATAAAAACAAAAGAGAATAGAAAAGGATGGAATTGAACTGAATAAATTTGAACGCATTCACAATTGTGAGTGAATTCAATCACACCATGCAGCAAGATGTTTTTTTTTCAGCAAGATGTTAGGATAACTAAAAGGACAGTGGTTGGAATTGTGAACTGTTTCTTGCTCTATTAAATAATTCAAAAGCTAATATGCTAAATAATGAGATTTGTATAATTCATATACACTAGGTGCATGTTCTGTCATCCCCTACATTGTTGGCTAACTTCTATAGGCCTACTAATATTCCTATTACTATTTCTTTGAATTCATTGTCTATATTGTTAAAATTATATATATTTTTTAAATACATTATACAAGGTTGCGACTATAAACAAATAAACATAGTAAATGTTCGTAGGCTTTTTCCATGCTTGTCGACATTGAGTGGATGTTTTTTTGTCGCTGTGTTAGTGACATGTGATTGTCGTGTTAATTTGGACTTCAGATATAATTTATTAGCTCCCCCACGCAAATGACTTGAGGTAGAGCGCAGTTGTACCGAGCCTGGACCCGTTCCAGAGCAGATTGGATTATGTCTCCTGTGGTTATTATGTTGAGTGTTTTATTATTCCCTTACGTGAGGCGTAATGTGATTATCTAGCGATGACCCTTTTTTGTTCATGTAATGTTCTCCCAGGGTTGTGTCCATGAGTTAATTAACAGTACATTAGGACTTGTTATGCACAACGACAACACTGCCACTTAGTGTAGCGTGGTGCTGCTGGACCTGCCGCCTGTCAGTCACACTGAGAGGGGAAACTCAGACCGTGTCCTGCCATCGCTCCGTCAGTAATTCAGAGTTCAATAGAACAGAGAAGTTAAGACTTATTGAGGAGATATTTTCTTTCGTTCCACTATTTAGTGGCCATATAAAAAAAAAGATTAAAGACGATCCATAGTTAAGCCCCATGACGTTAACAGGTTGGTTATTGTAAAGGAAAGTTTGCCAGCAAGTGTACAGTAGGCCTATATCAAACGATATAATTCGGCATTGGTATTTGATTTAGTCCAAATTTTGTATGATACTGTTATCCATTACTCTTTTACTCGATTACCTTTTTTTTATTTGAAATTTGTTTTAGATAAATGAATGTACTCCTTCCAAATGATGATATGATTCATATAAAAACAGAATGGATTGACTGAGACCCAGCACACACACGCAGGCGAGCTCAACGTGTCTCAGACTCCATTCCTGCGGCACCGTTTCTTCTAATGGAATCACTGGCAATCGCCACTGAAGTGCTGCTGTAGTGGTGATGTAACTTTGCTGATGTCATCCGACCGGAGGGTCACGGGAAAGACGAACTGTATCCTTTCATGCTCATCTCAATAAAACCAGGACACGGGGAGACGGGGTGAAGGATGGCGCAACCACGCGGCATCTCTGGCTGCTTTTAGACGCGTTATCGCTAGAGAATCATCGGCCCGCTCGCAGTACAATGACCGAGGACTATGACGACCCTTTGACTTTTCCGTGTTTAGTTTGAGCTGTGCTAAAGACACACTCGAATTTCTTGCTGCATGTAAACGTACTGAGACTAAAGTCCATACGCCTATAGACACACGGTGTGTGGATACAGTGTGTGGAATACATTTCAATGTGTTTTTGACATAAATGACATACGACGTGATGAATGTACGTTTTTAGAGCAATCAAAGCCACCTCCTGCTGTATTAAGTAAGTATTGATATGTACATGTGTTTATTTTCTTGGCGCCAGGTGATGCACGTCAACCTGTCGGAGAGCGACAGCGTGGCGTTCCAGGACGCGGCCGCCGGTGACCACGTGCTGCTGGCCAACAGGTCCATCCTGACCAAAGGGCTGGTGGTGCGAAGCCGCAGCAACCGGCTCACCATCCGGCTGGGCAGCCAGGGGCCCTGGGGCGGCTCCCTGAGGCTCCACTACCAGGGTAAGAGACGCTCACCGCGGGCTCCACTGCAGCGCCGTGTGGAGCTGGAGTGAATGAAATACACGCACTGTCTGCCACTGACATTTTGTCGTGATTTATTAACTGTGTAAACGAAAACCGGCTGTCCAACATCGGACTATTTTGTTAAAAAAAAAAAAATAATAAAAAAAAAATAAACAAACTAGAATAGCAGTTTTAAGCTATAAAAATACAATGTATTACAGCACAACATACTGCAATGCTTGTGGCCATGTGCATATTGCTCGGCAATTATAGTACATGATGTAGAAAGAGATTGCAATTTTTAGTTAAAGAGTATATAAAATGTTGTAGGATATTAAATCAGCTATTGATTTAAGTACAACTAAATAACATCAACTGCAATAATGACTTAAACAAAGACACATGAGGATCCACATTTTTAGCAGCCTAAGACTTTAGAAACTAGTCCATGGGTATGTTAAACAAAATTTGATAAAACATTGTTCAGTGTTATGAGTCAATCTGTGTGATTGCTTCCATAGTTGTACTGTGTTATGAAGATTCATGGAATAGCAATAGATGTGTATATTTAGAAATGTACATATGTATATATATATATATATTTGGTCTACTACTACTCATTCATCATCACAATTCCCAATTCATCAAATACACCTGGTCGGTGAGTTGTGCTTCCGTTGGAACACAATCAGTGAACTAGAGGGATGAATGAACGTGACATATAAGGAAACGCCTTTCTGCCCAATGTGGAACCATACCACGATGGTGAAACATTGGTACAATCTGCCACAGCTGGACAGTTTTCTCCCTGTGTTCATGACTAAATAATGGCAAAACATGCTTCTTCAACATGCTATTGCCATGACCTAGTTTTTTTTTGAACATTTTAATGTGAGTGATTGCTAAAGCTCATTCTAATCAGATAAGGACAGCCTGTGTCTTCCTCCCTGTGTGGGCTTTAACACACACTCTGAAGGAGCCCTATCTGAGCCTATGTGCCTGAGCCATCACAAGAATGGTCCGGAAATGCTGCTGCATGAATGCCATCTGTGAAATATCAATAATACGAGCACCAAGGTGAGTATAATGAAGAATCCATGGCAACAGTCAGCCTCCACTCTGACTGTAAGACTGCACTATGGTATTCAATGCAGATTCCTCTTCCCGGGCCCAGGAACAATAAGTGCCACCACCAACTCAATAGGGATGAATTCTATCTCGGCCCAGCACATGTGCTCCAGCCATCCCTAGCAATCCAACCACGTTTCATTCACTGATCAACTGCTTTTGGGGAAGAAAAATGCAGAAACCCAATGGCATTCGTTCTCACTGGGTCGTATATCTTTGACAAACAGCAGCTTAGAGTGCAAATTGTATATGTTCTCTACACCTGCTGTCCACTAAATCACCCTGGTGTTTTGCCTTCCTTTGTATTCACACTAGCCACACATTTCATGCATCTATGCAACCAGGATTACTAATTCATTTGCACTTTATCTGTATAATAGGTACATACATTTTACATTACGCTGAATTGCGGCAGGTTCCTAAGCTTATTGTTGGCTAATGGAACCACTTGGCAAATGAGAATCTAATTAAATGGTAATTATGAAGACATGATTGCCACCATGATGCCCTATTACTTCCTCTATTTTTGTCAATTAAATTAGCGTTACATGAAAAGTTTCAACAACAGCATGCTGACACGCCTCAGGTGTCCAAATGAACCCCCCCCCCCCCCCCCCCCCCCCCCCCGGGATGGAAATCAAGTGGTACGGCTCTCTGCACTGCAAGCAGCATGGGGACAGCAGAGCACAGCAGTACACAGCAGCCACCACGGGGACAATGTTCACCAAGGCTTCAGGATGCTGCCAATGGGTTTATTTGCAGAAAAGCAAGAAGTGTTGGGTTTCATTCAAATGAAAAGATACACTCTGAAACGATGCTGACAACAAACAGGAGGTCACATGAAGAAACATCATCGTCTTCATTCCTTCCACCAGTTGTTGAAGGTGGCTCTGTGTGGTTAAGTTGTCCTCTCAAAATTGGAGCCGTTATATTTAAATACTGAAAACAGGATGAATATTGCAACGGTGGACAATCGCTGTTGAGGCGGTGTTATTTATGGACTGTTTTGTCACCTAAATCAAGTTGCACGTGTGTGTGTGTGTGATTGCCATGGAAACCAACAAGCGCACGTCATAAAGGCCACGTTGTTTGTTGCCAATGTCCCACCGCGCCAGTCAGCGGTGTTGACGCAGAAAGACGCGTTCCTTCACTGTGACCGGAGGCTGGACTCCACCACTTGAGGAGCACACCAGGGACACCAACAGGGTCACTTCCCCTTTGTTTGGGCTGAATGCCAAGTCCTCCGCAGTCTAGACCACCCGGGATCACCGCTTAGTCAAATGCAGCATTGTCGCTCTGACTTGGTATGAAATCTCATCTTATTGCTGAAATACCCCCCCCCCCCCCCACACACACACACACTGTGTGTGTGTGTCCTCTGCAGGCATAACCTGTCACAGCCAATTATTCTCAATGGGCTCTGATGAGCTGGGCGTAAATGAATCCTCCCCTGTCATTTTTTATTATTGATGCAGGGATGTGTGAGTGGTGGCGGTGGGGGGGCGGGCTGAGGGGGGGCGGCTGGGACATCTCTATTTTTCATCAGCCTATGTAAGACACACACTAATGGAACCCCTTCGTCTTCTGGAAAGTGCCACAAATTGTATTTTTGCTATAAATATGTGACATTTGCAAGCCACGCTGCAACAAAACAGGGTATATATATCGTCTGGTCCACGACGCTGAAAAGGGTTTGTGGGTTTGGTAACAGAGGTGTGGCTCTGCGTTACGAGCTGTCGAGCTGTGCTTGTTCTGTCATCTCCTCGAGTTTTTTTTTTCATCTCCTCCTTAATATATCATGGAAACTAGCGTGAAGGAGATGACTGACATCAGACACCATTTTGTGATCCAATTAAGTGAGAGAAGCAGGCAGCAACATTGAACAACATCACTCTAGTGAGACCTGACATTCACAATAACCCCCCCGCCCCCCCATCCCCACCCCAATGTGTACTCCTTTTTATAATATCATCCTTTAATATCATCATAATGAAATGTCTCAAGTGATGAAACTGATATTTTCCCTCATTATAGGTAACAGTAAATGCTGCGCCAATTCCCAATCTTATATTATCCGACACAATACCAGATTTGCTGAAAGCTCTGTCACACCCACACAGTCTTCAACAAAAGCCCCAACTAACTCTGCTTCAAGCCCGGGTCTTCTAAGGTAAGCAACTGGGGACGCATCGCAGGAAACCTCCGCGCTTGTTGTTGAAAGTGGAAATGCTACGGGGTGGAAAAGCAAAGATGGCGATCTTGTACTAGTAAGCGCGTTATCCCTGGTAGGACTTCTCTCTGATTATTGCGGCCCATGTTGTGTTTTGTACCGGCCCCGCGGCAGAACAGCTGGCCTTCTGCTAGCGTGTGACTGAACACGAGGGAGGTCCTTGTGTGGCTCCGCACCAGCCCTGGTGTGTGTGTGTTTTTCCTTCTCTCCCTCTGCCCCCCCCACCCCCCATCCACCCCCTTTCCATGTTGGTCTAATTGAAAGGGATGCAGCAGGGTGATCATACTACAACAACGCAGCCGCACCCCTCTCCTCCACCTCTCCTCCACCTCCACCTCCCCCCCCCCCCCCCCCCCCCGTCTGAGCTGATACGCCACGGCAATAAAGCATAAATAAAATGGATGGCAAGTGGGTGGAGCAGTGGGAAGCCCCTCGCTGCCTCATTGACTCGGTGTGAATTGCGGATGAGCAGAAGAGAGAAAGAGAGAGAGAAAAAAGAGAGAGATAGTGGGAGAGGGAGCAAAGACGAGAACAGCAAAGAAAGCACCTTAATTGAATAACATATTTCTCGTCTACAAGAAATATGTTCCAGTACATGTACTTTTGCTTGCAGTTTAAATAAACTGCGTGCCTGCATTTTTATTAGCATTAAAGTGCCTTGATGCGTGTGTGTGTGTGTGTGTGTGTGTATGTGCCTGTGTGTATGTGTGTGTGTGTGTGTCTGATACCCCATATGCTCTTTTCCTCTGGCTATTTATCATAGTAGTTGGTGTGTATGTCTCCTGGGAGAGGAAAGAGTGACATTGTGATACACGATGTCACACAGGAACAGTTCATTCTCGTTAGGCCCCGGGGCCTTTGCTCGCTGGCCTCCTTTCACCCATGCTATGTCAGAAGAGGCTCGGCTGACAGGTG
>JAXIVH010000049.1:0-42500 GCA_036785325.1 Urophycis tenuis | reverse complement strand
GTTGATGAGACTCGGTGAGGAATAATAAGTGACCGCTTTACTCCTGCCTCCTCTGATTGACATTGCTTTTATAGCACAGGGAGGGTCTCTCAGGAAGCAATTTTGAAAAGGGGTTTCTTTTGTGTGCCGTTCTCTCCGATGTTGATTGTGTTGGTGCCTATTTTGGCATGTATATGCGCATGCATGCGTTTCCCTTGTGTGTGACTTGTGTGTTGAAATGTGTGCGTGAGCTGCTGCTGTGCCAATCAGCAGATAGGCAGGGCATGGGCACCATGTGAGCTGGCCAGGGTGTTAGGCACGGGCTTATTATCACCAACGTCTGTCCATTGTTTTCTCTGCTCCACTTTAATTAGACTCTGTCTGCAAAGATACCCTTGACCTGACCTGTTATATAAACGTTAAAAGCACACTTCCCCCAACAAAAGTATGAGATAGTCCTTTGTCTTCGTCCTTTCTTCCTTATAAGAACAGAAACTTTTGTTAAAATATTGCATGTCTTTACTTTTCTTTTTTGTTACAGCTTTTGCCAACCAATAACCAACACTCACATTTCTTAGTCCAGATCTGTGCAGCAAAAAATTACGAATGAAAACAGATTTGATGGTTTGAATTGAGAATAACACTATGAGAAGAACACTATCATGATGAGTTACCAATGCTTCTAGGAAGTCACCCTTGTTGGCCGCATGTTGAGTGGTTTGAAAGCTGTTCCCCTGAATGACTCACCTTGAACGGTGCCCCTGATCGGCCATTCTCCTCATGGCTCTAATGAAACTCCAGGAAGTCGCAGGTGGAGTGGGAACAGAGAGAGCACTAGAGTTGTTGCGTTGATTGCGGCCATCCTGCACATTTAGAAGCTGTACCATGTCTCCCTGTCTGTTTCAAGGGCCTTCCTGACAGATGAATATTCTCACTTGGGTATTCTCAAGTGTTCAGCAAACCCTGAGCCAGCGCTAGGCCTCTGAAGGCCATATATGACCTTCTACTGGAGCTACCCCCCCTCTTTAACAAAACACAACCTCTCTGTATTTTATTTGAATTACTCAATGCCCCGATGTCCCCCAGCCTTGCGGGGCCATCCTGATCTGGCAGGGTGATGTTCTGTTTCTCTCTGCTGCTCAGCCTGCTGAAGGCAGAAATGAGAACGACGTTAGGTATGAACAGATGAAAAGGCTGCAGATGACATGGCTGTGAAAGCCAACAGTGGATAAGAACATGCTTTGTCTGCTCTGCTGTTAATGATATTTTTTAAACAGGGTATCAATGAGTAGTTCATGGTCTGAGAGCACCTTGTGGAATGGTGGCACCTCATCCATTCTTGGATAATGTCCTATTATTTTCATCACACTGGAACCGCTGGGGCAAAGTGCAGCAGTTTTGCAGGAAAGTGAAGCTGTCAGTATTGGTATCAGCATTTTAAATGGTGTGGCCAGTCCTGTGCAGGTGAATGGTACACCAATTGAAGACATCTCTCTGGATTTTATTTGTTCTTTATTCTACCCTGCCCTATGGTCACAGGCTTTTGGTTGTGACAACATGAAAGAGATCACAGATATGCCCTGGCAGTCGGAATAGATTATGCGCAAAGAGCCACTGCTCTAGAGGTCAGTTGAGGGTGCAGACAGCTGTT
Organism: Urophycis tenuis; assembly: GCA_036785325.1. Lineage (NCBI taxonomy): Eukaryota > Metazoa > Chordata > Actinopteri > Gadiformes > Phycidae > Urophycis > Urophycis tenuis. Next base: position 40,870 of record JAXIVH010000049.1, on the reverse strand, counting down.
AAAGAGGCAGTATTGGCAAGCAGACCATAGGACTTGCCCAGAATGTTTAAAGGGGATGTGTGGAAATTCCTGCCACTTGCAAAATGATGTATAGGAAAGTATCTAACTTACAAAAAGTCCATCCAAATGAAATACTTTGGCCTTCAGTGATGTGTATGTGGTGTACTTGGCACTAAAGTATACTCACATTGGGTATTATTTAGGCACATGTTGTTTATTGTCTCAGTAGATTATACATATATATATATATATATATATATATATATATATATATATATATATATGTGTTATACCATGAATAGTGATAGCAAGGAAAGGACAAAGGATAAAATAAATGTATACATTTGAGCCTTTGAACCTTACATCTTACAAATAGAATAAGCAATTATTCCAAGATTCTACAATTCTTCCAGTTTATGAATTATGAATGCCAATATCCACGTAAAGGACCACTGTGTTATCTCTTATACAGGAACCAACAGACATGTACAGTGGACACTTGTTTGTATTATACAGGTATAGAACACATGTTCAATATTGGATTACATATATTCTAATCCTTATGCACACAAATCCATGCATATAATAATTTCAAAGATTATCTAAAGTATACAATTCTAACAATTGCTGGCTATATATATATATTTTTTTTTTTTAAATAGAATATCTGTTTTGGACCTAATTGCAGGGATTGTCTAATGCTATTACTTGTTTCTTTTCTTCAACATTGTATTTCCCCTTCTGTCTGTTTTGCAATAGTAATTGTTCATCTGCCTTTCTTTCTTTCTTTCTTTCTTTCTTTCTTTCTTTCTTTCTTTCTTTCTTTCTTTCTTTCTTTCTTTCTTTCTTTCTTTCTTTCTTTCTTTCTTCCTTCTCTCAGCTGTCTGTGGTGGTATGATCCGGAATGTTACCATTGGCCGCATTGTGTCCCCTGGTTTCCCTAACAACTACAGCCACAACTTGACCTGCCATTGGCTGCTTGAAGCAGCAGAAGGACATAGGCTCCACATTCACTTTGAGAAGGTTGCTTTGGCAGAGGATGATGATCGGTAATGGGCCAGTTTATTCTCTAAGGCAATATTCAGGTTTCTTTGAAGGCATTATTATATTTTCTGGCACACTGTTATTTAGTTGTATTAAATTGGACTGGAAAGACTCACAGGTTCACTTAAGGTTCATTAGATAAGAGATTTTTGGTACAGAGGGAAAAAAAAATCTAACAAAAGTTCAACAAAAGCCACTCAGCTGCGGTTAACACACACTCTTCATCAGGTTTTCACCGTTCAATTTAAAGACTTTGCTGTCCCATCTGTGCCTTTACAGAACGTACCGACTTGTATATCTCAATTTGAACAATATCACTTTTACATTGTTAAAGCGATATTGTTCATATTATAGTTGAAATCGATCAATGAATAAAACAACAATGCCATATCCTGTCAGATGTTTCCTGTGTAACCTTGTAAAAGCCTCAGCATCATATCAGTTAGAGGTTTTTTAAAACCTGTGGTTGTTTCTCTTCCAGGTTGCTCATCAGGAATGGTAACAACGTGGATGCGTCTGCCCTGTATGACTCTTATGAAGTGGAATACCTTCCCAACGAAGGCCTGGTCAGCTCCTCCAGGCACCTCTTCATTGAGCTGACCACAGACGCCTCAGGAACATCCACTGGAGTGGCCATCCGGTACCAAGGTATATAATATAAGATGAGGCGAGACGCTGCTCTAATAATCCTAGACGGCTCGTTCAGATGTCATAGCAGAGAGCACAGGAGGTGTCTAATGAGTCCTATTTTACCGTCTCATTTCATGTTGATTGGGGTGGCTGCGGCTCAGCAGGTAGAACAGGTCAGCTGGCGACCAGAAGGTTGCTGGTTCAATCCCTGGCTCCTCCTAGCTCCTAGATGAAGTGTCGAGGTGTCCCTGAGCAAGACACCTCACCCTCACTGCTCCTAACAAGATGGCTGCTCGCTGGCATGGTTGACACGGCCGCCACAGTATGAAAAGCACTTTGAGCAGCCGCTACATAAGCGCTTTACTAACCTGTCTCCATCATAAACATCTCACCCATTTATGATTGAAACATGGGAAGACCAGTTAGTCATTGATGATAGAGATCCAGAGTCTTTCCATTCCAGGGCTAGTATTGTGAATCAACCCTGAAGAACCCCCTCTACACTTTCATTCCAGTAGGAGTGAGATATATTACATGCTGGTAATTACCTTGCGCAATCTAAAAAGCCCATGGTGTAGTGGAATGCAATTTATTTGGATTGTTCATTTCCCTCTCGCCCGCTGTTCGCAGGCTGTGTTGGCCCGTACTTATTTTGTTTTGTGTGAACACCCTTATAATGAACAGCTGATCCCTCTGGATAGTGTGGATGATAGAAAGGAGCTCCCAAGTGGATATCACATGGTCATATTGTTAGAATATATTGCAAGTATTGAGCAAATCAACACCTTTTCTCTCTGCAGCCTTTTCACAAGGACACTGCTATGAGCCCTTTGTGAAGTACGGTAACCTGACCAGCAGTGACATCACCTGGGCAGTCGGGGCCGTGGTGGAGTTCTCCTGCGACCCAGGCTACACCCTGGAGCAGGGCTCCATCACCATTGAGTGCATGGACCCAAACAATCCCCAGTGGAATGAAACTGAGCCTGCCTGCAGAGGTCAGTTTGTAAGGGTCAAGGGGCAAAGGGGCATTTAGCAGACGCTTTTGTCCAAAGCGACTTACAATAAAAAAAAACTTTAAAAAAAAACTTGTGGGGTTTGACATGTGTGAGTGTGTGAGTCAATGACCAAATCTAACTCAATATTTGAAAACATTTTAGTTAACTGTTAATCTGTCTCAAGGATTAATAGAATTGTCTGTGTTTGTTTGTTTGTCCTGTGTGTGTGTGTGTGTGTGTGTGTGTGTGCATTTGTGTCCTATCGTGTGTGTGTGTTTGAGCGTGTGTGTGTGTGTGTGTGTGTGTGTGTGTGTGTGTGTGTGTGTGTGTGTGTGTGTGTGTGTCCTATCATGTGTTTGTGTGTGTGTGTGTCTGTGTGTGTGCGTGTGTGTGTGTGTGTGTGTGTGTGTGTGTTTGTGTGTCTGTGTGTGTGCGTGTGTGTGTGTTTATGTGTGTGTGTGTGTGTGCGTGTGTGTCCTATCGTGTGTGTGTGTGTCCACAGCTGTGTGCAGTGGAGAGATCACTGAGTCGGCTGGAGTGGTGCTGTCCCCCAACTGGCCAGAGACGTATGACAAAGGCCAGGACTGCATCTGGGGCATCCATGTAGAGGAGGACAAGAGGGTCATGCTGGACATCAACGTGTATGTGGTACACTTGAGCAATGAGCCACGAGAGGCCTTGCTTTACTGTGATTTCAGAAGCCCTAGCTAAGGGTGGTTTCCATGCCCTTTGCGAAACGGTTGCTAAAGTGGTTACTTAGCCTACCAAGTGAGGCTTCACAACATACACCTGCTAAGTTACTGCAAACAAATCATCATTCTTCCCAACAAGCAATATGGTTCATCAGCTCAGCAAAATTCTTAGCCGTTCATCAGCCAAGCAACCCATGCTAGCATATTGGTGCTACAGTAATAGTAAAAATGAATTGTTATGAGGCCACAGCAATGTGTTAATGGAGTATTTTACAACGTCTTTGAGCCAGTCAGAATCAAGGACTGGAACTATCTGTTTTATACGTTTACATTGAGTCATTTAGCAGTTTCATCCAAAGTGACTTACTTAAGTTAGGATGAGACCAATAAAAGCCTAAAATACAATTTGGAGAAACAAAAAAAAAACCTTGACAGACTGGAAAGTAATTTAGCTCTTTTTTGAGTGCGAGCAGCTACAGTAGATATCACATATCAACGTGCTCTCTCTCTAGTGTGCCCTAGACTATCAGGGCTAGCTACAAATCAAATCAGCCTGAGAGATGTTCCCATTGGAGATTGGTAGCTAGATGTTTCTTAAACATATTTATGAGACAGCATTGTTATCGGAACATTTTTAATATTATAGATTCAAAAAGTTTCGGTTATTTTCCAAAAACGGACACCCCGTTGTGGTTCATGCTAACATAATCTAACATAGGGCTCTCACCCAGCGATTCCTTTTGAGTTTCCTTTTTGTCTCCTTGACAGATAAGCACCCTATACAGTCTAGTTTGCTTATGACAAGTTGGGTCCACTCAATTAACAACTCAGTGTCAGTGGAAAAAGAGTGCTAACCTTGTGAACGAGTGAGTGTGCTGATGAAGGTTATGGGCTACTGCTCCGCGGGTTGAGTGGCCATTTTACACAGCAGACCACGGCTCACCTCTGCTCAGGCTGGCACTGGTGGCTTTGGCATGAGACATCCGTGAAGTGTCCTTCTCAGTGTTCATGGACACCATGTTTCATTTGTTTCTGAGCAACATGTGTCTAATAGTGAAGCGAGCTGAGCTTTACACAGGTAGACTTGGTGCTTTACTTGATCACGAGTTTTGGTCAAGCCATTTTGAATGCAATGCAAGGAATGGAAGGAAATACAATAATCTGAAAAAAATGTCTCACAAGCAAAGGAAAATAGGGACAAATTGTTTCTCAAATTGAACTAACCCACGTTAGTAGGAGTTAGACCTCTGATTGATTTTCCTAGTTGATCTACTCCAGGGAGCTCCAAGGCCATGTTTGGTTTAATAACAACAAATTTGATACACGCAGACATTTCTCAATCTGTCTCGCATCGCAGCAGGAGAGACGTTTTATCCACTTAGAATCAGAACGCTGTGCGCTTTTCCCACTGTGTGTCTCTCTGAATGTTTCTGTCCAAGTGTGCGAACCCTGAAAAACATTTAAAAACATTTCAGCGATTGAACACAATTCAATCACATAATAGTCAACTCCTGCTTCAAAACACCCTTTTATTTTATGGCAGACAACACCCCACAAATTATTGAGGCTTTTGAATAGGGTTTGCTTTGTCACTTCATTCCAGCTCATATGTTTTGTATCAAGTGTACCCCAATCTGATGAATAGCTCAATCTCTTGTTCCTGAATGAATGTTATCAGGGGCGGCTAGTGATTCATTAGCAGCAGCAAAGAGCATGTACTTTCTTCCAGATAAGCCCTGAACCCCTCTGCCCTCCAAGGTAGATACCTTGGCACCTGGCGCCATTCTGAACAGCTTACATGTTTCAATATATCACTTAACTTAACAGTTGCACAGGGCCAGTGTGTCTCTCATGGGTCAGAAACTACACACACACACACACACACACACACACACACACACACACACACACACACACACACACACACACACACACACACACAGACACACACACACACACACGCACACACACACATGCACACACACACACACACACACACACACACACACACACACACACACACACACAGACACACACACACACACACACACACACACATGCGCAAGCGCACATTCAAACACACACACTCAAACCCACACACACACACATGTACATGCACACACACACACACACACACACAAACATACACAACAATGAAAATAAACAAAGTTTATATATGCTTTGTCACACTACAGGGTGAAAAAGTTGTAGTAATGGTTTCCACTGATGTATTTTAATGCTTTTCTCTGAATTCAAAGTGTTTCTTGGTTTTCAGTGTGGAAGTAGGGCTTTTGGTGACAAATGATGTTCATGATGTTTGGGAAAGCAACAGTGCACAAAAATGTTTGTGCTAGCTCCTAAACACACATCTATTTTGTACAATGGATGAACATACACAACACAATGAAATGAGAACCTGAGTCCACGTGGGCATGTATGCAGCGCTGTTAGATGGTGATCTAGTGAGTAGCTCAAGTCAGGCTCTCTTCTCTGCCTTCCCTGACTGTTGAACAGTGTTTTACAGTATTCAATTAACCTATAGAAGATCTGATAGCATAGTGCCCAATGATTGTTACTATCTTTGTTAAGGCCATGTGGTAACTAAACATTCAGTTTCTTTCCATGTGAAAACACATGTAATCGGTGACAGAAACACTGGCAGCCTTTGTTGCCATTGTTGAAGTGCAGCGGAGCAGTGATGGTGTCCCTGGCGTTCATCAACCCTCTCCAGGCTCAACATAGGGCAGAACGACATGGTGACCTTCTACGACGGGGACGACCTGACCGCCAAGGTTCTGGGCCAGTACGGCGGCTGGCGGCGCCGCTTCAAGCTGTACTCGTCCACGGCCGACGTCACCATCCAGTTCCAGTCGGACCCGGCCACCAACATCCACGGCTACGGCAACGGCTTCGTGGTCCACTTCTTTGGTGAGGCCAGAGAACGAGGGGACTGAAAACAAATGATTATAAATATAAATTATGAATATGTGTTAAACAACACAAGGCTGGGATTGTTGAAATATTTCTTCAAACTTCAAACATATTTCTTAATCACTGTTCAGACACGCATGCATCTTTGAAAGCAAGCGTCTCGGCTATGCTTCTAAACCTGCGGCCCCATTAGTGTTTGTAATACTTTTGAGCCTCGTGAGTTAGGGCCACCCAACCGGCAGACTGTGCTTTATTTAGGTTCATGCACTCGTTTTTCCTGAAGAACAAATCAAGAGGATTTCAATGTCCCTCTGCTTCATCCAAACGCGGTCCGCAGAGGTTCCCCGCAACGACACCTGCCCCGAGCTGCCGGAGATCTCCAACGGCTGGAAGAGCTCGTCCCACCCTGAGCTGGTTCACGGCACGGTGGTAACCTACCAGTGCTACCCAGGCTACCAGGTGGTGGGCTCAGAGCTGCTGATGTGCCAGTGGGACCTCACCTGGAGCGGTGACCTGCCAGGCTGTGAGAAAGGTAATGATGCCAACCCAGAACAAGGGTTTGAGACACAATGAATGCATGAATGGGACATTGTGAGGGTCATTCAGTCAGTGTTTGGACAATTGTTAGCATTTGCCCAGCGCTGAAGCCCATGGCCAACGGAGCGTGAATGTCAGTTCATATTTATAGCGCAATGACAATCATATGTTTTAATGAAGCAAAGCACATTTTGAATGTAGCAGGCCATATTTTTCTGCTTGCTTTGTACATAGGACTCAAGTCTTTTGCATGCTAAATGAATCGCCTGTCTGCGCTTTCGGCTTCAGAATTCAGCGGGCAACAGCAGCACCATTTTCAGACAATAGGCTACCACTACTTAATCGGAGGATCAATTTTCTCAACAGCAAGGATAGCTTCCATTAGGTTTAAGTGACTGGGGGAATGCATATGACAATGAGAGTGGCTTGCATTTAGCCTGAATTGGCACCAAGTTAGAAAGGATTCATAAGTCAAAATATAGACTAGAAAGTCTATAACCACACTCTATAACCACACAAAATGGTTGCTTTTTAGAGAACATTGTGATAAGATATGCTTGATACCCCCCACTCTCATACATCTAAAATGTACATGCAGAAATGCAAACTAAGCTAGTGGATGCACAGCATGTGTTCAATGCAAAACATACACACAGTTCACACACAAGCAACTGGCATAATTTGTCTCAGTGCGACTGACAGACAACACATAGAGATGGCTGAATCCAACATGGCCGACTTCCCTGCTGCCATGCTGGCCTCCCTCCTACCAGGCCTTGAATTGGTTTTTGGGATTTGCTGTTGAGAGAGAGAAACATAAGCTCTTTATCTAATACCTCTGAGGGCAAATGTTACTTGGCTTAGGCAGAAAAACCGTTCAGGCTAAGCTGTTGTTTAAGATAAAAGAGGTGTTGTCTACCTGTGCTTAGGGCTGCACAATCAATTGCATATGAATGATTTTGGCCTCTGTAATTAGCTGATCATGAAAGGTTGCACTCCTCTATGAAAAATATTATTATACATATTACAAACTGTTACAACTCAGCAATAAGCCCTCTAAAGAATCACAGGCATTGACAGTAAGTGCACTAGAATGGTGTGTGTGCATGCGTGGTCTGAGGCATCAATACTGCTGAATATAGGACATGAAGCAATTTGATGAGGTTGCCAGTTTGGCAAATTGAATCGACTGTTTGTTAATAATAATTGTGCATCCCTATGCTGCAATAATGGCATCCTATCACTTTCAATCGCTGGCACATTTTCCATTGTTCTCCTTTTGAACCATAGAATATAGCTTAGAGTTGCTTTATTCCCTCCATTCTGCATGGTCTCTTTCTTTCCCTCTTGTCAGTGGTGTCGTGCACTGATCCCGGCATGGTGGCACACAGCCGGCGAGTTCTGACAGGTCCTCATCTGAACGTGGGCTCCACCATTCAATACATCTGCAGCAAGGGCTTCACGCTGTCCGGCAACAGCCTGGTCACCTGCTACAACCACGGCTCGTCTGGCCCCAAGTGGAACCAGCAGCTGCCCAGATGCCTGCGTATGTACACTTCAAGACAGCCAGACTGCGTTCATTTGAGCCTTAGAGAATAACATTAAAACCAAGTTCCTCAGCGACTGTAGGGAAACAGCCTACAGTCATGTAGTTCATAGTATGCCATGCTGTTTCTGGTCCAATGAGGTCACTTGTTTGGCAGTTGACGGGTGGTGTCTTTGACAGTTTCGTACAATAGTGTGTTGATAGTCACATTCAGATCAATTGCATCATGCTGTTGGACTTGACAATGGCTCACTGAAGTATATGAACGTTCTTGAGGATGATCTTACTTAGATGATCTTTAGTGATATTGGACATTAACTAATGACTTACATTATATATTTTCCCTATAAGCTGAGGTCTATGAGCCATGCAGTCACCCAGGCACACCAATCTATGGAGTGCCCAGTTCCAATAAAGGCCTCTTTAAGGCTGGAGAAAGCCTCCAATACTCCTGCCTGGTGGGTCACATGTTGCTGGGGGAGCCTGTTCTCCGGTGTGTCCCTGGACACCCATCCCACTGGAGTGGCCTGCCACCTGTCTGCAAATGTGAGAAACTGCAAAAGCATATCTTCTATAATATATTTAACTTCATTCCTTTAGAGAGAACATGAAATAGTGTTCATAATGTTTATTGTGATAGATCTTTTTCTTTTTCAACTTACTGATTACATTATGGTATAAATATGTTTCAAAGTTATATTAACTTGATTTTAATATTTTGTTGAATAGGCATACAATTTGATTAAATGCAATGGTAAAAAGGATTTTTATTTCATTTAGACTTTAGGGAAGTGCATTGCTGTACTGTTTAAATGATCATGGCAAAACCTTCTCTCTGTGACAGATTATCAGACATGCATATGTATTATATGAATATATTACAACATAGTAGGAACGTATGCTATATTTCACATGTACATTTCTATTACTTTTTCAGCTCAAACAACTGATCAGAGATTGGATGGTAAGTGGTAAAACAGGGTTAATCCCCTGTATATACAGTATATTGTATACACAGACATTGTATTGTCTGCACCTCTATTAGCTCAATACATTTTAACACCAAGGACTGGCACATATATTAAACCATCACCATTGAGCTGGAAAATATAATAAATACTGAAGGAGATGACCTAAAATGCAAATAATAATAATGTGTGTGTGGGGGGACCATCACCAATAAATTGTAGTAAATTGTCTCCACAGTAATATTGGGTAATTAACACAACAATTTTTTACAATTGAGCTTTCTCATCCTAAAGGCCAACAACTAAGTATGTTGACCAAACACTTTTCATGTGTAAGGAAATGTGAATTCATGTCACTAAAAAGTCTCAAAGTGATGACTGTAGTTTTTTTTTGTAAAGAGTTGCAATAAAGTGAACAAGAGGGCCTTTCCCTCAGTGGCCCTGAGCTCTGACTGTTTCCTGTTTCAGTGGCTTCTTCAAAGTTACGACTGCAGGGAATTAGCGTAGCGTTTGCTGTCTTCATCCCTGCCACCGTCCTCTTCCTCCTCCTAATGGCTGGAGTCTACCTCTACTTCTCAAAGTAGGTCCACCCCATGAAGAGCATGCCCACATTCTCCTGTTCTGACTTCAAATTGTATTCCAAGGTTTCTGATTCAAATTATGCCGTGGCCAAAGTGCTTATTTTTGGAAATAATTATTGATAAATATGTATACAGATACTGTATGTGCTCTCTTTAAATGTGATTAGAGTAAAACTATAAACAAAATAGCAAAATGGAGCATGGAATACGCATGGCTATTTTAACAACAAGTTGAGTGGTAAGATAAAAAGAAGAACATTTTGTTTTTGGCTAATTTAGGGCCCAGGGAAAGTCTCTCCCGGCGTCCTCCAACCTGCCATACAGCCACATACTGGGGGAGTCAGCGTTGGATAGCTCTACGTATGAAACAATGGTAAACGTGTGTGTGTGTGTGTGTGTGTGTGTGTGTGTGTGTGTGTGTGTGTACTTGTTCAATGGCAAAAGTAAAAAGAACTAAAGCAAAAAGTTAAAACACAAAACAAAAAGTAAAGGAACAAGATCGGTACTGATCGAGTAAAATCTGTTTGTACCGTTAGCTTCAATTGTATCGAGCCGTTTGATCGAATAACCTTTGAATGCTATTAAGAGTTTCCTAGTGCAACATTTCAACTAATGGCATTTTATTCTCCACTCTTTTCCTCCATGTGTTCATTGTTCCAGAACATTGAGGTATGCTCATCTACACTCTCTTTTCATCGATACACGGTACCTTATACACACCTGTCACCAGTTAGGGTGCTGGTGACTACATTTTGCAAGCTAACAAATGACCACTATGAATGTCTTAATGGAAATATGTATTGTAATTGGCTCTTATATTTTACATATAATTTCTAATTCTCTAAATGAATTGACAAAATAATGAACTGGTTATACTCAGCTCAAGCAAAGGAATACTAAAGGGAATGGTGAAATGACGATTGGATCTTCTCCTGTTTGCAGGAGAGCGGGGCCTACCAGGTTTCTATTTAAAGGACGTGTGTGTGTGCGCCAGCAACAGACAGAAAGCATGCAGGCCATCTGAACAGTCGTTGCTCAACCCTCCATGTGACCCCCCCGGGGTGACCGTTGCCTACACCTTATTGTCTGATTGCAAATGAAAAGCCACTTGTCCACCACACGCCACAAAGCCCCTGGAACTTCTTTGCCACTGGATTACTCTATTATTTTTCTAAGCCCGGCGATTGCAATGGTTCAGCAGCCGTTTGTACAGTTTTTACCTGGCGCTCAAATTGTGAAGACTTTCACCGTGATACATCCTGCAGAAACCATCCGCTGTTGAGCTTATAAATGCATTTTTGTGAAATGTATGTTGTACATTATATTTCTTCTGCCTAACACTCTTAAAGGAAATGGTCAGGTATTTATGAAGTTTGGGGGAATATATTAGACTACAAATAAAACTAAAACGACAATGATTTGAAGGATTTAAGGAGCATTTCAGAGCACTCAACCGCAAAATGTTACTCTTTTTGTTGAACCTATCCTCCAAGAAATCTGAATGTGCCTTAAATAAAAGGCTCGTAAAAACAATGCAGTTGTATATGTTCTGTGTCCTCAGTTATAAATAAGAAAGTCTTTAATTTAAGAAAAATGTAAACATTCTCTGTCACAAAGTTTTCTGTTAACATTGCTAGTTTGTCCCAAAACAAGAACAATTCAATATGTTTAGTTACGTTCTGTGCATTTTCTTTGTAGAAGAGACAAGCAACAACAAGCAAAGGCGATCAAGGTGATTTTCCATCCATAACTACCTGTTTTGGTAAATGCATTAAAAATAAAGATCAATGTCATAGTTTAACATTAACTGTCACAACATGTATTTCTAAACTGGTGTGCTGACCTTTTGAGCTATTTTTGATTGTACATAGTGTACTGATTAAGCAACTTCACAAACATCTTCAATAAAACTTATTCAGAAAACTAATCACACTTGTGTTTTACATTTGTTGATCTATCACATACTTTTAAATTCATCATCTGTCTATGTGACTGTGACACAAAAAAATGTCACAGACAATTTTTTAAATTTTTGTTGAGATCCAAACAGTCCAAAACACCTGCCTTGTGGGTTGTGTTTATCAAGGGATTGCAATTTTTTACTAAATAAATAATATTGACAAAATGTTCTCTTCAATATATGCAATACCATGAACATATTCTGACAACATTTGTTGCAACATTGGTTAAAAACATTAAATTCAAGATTCATTATTCAAATCATTTATCATCAAATGTGCAGCATAACTTAGTCATATACAATTAAATGTATTGGACGAGGCCCGTTCCATTCATTCACTTAGGCTACTGCTAGGTTAGCAGTGCAACAGACATTTTAGACGATCATTTTACACTGATTTTACACTGACTATCTGCAGTTGACATAATGCCATAAGGTCTGAGCTGATCAATGATATATGATTCATTAATCAAATAAGGGGTAATTGCTTAAAAAAAATAAAGCAATGGAGGGGTCGTTAGTAATGTGTTAGTATGAATTTAATCTTCATCGTGGATGTGGGGAAATTCATACAGATACGCATTCATGAGACTCGACGAGAACACATAAACGGTTCCCTCTGCTGGTGAAGACTACAACTCAGAGTCAGGGATGGTTGCATGCAGGCGCCACTAGCCAGACCAATCACATGCCGCCATCAGCAATAGGTTCTTATTCAACCACCGTATTGCTTATATGTGGACACTAAAATGGCAATTCAATCAATCATGCAGTCCTTCGGGGGGCGCCCCCGTTAAAAACACAATAAACATTAGTTGTATTTACTGAAACATTCATCTGCATAAAATAACTTGGTGCTCTTGCATATCCGATTTCTTCAAGTATGTTTCGCGTCCTGCTAATACGCATGCGCGTCCGGCGGTTCGCGGTTGCGCCAACTCGGGAGGATGTTGCTGGTAGCCAGTGTTGATGCACAGGATTTTTCACAACAATAACAGCAACTGATTCATATATCAAGATACCTTTTTTGCGGACTAAATCTTCGACAGGCACTCTATAACCGTGCATTGGACCACGCGAGGCCGAATTGGCTGTCATATTTTTATCTCCATCTTCTGTTGACCATGAAAGCGGACGGGTTTGCAGATTTACAAGCCTCTTTTTTGCAGGAGCAGAAACAAGAATCATGGCTGGCCAGCTAGGCCGCAGATTAATTTGGTTGCTATCCGCTTTCATTTGGTACAGTGCACTTTAGACAGGAACGACACGTTTCCACGAGGACTGCTGCTAGGTAGATATATTTCATTAAACATTTGCATTTGTCTAAGAAGGCTCGCAGGCTCAGCTTGATCGCTGTAGCTTCACAACCTTGAGTGGTTGACGCTTTGCCTTCGTCGTTAGCGGCGTTAGCTTGCTAACGTTAGCTTCCATTGGATGGTAAACCAATCTCAGGCATAAATATTAGTGAAAGGACGTCATTTCGGGATCCGCTTGTATCATTCTGTGCTCTGTCATTTGTACCGAAAAGTCGTTTTGCAACGTCGACTCCTGGATGAATGTGGGACAAAATGGAGACCCCAACGATTGTCTACGACTTGGATACCTCTGGGGGCTTAATGGAGGTGAGGTTGTGGAGCTCGTAGGCCTTTTGGGCTAGCCTCACACTGCTAACGTATTACCATATTGGGTAAAATGGTCATTAGTCTTTGGCAATACGCTGAAAAACGCATAATTAATAGTGTACACTAGCACAACTCCTCAAGCCCGTTTGCAGTGTACTATTAGCATGCAGTTACTGTGCGCATTGTGGTTGCTGGTTAGCTTGAATTCATAGGCATACAATTTCACAGCAAATCCAAACGTTGCTGGCACCCCCGAAGTCGGAAGAAGTGGACAAGAGGAGTCGGAAGTTGGTAAGGGACGCGCGGAGAAGCGGCAGGGCCACCAACCACGACACCTGCGATAGCTGTCGGGAAGGAGGAGATCTCCTCTGCTGTGACCACTGCCCCGCGGCCTTCCACCTCCAGTGCTGGTAAGGACTGCATGCAGCACACACTGACAAAGATCAAAACCCCTTTCCTCTGAATTCAGCTGCCTAGTGCTATCGTTAGGTACAAAGTGACTGCCAATTGTTTGCCACTTAGCCTAGCAGTATCGGCATAGCGTTGCATTGTATACATTTTTGGATGGGCACAATGTGAAGGAACCACATCTGTTTTTCTGATTCATCTTTGGGAGGCAGCGAGATAAGATTGACGGGCACGAAAAGTAAGCGTACCCACACCCTTAGCATAAGAAGTTGCTGTCAGATCACCACACACACAGGCTGTGCTGAAACCCGTTAATTAACAAAAAGGTTAGCGGAAACGCACTGATGCTATGTTTCTGGGTAATAACTTTACTTTGGGAAATTGATTAAAATTTGCCGCGGAATGTTCTCTGTCAGAATGCAGCTCTCGCGGTCTGTGGGCTGAACTCGTCCTGCTGGAGTGCGAGAGTTGCTGCCTGGTGAGCACGGAGCCATGGCTACCGCTCTGCGCTCTGTTTACAATATGGCGACCTCACTGCATTTTTTTGTTCATTCCAGCGCCATCTTACCAACCATATTTAATGCTTTCAATATAACGGTTCTGAATGTAAATGTTATAGTCTCTGTATGAAGAAATGTTTCGAGGAGTAGTCATTTTAGGACCAGAAGCCTATCGATTTTAGCTGCTTCTCCGTGCCCATGGATTTCCGTGGCATTTTTATAAAGCACATACATACATGATACACATACAATTGTAATAACACAGGAAGTGGACATAACTTTTCCCTGTAGTTGATTATGGTCTGCTTTATAATTGGAATTGGGGAGACCCTTATGACTAACACATTAAGGTTTCTCTGCATTTAAATATGTTCGTGGATAATGGGTGTCAAAATGTTCTTTGTGCTTATATTGTGTGCATACACTAACTACTGCATATATCTCTGGGTTGTTCATTGTAGTGACCAGATGTAAAAACATAGTATGTCATTTATATTATTTTATGCCTATTATAATTTGTGTCCACTAGATGGAGCTAAGCATCATATAGGAGCAGTCGCCGGGTACAGATGGCATGCTACCATATTAGTACTCTAAATTATAGGTTGCGTTTTAGTCACGGGTGTCTTTAAAGTTAAATATAACTTTCCTGGGATGACAAGAGAAATCTCTGAACTCTTCAATGAATGTTTGCTATTGCGTATTTATTGGGCGTTACATTGTGTTAATACTTTTAAAGGGTTGGGGTTATTCTGTCTTGTTACAACATGGTTTGTAACTCTTGAGGCGTCTGTGTTGCAGCAACCCTCCGTTGAGCGAAGAAATGCTGCCACCTGGGGAGTGGATGTGTCATCGTTGTAATGTTCGAAAAAAGGTGACCACCTCTTCTCCTCTTCCAAGTTCCAGGATATCGAGACGTGACTAAACTTTTTGGGGAATCAGTGTTGATCCTTCAGGACCATTAAACACATTTATGTTTTTCAAGTGAAGTAGAATCTGAGGCACTCAGAGGCACTCAGAGGGCAAGTTAGCCCTAACTTACCCTGCGGAAGGCCAAACATTGGCCGAAACATGTTGGGATGATTTTAATGGATTGCCAAGTTCAATAAAAGCTTTTTAACTTAAAAATATCCTGAGGGCCTCAGATTCTACTACACTTGAAAAACTTGTTGGATTTCTAAACTGGAGAGCACCATAGGATCACTATTTCTATAGCCATGCAGTACCCCTGCTATAACTCGTTTGTGGGTCTAAACCTGTTTATGTGTTTGGTTCTCTGTCCCCGTTCCTTCCTACACAGAAGCGGGAGCAGAAGTCCGACCAGACCAACGGCCTGCCAGACAAGCTGGTGTCCAAGCGCGCCGCGTCGCCCGCCGTGGAGCTGGAGCTCAACGCCGGCGCCCTGCGCCTGGACGGCCTGCCCCCGGGGGCGGGCGCGGCAGGGCCCGGCCTGAGGGTGGCCCAGGTCCGCCTGCTGGACCGAAGGACCAGCAGCCGGCCCAGCAGCCGCCCCGGCACGCCCACCTCCAACAGCTCGTCCACGCCCACGCCGTCGGAGGACCAGAACGACGGCGAGGAGGACGCGGCGGAGGCGGAGGAGGAGGCGCCGGGCTCGGAGCTGGAGGGCTCCTCCAGCCTGGCCCCGGCACCCCGCCTCCTCAAGAGGCCCTTCCAGCTGCTGATCGCCGCTGCCATGGAGAGAAACCCCACACAGTTTCAACTGCCCAACGAGCTGACCTGCACCACCGCACTTCCAGGTACACAACGCCAACACCAGTGTCTTACAGGTCGCAACTATTTTTTAGACAATGTTTTTGTCTGTGTTACTTAAGTCTTACATGCACCGGATAGGTAGGATTTTCCACATGAACTACAATAATGGTGTCATATACTATGATATTACACACATTGCAGGAGTGATATGTGTAAGATCACTCCCGTGGTGTTACACATGGGAACTCGTTAATTGAACCTGACCAGACGTGGACATTGAAGCAGTCCCTGACTAGCGGTCCTTGACTAGCGTCTGGTTCTGCCCGCCGTCTGCAGGTAGCAGCAAGAGGAGGAAAAGAGAAGAGCTGCTTGGCCGGCCCTTCAGGAGGCCCCAGCACGAGCTGGACTCCAACGGCCTGGTCCCCCTGCCGGTCAAAGTCTGCTTCTCCTGTGGACGGTACCATTTTAACTCCCTACTGCCGGAGATACTGTGCATTTTCAGTCACCCGACCCGAATCAAACATAATCAGCTCTACTAATGTCAATTAACAAAAGGTTTGACAGGTTTAACAAATTTGTTCTCCATTGTGATGCATTTCATCATAGCCAATGAGACTAGCCCATGACTATTGTGAATATCTCCTATTGAATGAATGCTTTCTCCTCTGGCAGGAGTTGCAGGATGGCACCACTCATCCAGTGTGACTATTGTCCCCTCCTGTTCCATATGGACTGTCTGGATCCTCCCCTCACCACCCTGCCAGCGGGGAGGTGGATGTGCCCCAATCACGTTGAACACTTAGTGGTACGGGAAGGGTGCAGTTCCCACATGCATGGAAAATGTATCAATATTTAATGCATGGTTAGATATGTGCATTTTTTGTGTTTGAACATCCCAGTGGGTACTATACACTGTTGTAATAATAATAGCATCTGTGATGCATGTCATTCAGTTGCTCTTCGTCCTGATACTTGCTGTGTCACCATTACACAATATAACCTTTTAAGCTATGGAGATAACGTGCTGCCCTGTTCTTTCCTAGCTAAACCAGAGGACCCTGAACCTAACCAGCCGCTGTCAGCTCTTCGACCAATTTCAGGACAGGATGTCTCAACACGCCGTCAAGGTGGACTTTCTCCGTCGGGTTCACAGGCAAAATGTACCCAACCGACGCACTCATCACCAGCACAACAAGAAGACTATCAAGGTTTGTCAGGCTGACTCAGGAGAGACTTTGTAGAAGCCCTAAAGCTAATCGGCCCTCTTTTATATTCCCAACCCTAATCACAACCTCACCATGATGACCATTCTGCGCTAACTTAGGTACCAGACGCTGTCAAGTCCCAGTACCAGAACCCCCCTCCCATGCTGGCGTCAGCCGGCATCCGCCAGTCAGAGCTGGTGTGCAGCGGTGCTCCTGAGCTTCAGACCCCCAAGTACTTCACCACGGAGACGGAGCAGCAAGAGGTACCCAGGACAGCCCTCTCTATAACGCTGGGCTCCGTGTTGACCTGCATGTGACCAACATTCCCTGTCCTTTGTTCTCATGGTCTCATTTTCAAGATGGTTGTATTTGTTTTACAAAAGGGCTAATGCGTTTCTCAACTGTTGACATTCATGACTTGAGAAATGCTGTTCTGTACTTTTTCTTTGCTGCTACTAAAATGATGTCACCTGGAGTGGACTGCTGCACCATAACTGCCATCATTTGGACCATTATTTAATATTGATGCACTTTGTCATCAACGTCCATTTTTACAATTGGGCAGCGAACAGTAGCGGATTAGACAAGCCTTATTTTAATAAAAAATATTACCATAATCTATTTTGGAGATTTTTCTAAGTATAGCGTGGGTTGTGGCAGCGAACTTTGGCAAACTTGATATTGGACCATGTAGACAATAACAACGGGTGAACACAGCTGACAAAGACATCTCTCTCTGCTTGTGTTAAACCAGTGGCTTCAAGATGTGATTGCTCTGCAGTGCAGCATTATGCGTCACCTCTCCATGAAGCAAAAGGCTTCATCGTCGCCCTCACCTTCCCTGCCACTGGAGTGGGCCTCTGAACAGAAAGCCAGTGCAAATTCTAGCCTCACGCCAGAAGACCTCAAGTCTCAAGACCCTTCCAAAAGGACTCCCTCGCCCGCACCCGCTTCCAAACCATGTAGTATACACAATGACCCCCAGGGGGGGTTTCCCTCAAAGGACGCCACAGCAGCACTGCCCCAGAAATGTGACTGCCTTGTCACAACCTGTAAAAATAGTAGGAAACCCAATGGACCCCTTACAGACGAGCAGCAGCCATTCCCCAAGGCCAACGGGCCTGTTGTCTGCAACGCGTCCCCCGATTCCCCCAGGCAGACGGAGGCCCAGCTCCGGCTAAAGCCCCAGGCCGCCACTCCCAAAGACTTGGCCTCCACGGCCAACCACATAGCTGGAGCTCCCATCAAAAGAGAGAGCGAGGGCAGTCCTGAGGTTTGCCTCCAGAAGGACGGCCCCGCTGCCTGTCCCACCACAGATATCCGTCTGAATCACAGAGCCCAGCAGGAGCTTAAGACCGAGTGCACGAGTGACCAGAAGCCCCCGGCCGTCGTCAGCGGTGGCCAGTCCGCTGCCCCGCAACAGAAGGTCCCCCAGGACACCCACGCCGCGCGCAGGCTGGGGCCGTCGGCGTCCCCCGCTCAGTCAGGTAACCCACCAGTGAGATGACTACGGCCTGTGTATTGGCAATAACCTGATAAAGTGATGTGGCATGAAACCACGGTCTCACTTTAATATCTCAAGATTATATTTTAATTGGGATACATGGTGCCATGGTAACGAGACGATAGCATTTCGGATACAAATTAATAGAGTAATCCAGGATTTTTGAACCTGGACCCTTTTTTTCCATTCAAGTTTGTTTTTTGAATCAGACTAAGGCGAAGCAGTTTTGAGTGAGACTGCAGTGTTGACTGCAGGGCTGCAATGTTAGTCGATGGGGCAATAGCGCCTCATAAATGTACGTCCTCCTAAGGTGTTTGTTTTTGTCAGACAACATGATGGAAAGGTTCCCTGCAGAGGTGAAAAAATGCTTTCTTGACCTTTTGGTCTGCTCTATTGGTTATGGTGTCTAACCAAGTCTTGCTCAAGGAGAAGTGTCGCTCAGGAGATTTGTTTGCTGCAGGAAGGGAACGGTGGAAAGGTGAGTGAGTTGGGAGAGAGGATTGGAGGCAAGCATTTGTCGTGTTGGATTACAGAGTAGCTTAATGTTATCTCAAAGATTTGTGAAGGAGGGTTGAGATTTTGATGACGATATGGAAGTGTACCAGGCGAATCTTGGAGCTCATGTTTTATTTGCTCTGGCATATGCATCTAGCCCCCCTCCCATCAGACAGACCTCCAGCAGGCCCAGCCCGGGTCGGGGCAGTCACCACGTTTATCTTATCTGGGGTGTGTTTGAATCAATGACTGTACAGAGGAGCGACCTATGGGAGGCATTTTCATGAACAACCAAGATGGCTGCTGCTGATGTGTCCCACTTTTGTTGCTCTGATTGGTTGTAGGTCTATCCAATTGTGTCCACATGCATTTTGTCCTGTGCCCTTTGCTAACGCCTATTGAAAATCGAAATCGATCTGAGCGCTTCCCAACTAAGAGGCATTTGCATGGTCTGGTCGGGCAACAAAATGTACTGCAATAACGACTTCTCCTTTGCCGAGACTTGGTTAGTCAGAAAAACAAGCAGACCGGCTCAAGGGACAGGCAAAGAGGAGCAGTGAATTTTTCCATAAGGATCCTTTCCATAATGTTGTCACACACAACCTAAGCCTGTCGGTGACAAAAACAACCTTTAGAGGACATGCATTGGTGGGGTGCTATTGTCCCAATGGATACAATTGTAGCCCTACCATTCTGGATCAGTATTGAGTGAGTATTAGATTTAAATGTGCATTAGACCCAAAATGATGAGAAAATATGGTCCAGGTTGCTGAGATCCTGAAGTTATCTTAGAAGTGTTGTGTACAAACTGACAGACGAACATAATTTTAATGAATAGCCAATACAACCATACATACATACAACCATATCAATTTTGGCATGTTTGATATATGTATATATAGGTGTGAGTGTGATTGAGCTATTGCAAGCCATTTCTAAATCTGCCCTCCCCTGTGACCAAGTGAGAAAACAATTGTGAGTGTCCACCCAGATCTTTGCTGGATAGGTCTACCAGCCTACCCAGTGGGGTGTACCTACTGGTAGGCTTATCTATCCATCATACAGCTAGGTAGACACCCCCACTTGTGATGTCAAAATGTCAGCGGCCAGAGCAGATTTAGAAAAAGCTTGTAATGGCTAAACTCTCACACCTGGCCGTAAAATTGGTGACCTTTTGTAATGTTGTTTAACACTTAGATGTACATAAATCACCCCTTGAACTATGCCTGTTAATTTTGAATTACAAAAAAAAGCCATACCTCATCTGTAGTGTTACTACATTTTTTAATGCCCGTTGACCCTCTACAGATTTAAAAACCGGTCCTGGAGGCATGGAAGCTGTGTTCCCCAGTGCGCTCTCCTCCATACCAGAACTCTCCAATTGTATTAAAGCATGTATAGGAGATGATGGTGGTAAGTGTCCCAAGTGTCTGTCATTCACTCTTGAACCCAAGCCTACTTCTACTAATCGTGACCACCTCACCTGTTCACTTGCAGCTATTGTGCATAGTTATGTTTCGGCATGGGTTTCATATTCCTGAACAGTTGGAAATATGATATCTACTAGCGAAACACCCTTCAGCTATTGTTTTTAAGATGGCTGAAATATGTCAACTAAAACTGATACCGACATGCCATGTGTGATAAGGGAAATCAGCAAATGTACTTTTGTAAGTCGCTTTGGACAAAAGCGTCTGCTAAATGCCCTAAATGTTAATGTAAACAAAACATTGTTTTTATCAGAAATATTTCATTGTCTTAATGTTTATTTTCTATATATTTTTTCCTTAACCTTATAAATTTGAGTGCATAGTGTATCCTACTTGCAGCATGCATACTATATGTCAACTATTTCCCCAGGGCCTTTAAATGTATGAGCATCTTTAAAACCTCTGCGATGGCTGAATCCAACCACAGTGTCTAATATTGATTACTTTTTTTCTGGTGCTCTGCAGGGATCGAGATAAACAAGTTGGACACCGAGATGGTGAAGCTTTTAGCCTGGCAGCGGATACAACAGCTTTTCCCCCCCAAAGGTCCCTCCATGTCTCAGCAGAGCGAGCCCTCACCCCTTCCCGGTCCACTCTCATTAAAATCCCCGTCTCCCTGCCCTATGGGTAATTAACACTGCTTTTGTTTGTCCACAAAAACGCACGTTTCTATTTTAAATGTGTACCTCTTTGCCTTACTTGGGTCAATCCCCTTTTCTTTACAGGCAAGAAAAAGGTGCAGACAAGAGCGATCTTTTACTCTCTGACAGGAAAAGGAGAAGCCGTCAACATGTGCTACAGGACTCTGTACATAGGAACTGGTAAGGTTTTGTCCTTCCAGTACAAGTGAACTATGTGGGACAACGCCTCAAGTTGTTTCTATACTACTACCTGGAGTTTGGCTCCTATACCTACTTAACTATGCCACATTTTCCTGACTCTAACTATTACTACACTGCTGGACATCGCAAGTAACAAGTAAAGCAAAATAAATCTGTAGCTTAACAGAGAGGACATCTGCTCACTGGAATGTGAACATGCATGCCCATGCAACATCAGTACGGCATGTGTGTGGCCTGTAAGAAATGTGTCTGTTGGTACCTAAAGGTTCTGATCCCTAGGTCTAGTTATTTATATATTGTCTGTCCTTGTTGCATATTGTGTATTAATTCATTTGGTTTTGAGAAAGTGTTCTATGTTCTATATTTAATTGAAAACATCATGTTCATGGGTATTATTGACTCTCCTGCTCAACTGTTTTAGGTGCTGACATGGATGTGTGCCTTACAAACTATGGTCATTGCAACTTCATTTCGGGGAAGCATGCCTGTATTTTCTATGATGAGGTAGGAAACTGTCTCACATTGTATTCTTCCATGAAGTTTATGTTGGACTGTTTTCTTTCTGGCCATGGTGTGAATGCAGCTGTCTTTGTGTTTTTTTCTCTCAGAATACAAAACATTATGAACTGCTCAACTATAGTGAGCATGGAACAACGGTGGACAACGTCCTCTACTCCTGTGACTTCTCTGAGAAGGCCTCCCCTTCTCCACCTAGTGGCCTTGTGTCAGATGTGCAAGGCATTATACGTGAGTACATTGTGGTTCCCCTCGTCCCTTCACTTAAAGTTTTTGTTGTTTTCGTTGATTTTTTTCTTGTACTATTTATTCTAATACCGCTTCCAAAAGCAAAATATAAAATCCAGATTCAAACAAGTTATTTTAAGGTAATTTGTAACAGACATTTGATGTTCTTGGCAGTTAGTTTGTGATCTTATAGAGTTTCCCAATGGTCTGTTGCTGAACAAAAGATTTAATCAGAAAATACTGCTGACTGCTCAATACACTCTGTCGGTTGCACCCAACAATCAGCAGCCGCTAACTGTGTCCCCCACCCCGTTTTCCCCCGTTTGGTGTGCAGGTCGCAGTAAGAAGAGAGAGGAGGACGATCAGCCCCGCTCTGTGATAGGAACGCTGCCGGCGGGGGGTGTGATGAGCTGCCAGCCCCAGGGAGGCCAGGGGCTGGCGTGCAGCTGCAAGGCCAGCAGCTCCAGCCTGATAGGAGGCAGCGGCGCAGGCTGGGAGGGCACGGCCCTCCTCCACCATGGCAGCTACATCAAACTGGGGTGCCTGCAGTTTGTCTTCAGCATTGCTGAGTTTGCTGTCAAGCGGCCCAAAGAGGAAGAAGTGGTGGTTGCGACTGCGGCCAGCTGCACTGGCAGCAGCAGCAGCAGCAGTAGTTCTAGTGCTGCTGTCCCCCCTGCCCCCAGCGTCGACTCTGCCCTCATGACGCCCACCAGGAACACTGCCTCCGTCAGCACCATCTCCACACAGGGGGACCAAGAGACTCGTATTTCCCTCCAAGTACCAGTGCTAGGGTCCAGTGCTGTTCCGTAGCCCATAGGAGATACCCTTCCTTTTTTTTTTTTCTTTTTTTTTTTTTTTTTACTTTTGCACCTTCTTTCAAACGGTTACCAAACATTTCAATCCAACCACAGCAACAGTGGCAGTTACGCGCTTGCTGTTTCTAATTGGGTTGGCGTCTCTAAAAGCGAATTGGAAACAGGAATGGTAATGGCCTGGTCAGTGCTGTTACTGAGGTTTGATTTTCAGATGTTTGCTAACTTTTTAAGAAACAATGAAGGGAAACTGCACAGATGTTTGGGTAACAGGGAAATATCTTTTTTATTTTCTATTTTAAAGGTTTGTATTTCTGCATGAACTTAAAATATTGACAATCTCTTCTGTTTTTGAAGGACTGACTGTAACTGTTAGTTCATTTAAGACCATTGGGACACGTGAGCTATATTATATACCAGCGCTCATTATTATAATTTTTGCCAGTATAGTAGTTATCTTTGTAACATAACCTTATTTGTCAGTCAGATAATTTAGAACACAACGTTGTTTGTGTAGTATTGAAGTCACACATCATTTCTTTTGCTCCGTTTGCACCACAGGTAGCTATAAATGTATGGAATCATACATGCTTCTGAGCTATATGTATATATTATGTACAGATATACAAATCGGTGTCTCTCAGTTTAGGGAAACATTGGATTTAATGTAGATAAACATTTTTTTTTAACTGTACAGACCCTCATTGAATTTGTACTACCTGGTTGAGTAAGAGAAGTTTGTGATAGTCTTCTTAGTCAGACTTTTGTTTTCGTCTAGTCCATGTAAATAGGGTATTGTTTTAGCACTCATTTTAACATCCTGTGCTGCTTTGTATATAGGCACTCCTTGTCCGTATCTGCTTGTCTGTTGAAACATGTAAATATCAAAAGATTTTCTAAGAACAATTATTAATGCCCTGTGTGTCGACTGTTTTTTCATTGCTTTTTTATTCCAGGCCCTTGCAATTCCTAGAAATGTTGACTGAGAACTGACTGCTGACTGCTTGATTCATTGACCCCTGGTCTAGTTGGGGATACATCTGAATTGCTAATTCAGCCAATTTGCAAGTTGTTTGCAGGTGAATAGTTCACCTGGTGAAAACATTATAACACCACGAAGCACTGCATACTTAACATATTTGGCAGAACTACTTTGATTCTGTTTAGCTTATCAGGAAAGTGTTCAGTGCAAGTTTAATCAGAATGGATGCAAACGGCATTGACTGGGTTTTTTGTTCAACGGGTTTCTGCGCTGTATCACTTAAGACAGCGATTATTGTGCCATAGTGACGAGGCTACGATGACACATGACCCTCCAGGGTCTGGGTTGGGAATGGCCCTAATCGGATGTTGGCTGTGCAGTCATTTGACCAAGTCACATGTCGCATCATCTAAGTGTTATTTTTGGATACGAATTGTCAATGCATGTCAAATGTACAACCAAACGAACAACCGAAACGATTTGGCATGAGGACCATGTTTTTCTGGTTCTTGAATTTCTACACTCGGGCGTGGCGTGAGGGTAACGTTGTATAGTTAGCTCTTCAATCCGTAGGATTGTACTTTTACTTGATTTACTCTGGCTAACTCGCCGTCGGGTTTGAAAGACAGATATGTTGGATTACTTTCTATTGATTGTCGGATGCG
This sequence comes from Urophycis tenuis, assembly GCA_036785325.1. Lineage (NCBI taxonomy): Eukaryota > Metazoa > Chordata > Actinopteri > Gadiformes > Phycidae > Urophycis > Urophycis tenuis. Next base: position 16,004 of record JAXIVH010000049.1, on the reverse strand, counting down.
TTATAGGCATCGGGTACATCTTTCGCAATGTTTTCGTCAAAGGAAAGCGATGCAAAAGCAAGGTTAAGTTGCATGGGAAAACTGTGATAGTGACAGGTAAGGCATTCAACACTGCTATGAACTTATAACTTATCGTCATAAACATATCTATCACACTTGTACACACACACACACACACACTCAAACACCATACAGATTGTAATATCATCAATCACAAGGTTATAACATTGACATTCCTTCTATGACTACAGGTAGCAACACTGGTATTGGGAAGGTGACTGCTATCTCGCTGGCTAGAAGAGGGGCCAGGGTCATTCTAGCCTGTCGTAATAAACAGAGAGGAGAGATTGCTCTAGCTGAAGTCAAAGAGGTAAACCCCCTCACGAAACGTTTGTCTTCAGGCAGTTGAAGCAATGTGTCGAAAACGTTTCAAATGTGTGTCATTAGGAGAGCAGGAGCACGGACGTGGTGTTCATGCAGTTGGACCTGGGGAGCCTAAAGTCTGTTCGCACGTTTGCCGAGAACTTCCTGAAAACCGAGCCCAGACTGGACATTCTGATCAACAATGCTGGTTAGTTCCAACAACATCCGCAGCCTCCTTTTAACTTGGTAGGCCTATGTTTAAAGCATGCATACACAGTCAGCTTCTCATATTGGCAGCCCTATGAGTTGGGATGGAAAGGGGGAAGCACTGATTTGGTCTTCTTTAGAAGAATAACAAGACAGAGATTTGACCTCCATGTCTCCACTTGTTCTATAGGCCTCATGGTGCAAGGTAGGACAGAAGATGGCCTGGGGATGATGTTCGGGGTCAACCACATCGGACACTTCCTCCTGACCAACCTGCTGCTGGAGCGGCTGGAGGCGTGCGGCCCCAGCAGGGTGGTCACGGTGTCGTCCGCCGCCTATACCTTTGGAAAGATCGATTTCAATTGTCTGAACACTCACAAAGCTTTGGGCACAGGGACCTCGTTTTTTCAAACGACGCAGATCTACAGTGACAGTAAACTTTGTAATAATCTCTTTACCCATGAGCTGACAAAGAGACTCCGGGGCACTAACGTCACCTGCTACAGCCTCCATCCAGGTGAGTTCAGAGAGTTATGCGGCAATCTGACCAACTAAACACCTCACTTCACAAATCTCATACAAAAATTAGAGGGTTTTATGTGATTGGTTGGTTTGCCACAGGGGCGTAGAACGACGACCGAAATGTCTCCATCAATATTCAGGTGTAAACGAAAGAAAAGCGCCTCCTGCGACCTGCGGTACACGGGTTCATTTCCTACTTCGGTACCGCCTCCCAAAACACGTACGAGACAGATCTGGTCTTTGATTGGCTTATCTCTCTGTATGCTGCCGATTCAAAGCAGAAATTCTCAGCCATCCTGAGCTTGGGTTTATTTCACAAGTGGACGGAATCGTTGTCTTTGCTTACCAAACAGATGTGTAAAAATGGAATGGTGAGTGTTTTACTGCATATGCATCACATCAGCAGATGCATCAAACAAAGTTACAGTCAGGCGTGCATCATACGTTATTTATATTATTATTATTATTATTATTATTATTATTTTTATTTTTATTATTTTTTTATTATTATTTATTTTTATTTTTTTTGGAGGGGGGGGGGGGGGGGGGGGGGGGGGGGTAGTGTGTCCCCACCAAATCTCAGACCAAACTTACACCCTTGGTTTGTCAATTGATTCTTTCTTTCATTGTTTCAGGAGCCATCAATACTGAGCTTGGCCGCAACTGGAACAAAGTGTTTAGAGTTCTCATCAAGCCCATCAGTTCCTTCTTCTTCAAGACCCCGGAACAGGGGGCCCAAACCACTCTGCACTGTGCTCTCCAGGAAGGCATTGAAGGCCTCAGTGGCAAATATTTCTCCAACTGCATGGTGACGGACCTCAAGCCTAAAGCCAAGGATGATGTTGCAGCCAAAAAGCTGTGGGAGTTGAGTGAGAGACTTAGTGGACTAGTCTAAGCTGGTATGGTTCAGCATGTCACCAAATGTTATGACCTCTGGTCAAACTGGGTAACGTGATGTAATGTTATCATAAGTTAATTGTGTTACTCAAATTTACAAAGATATAATTACGGTTTATATACTGTTTACTGTTTACAATACGGTTTTCCTTTTATGGCGATTGGTCTGCTTTTATGTACTCCTTGTGAAGCCACCACATCCACAAGGAGTAGCCTACATACTGGGGCAGGGAGCTGGTTGGAAGCAGTACCTTGACTTATTAAAATGCAAAATGTCTTGTTTGTTACCCGTGTTGGATTTTCCTGCTAAAATGACTCTGTGTGCTTGAAGTAATGAACATAGTTTGTATAATTGCCAACCAATAAACCGAACATAAATAATTGAAATCCTCTTGTGGTGTCGTTGAAAAACGTGCTAGACTTGAACACAGTCAACTCCCCCCAGATAGAGACATGCAAGTGGCTGGAATCAAATCAAAGGCCAAACAAAGGCTAGACAGCTGCTGTCAAGTACAGTATGTCTGAGAACTGGAAGAAAGGCCCAGTCCTAGTGCTCGACCAGCTACCAGCTTCCCTGCCACATTATTTAGCATTCAGCGTCACTTAAAGGAGCAGTGGGCAAGGTTTATTCTATTCTAGAAAGAAAACCAGGAACTTTACTTTGTAGTAACTTTACTTTTTCCTTACTGGTAGCTACAACTCGCTGATAGGTCGTATTTTGGCTTGGAGTTTGACTCTTCAAGTTCAAGTTATGTCTTTGTCAAAAGCAAAACATAAACAGTCGTGGCTGGCAAATACATAATCTTTAGGTAGGCCTATATATGCAGGTGAAAAATTGTTCACTCTAATAATTTCACCAAAATATTTAATGTATTTAGAGGATTAGATTATAAATTTCACTTTTTAATCCAAGTGTAAAATAGAGGATCAAATGGCAGTTCTCGGATGATAAGAGTGTGTATTCTTAAATAGGCTACATACGTTCATACATATGTGTTAAAAAGTCACTTTAAAAAAAAAAAACTTTGATAACTCAACGCAAACGAAACTTGCGATACAACGGAATGCCGTCATGCTATCTGAATATATAACAATCTGAATATATATTCCGCAGTGCAAGCAAACATTTGCTTGCAGCGCCGACTGCTGCTGAGATCAATGATGAATAGTGATAATTATAGGTCTGTTTAGCACCACGGATGCAATGTTGTATTTTGAGAAACGTAGGCGATTACCTTCGCCATGTCATACAACAGGCTTGTGGGGGAAAAGCTGTTCCTGAACCTAGTGGGTCAGGTGTTGTGGTAGTTTGTATGTCGGCTGCTCAGGTCTGGTAGTTTCGACCACTCTGTGAGCATGTCAGGCGGTGATGGAGCCTGCCAGGATACTCTCGAGTCGATAGACGTTGCTGAGTATCCAGTATTTTGAACATTAAACATATTTGGTTTATAATCATGTTATAAATACTTCAGTCAAAATAAACACACTTTGGTTGTTTTGTTAATGTTGCCATTCGTTTGGTTTTGACAGGATTCTGTGCGTGTGGGTAGGACTACATTGTAAAGAAACAGCCGGACCGTAAAACCTACATATTTGCATTGCAAAGCGAGGTCATCTTTTCTTTTTTTTCAATTGTGGTCAAAGTGGCAAGTGTGTTTTAAAAATCTTAAATATGTCTGAAATAAAAATTGCCGTTGCATAATTGGTGTTCTCTCCTGTAAACTGCAAGGCACCTGCGAGACTAGTGGAGGCTAGGGACGGAACCAATGTCATGTTGTAGCTGGCGAAACTCAACCCGGAGCGTATTCATTACGGAACCAAAACGTCTCCATGTATCTTTTTGTTTAAAATGTTGTTATTACAGAGACATGGTTTAAACACTTTGTGCTGATTATATTTGTACATTGCAACTATGTCAGTTGTGTTAACGGTTCTCGCGGGAGCAATCACTTTATACATTATAGTTATCTATAATGTTCTTAGAGGAGGGAGATGCACAAGTTCTGTAAACATGAAGGGGAAGACTGCAATAGTGACGGGTTGTCAAATTAATACATTTACCATACCCACATAAAATTGTATTTTAATTAACTTGCTGTACTCGATTGCAGGGTTCAATGTGCGTTTGTTCTTGCCTCCTTGCGCAGGAAGTAATACTGGTATTGGAAAAGCCACAGCGTTGGATTTAGCCAGGAGAGGCGCCAGAGTCATCCTGGCCTGCCGCAACAAGGAAAAAGCCGAGGCTGCTGTGTATGACATCAGAAGAGTAAGACAGACACAATCCTATTCGGCATGCTATTATTGCGTCACTCACAGTGATGCAATATAGGCCTGCGTATAGGCCTATAATTTATTTGTTGTTCTGTCCAACTAAGAATGGATGTAGATGCATAATCTATACCCTTTCCAATGTCTCCCAAGTATTTCAGGTGCTGGTTGAATTGAGGTTTTAAGTTTCAAGATTCAAGTCTTTATTATCAAATGTGCTGCATCACTTAGTCATTCTGTACAATGAAATGTATGAAAAGGAACAACATGGAAGGAAAATCAAAGAAAAAAAAAACAATAAAGTACAATAAAATAAGGGCATCACAGAATTAAGTAAGAGCAGCAATTGGAGAATGACATAAAGCAGCATTAGAAAAAAAAATAAAGTGCATGGCATGCAAGTATTATACATTATACATAAATTGTAGAGTTATACATAAGCGTTGATGATAGCAATGATGATCAAAATATATAGATATAGATCTGCAAGTGCATGTGCATATAAGTATTATACAGTATTATACATAATACGTGTCAAATTATACAGTCGTAAAATAATGGTTGTTAGTAAAAGGTTAATTGATTGCCATGTTTGTGGTTTTATCGTAAGTATTGTCCATCTCTTTCTCCTAAAGGAGAGTGGAAACAATGAGGTAGTGTTCATGCAGTTGGATCTGGGGAACTTGAAGTCTGTTCGTGCCTTTGCCGAAACATTCCTGAAGACTGAGCCCAAATTGGACCTTCTGATCAACAATGCAGGTTTGTACAAGAAACATCTGGCATATCTATACATTTGAAACACCCTGAATACATTCATTATTGACCATCTCAAGGGCTGAGCGTTCTCTTTCATCTATCAGCAGGCTAAGTGCTGTACATTGTTGACTACCATCTTGTCCTGTGATTGCTGAAGTTTTATTTGTGTGTTTCACTCTTCTGTTCTGTTGGTAGTCCGTCTGGCCCTGGCTGGGCAGCAGTTGGTTTCAGCATGTGGCCTTATGTTGTTATAAAAGAAGTTCAGAATCGGTAAAAAGAAGTCATTTTGGAAAACGTTGGCAACAGAGGTATTAGTGAAGCCAGGAGTGACGGCTACAATGGTGTGATCACCCAGAGTGCTCATGTCCGCTACCATGTCATTGTAATAAACAAAGGTTGCTAATATGAAGGCTGAATATGGGGGGGGGGGGAAAGAAAAGGTTTCACCACCAGCCCAGATGCCGTCATACAGCGAGGCCCTGTGGTCCCTCTGCAGGCGTGATGGGTTCTGGGCGCACAGCGGACGGCTTCGGCCTGGCCTTCGGGGTCAACCACCTGGGCCACTTCCTGCTCACCAGCCTGCTGCTGGAGCAGCTGCAGCGCTGCAGCCCCAGCCGCGTGGTCACCGTGTCGGCGCGGCTGCACCGCCTGGGCGCCGTGGACTGCTCCCTGCTGCCCGCCGCCAAGGACCTGACGGCCAGCCAGTCGGCCCGGCTGTACGCCCTGCGCTCGTACTGCAACAGCAAACTGTGCAACGTGCTCTTCACCCGGGAGCTGGCCAATCGGCTGGAGGGGACCGGGGTCACCTGCTACAGCCTCCACCCAGGTCTGGTTCACCGCTCAGTGGACGGGGCGGGTCGTCCACCAACTGTAGGGTCGGCGGTTCGATCCCCTCGGTTCCCCTCCTCTTCCAACTGTCCGCATGTCCGAAGTGTCCTTGAGCAAGACACTGAACCCCAACCTGCTCCCCGGGCACTGAACACAGCAGCCCCACTGCTCCTATGTATCATAGGATGGGTCAAATGAACACAGCAGCCCACTGCTCCTATGTACCATAGGATGGGTCAAATGAACACAGCAGCCCACTGCTCCTATGTACCATAGGATGGGTCAAATGAACACAGCAGCCCACTGCTCCTATGTACCATAGGATAGGTCAAATGAACCTAGCAGCCCACTGCTCCTATGTACCATAGGATAGGTCAAATGCAGAGAACTCATTTCGTTCCCATATCTAAAAAATACCGAGAATGACCAAAGTTAGTTCTAATCTTATCTAGTCTAATTCTAATTAATAAAAGTATGTTGCTGATGCTTTAGTAATGATAATTTAAAGAATGTATCTGCAGATGCAGTTCAAGTCAATATCTTTGTCATACTTGGACTTTCCTTCCAGGGGTCGTGTACACAGAGCTATGTCGCAACATGCAAGCCTGGCAACGGATCCTCCTGAAGCCCGTGGCCAAGCTGCTGTTCCTGGACGCCGAGGCGGGAAGCCAGACCACCCTGCACTGCGCCCTGCAGGCTGGCCTGGAGCCCCTCAGCGGACGCTACTTCTCCTCTTGCAGGCTGCAGCAGGTGAGCGCAAAGGGCCGAGACGACGGCCTGGCCAGGAAGCTGTGGGAAGTCAGCGAGAGGTTGACTGGCCAGTCGGTGGCTTTAAGCTGAGCTGTTTGTCGTTGTGTGGTTTTAACACAGGGATGGATTGGTAGGTGTGCAATGTGCATGCACTCCTAGAAAGATACAGCGCTTGTGCTCTTCTTTGACCATGTGCGGATTCCTTCTTAACATATGTTTGTCCTTTTCACATCCAGTGATTTCATTTTTGACATGCTTTTGAAAGCTTCGGGATGTGGGCTACATAGTAGTGCTATGCTAGAAAGTTTAAAAAATCTTTGACAAAATGTAAAAACTGACTCAAATTGCCGTTGATGGGTTTACAGCATGCCATTGTCAGCAGTGATTGTGTGTGTTAATTGCCACTGGCAGTTTTGGGTTACCAGGTAAAACATTCCAGCTACACTCCCCCAAATCTGATTCTAGTGAGTCGAGGCAGCAATATAGCCCTGTCCATAAATTAACAAAAGTGCCAGAAGGCATTTTTAACGTTTTGATAGTGCGTGGGGAGGGGATGTAATTTCCCTTAGCCACTTGTCAAAGTCAGGCTCAAAGTTGAAGCTGTAGCAGTGGACCTAATGGCAGCAAAACACCACATACCTTTGAACTCTTTGCACCTTTCTTTTAAATAAATGTGCATTGTGCTGTATTGCGTTAACTTAGATGAGGTTTGCCAAATATGTTAACTGTTTAAATGAAGAAACATACCAAATACATGGGCTAATGGTAAATCACCTAAATCAATGGTAAAAAAAAACCCATAACCTCAAATTAACGAACATGATTTGAATTTAAAGGCTTAACTTCATGTGTGATGTTCAATATTTTTGTTATAATGGTGGGCTCAATGCCAATCCAATTTGTAATAAAACTATACTTTACACATTTGTTTTGTTATTCTGTTGATCATTACAAGGTATGAGGCACCTCATTTATAAACTCCCCAGAATAATAATTGTCAGTTACTTCAAAGGAAGAAAACATATGCAGCTTAACAATGTTTCCTATTGGACTATGAGTATGAATGTTGTATTTAGCAGTTATCACCCATTGCCCTTGAGTAATCATGAAAGAAGTTGCTTAAAAGCAACTGCTATTAAAACTAATATAAATCAAATTAATTAATCTAATTAATGTATTATGTAGGTAATATGTATTTTTCTATACAATGATGTCTGGTCAAAGAATGAATAAGGATTATAATAATTGTTGATTGATGTAACATAGCCTTTTGGCCACAATTGACCAAGAAACTAATATAGTAGATGCTGTTTTATGTAAACATGTATACTAATATATTTTGTACATTGTTTTTGCTAAACATGAAAAAGCTCATATGGTGTGACTGACAAACATTTTTCAGAACTTTTAATCTTGATAAATAAAACTATGAAAATGAAGTGCAACTCTCCTGCCTAAAGTATATTATGAGAAACTGATGTCTACTTATGAGTCTATTCTTTTCAAAGTCCATGTATACATTTCTGAAGTAGTTATGATCAGATAGATATTGTCCCAAAACTATATATCATACGTTTGACACTATATTGTGATACTTAGATTGCCATTATTTGGACATCCTTAGAGAGGAATGGTCCTTGGCTCAACCAGGAAGTACGAGGGTATCTTATAATGTCTCAACCATATCTGACCAGGGTCACAAGGGGAGTTTTCTATTGTCATTTTGAAGTAAGTCGAATCTTTTTGGTGCTCCAACTTCCTATCCCATTCCAATCATCTTTTAATGGGAAGCTTTTCACATACAACTGGCAGCTTTAGAATTTAAAAAACGAACATTTATGTTACCATGTTGTAATGGGTATGCTCATCATTGTATGCTAGCTAATAACTAAAAGACACAATATTGTAATAACTGAACAATATAACATGGTGTGCATCATGTTGTGTGACCACTTTTTTCTTGTCACATCTTGTATTCCCTTTGTCAGACCATTTGATATGAGCTAAATTTTCCTACACACATCATTTTTTATTTTATTGTTTATTATTGAATGTTTTAACTATTCGTTTCAACTTAATTTTTTCCATTATATGCACTGAATATGCACTGAATTGTTGTATCATCCACCTTAAGACACGATAAAAACATGGCGCGTGGTAACACATAAAGCCAGTTATTGACAATAATATATAATTGGTGATAATTGGTGATTATAATTGGTGAATGATGAATTCTCAGCCATTTGACACATTCCATGTCCTGAATGATGGGCCACTATTCTCTATATAGTCAAGCTGCTTCCCCATGAGCAGTAGGCTATTCTCTGTACAAGGGGATTCAAGCTGCTTCCCCATGAGCAGTAGGCTATTCTCTACAAGGGGATTCAAGCTGCTTCCCCATGAGCAGTAGGCTATTCTCTACAAGGGGATTCAAGCTGCTTCCCCATGAGCAGTAGGCTATTCTCTGTACAAGGGGATTCAAGCTGCTTCCCCATGAGCAGTAGGCTATTCTCTGTACAAGGGGATTCAAGCTGCTTATATGAGCAGTAGGCTATTCTCTATACAAGGGGATTCAAGCTGCTTATATGAGCAGTAGGCTATTCTCTGTACAAGGGGATTCAAGCTGCTTCCCCATGAGCAGTAGGCTATTCTCTGTACAAGGGGATTCATATTACATGGAGAGGCTTTTTCAAGGAAAACCATGTAAAACTGATTATGGGATTAAGGACGAGAGGGAAGAGCTGGAGGTGAATGGCATGCAGCAACTTAAAAATAGATATCAGATATTGTATTATTACCCTCAAGTAGTTAGTGAAATATCATAGCCCATGTTAGAATTACTGTACCTCTTTATTTTTTTTTTAACTTGTTTTAATGTTAACATGTATTAATGGATTTCTGATGTAGTTAATCTTTTTGTTGTTGTGATAAATCATACACATATCTAAGGAGGCATGATGACAATGACATCTGCTTGAGTCATGTATAAGAAGATTTGCTTGTATATAAAGCCTCAGAATTGTTGGTTTGACATTTTTGTAAACGTCCACCATCCTAATGTAGAGGCAAGGACTTCAAGGGCACTGCAGACTAGAGCCGGTCTGGTGAGCCAACAATAGACCCAGTGTTTAATGTGTTTTTTTCCCGTTTAGTTTGGCATATAGTATAGTATTATAATACAGGCACAGACTAGAGAGAGGCTATAGCCTAGTTTGCCAACAATAGATCCACTAAGTAAATAGCAGGCCAGCAGTAAAGGCAGGTGAGTGCAACATTTCATAGGAGTGCCGGCTAGGGCAAGGGTGTGTGTAGGTCTCTACTGTGACAACAGGCCAGAGTGAAGAGTGATGCTGCGTACGTTCTTAATGGGGGACCACTAATGCTGGACTAAAAGATCAGTATGCCACTGCAACAGATAGAACGTTATTGGGGTGTTGGATCCGGTGACCCTGGCTGGATAAACCTGCATTTATTAAGTCTATATGCAGGACTAGTTTTGTGTCTGTGTCTGTCAAATCTCCTATGGCTGTCATATTTGCTCACACCACAAGGGGGCAGTAGTGTACCACGGTGACGGCGCTCGAAGTGGAGGCGTTGTTCATCCTCGCTGACTGTTGTTGCTCGGAGCAAGGTTGTTGAAGACCTTAACCTAGCAGACCTATGGATTGTGTTCATTATGAGCACTGATTATAAACACGGGTGGGCAACGAAAGGCAGGTCAGTTGTGTGTGTTGAGAGTGCTGCTCTTGTAATTACTCACTATAGGACATTCCTGGGTGCAGGTTTCTCCTTTAACCTCCCTGTTGGCCGTCGGTTGGATGCGGCTGTACATCCTCAATCAATTCCCATCTTAGTCTGCCTGCCACTATCTCTGCCTGTGTGCTCTCTTCGTCGCCCTCTCCTCACCCTCTCCTCCGATCTCCATTGGCTGAACTTGAACCTTTGATAAAAAAGTGGCAACAATCATAACCCCATGTCTTACAAAAACCTGTTGTGTGTTTTGTATGCAGCACCCTTCCAACGCATTACATGTTGCCAGAAATGTGGACAGAAAGTTAGAGTTCTGCAGGCTGAGTGAATCCACACATATGTGAATTGATAGATTAGAACTATGGCCCACCCGGTAAAGGGTTATCCAAAAACAATACTGTGCTCAAGCCAAAGGTCATGACCCCCTTGTATGGCGAGTCCAGGCTTAGTTCAATGGATGTGGACCCCATAGGTATTCTGTCACTCTAGCTTCACTCGGTGCTTTGGAGGAGCACAACATCAATGACTGCGTTGAGTTTGCTTACTTATGGTCTGCAGTACTTAGTGAGTGGATTAGCGCATCAATTAGTCAGCCGTTGGATGCATAGTGTTGCACACTGATTGATTTAGATGCCGCAAGAGCTCAGTTTGTTTACATGAGAAGGAGGTGCCGGGGTTCTCCATGTCTCAGCGTGTTTTAAATGGTGTCAGTGTGTTTGTCTTGGGATGAGCCGCCATTGAACCCTAATCACACACTCACGGAACGCCGGATGCCGTCACAAATGTTCAAATTGGATATGATGGCAGCCTGCCACCTTATCCCCTGCAGGGAGACAAAATCAAGCACGCAAAGAATGAGGGTGACGCTCATGGGTTGGCCTGGCTATTCTGCCCACGCCACACACGACGGCGTGCGGATCGTTGATGTCTCAATGAGGACCATCAACATGTTCCTCCAATTTCCACCCATAAGTCATCACAAGACATTATGGTCCTCTTGGGGAAAAAAAGCAACGGAGGCCCGTGGGGGGGCAAAGGCGACTGATGGCATGAGGGGTAATAGAATAACCGAGAGATAATTACCTCTCCTTGGGGGTACAGCCGCAGAGGGCACCAGGAAACATTACCTATAGGTAATGAGAAGTCTCCCGAAGAACCAAAACACACAGCACTCCGACACGTGCACACACACTCTCTTCCACGTGCACACACACTCTCTTCCACGTGCACACACACTCTCTTCCACGTGCACACACACTCTCTTCCACATACACACACACTCTGCCACGTGCACACATACTCTCTTCCACGTGCACACACACTCTCTTCCACGTGCACACACACTCTCTTCCACGTGCACACACCCTCTGCCACGTGCACACACACTCTCTTCCACATACACACACACTCTGCCACCTGCACACACACTCTCTTCCACGTGCACACACACTCTCTTCCACGTGCACACACACACACTCTGCCACGTGCACACACACACACTCTGCCACGTGCACACACACTCTGACACGTGCACACAAACTCTCTTCCACGTGCACACACACTCTGACACGTGCACACAAACTCTCTTCCACGTGCACACACACTCTGCCACGTGCACACAAACTCTCTTCCACGTGCACACACACTCTGCCACGTGCACAAACACTGCCACGTGCACACACACTCTGACACGTGCACACAAACTCTCTTCCACGTGCACACACACTCTGCCACGTGCACACACACTCTCTTCCACGTGCACACACACTCTGCCACGTGCACACACACTCTCTTCCACGTGCACACACACTCTCTTCCACGCCGGCCCTTATCAGTGACGGCGGAGGTGTCGATAAATAGAAGCGTCCTCCTGGGTCTTGTTATTTCCTCAGCTGCAATTAACGTCCCCATCTGCTCACTTTTGATTAACGATGTTTACCAATATGCCGTGACATGCGAGAGACCGCCCAAATCTGTTGTTAGCACCTTTCCCTCTTGATTCTGCACTCCGGCCCACTCTGAGCTGAGGCCACACGCCAAACATCACCACACACATCTCTTTCATTGGGCTACAGCCTTTGTAATGGGATTACATTAGATTACATTAGATTATTTAGCACTTATCAACCGAGGTTTGACATCCGTTGTACTAGAAAAGTCCAAATTAAAATAGCGATATGGGTGGAATATAATAATTGCGTTTATAACCTTATTTTGATCAAAACTTTTGCATTTTTTAAATACCTTAAAATCAAGCGTCCTGATTGCATGTAGATTGGGCAATAGTGTCAAGTGAGTACCTCATCACGGCAACACTCAGTGAAGAGATGGTAGTAAAAAGGTCCTCTATATTCCAGGCGGTGCTGCCATGTGTTTGGTCGTGGTTGTAATGATCCTGTTCTTACAGCGCGTGTCGATGTGGAGGTCCTGCTGAAAGGACCACACACACGCCTGGCTTCTCCGGGAAAAATGTCATCTTCCAGAGAAATTAAAAGAATGTGGAATAGCGGGGACTTAACTCGCAGTCCATCCCAGGCCAACAAAGAGTTGAGGTTGAGAGAGGGGTTGCTTGTCTGACAATCAGTTATCGAAACAGAAATACTAGTGGGGGGGTTTTTCTCCTTCAAAAGCAACCGGACTAAGTGGATAGAAGTGTCCACACTTATATTTTCAAGCTGAAAAGGAAAAGAAGTCTCTTGCTTTGGATGTGTGTGTGTGTGTGTGTGTGTTGTGTGTGTGTGGGCGTGTGTGTGTGTGGGCGTGTGCGTGTGTGGGTGTGCGCACGTGTGCGTGTGTGCGCGCGTGCATGTGTGCGAGTGTGTTACGGGCGGAAGTGTGTTTAAGCCTGAGCAAACAAAAAACGTCCACTTCCAATCCCAGGTTGAATAAAATGTTTTCTTTTCTTTTTTTAACACGGCGGTGATGTTGACACCAACCCAAGGTTGGCGATGTTGACTTCTTTTTACCGTGAATTGATTGGGAAATTCCATACTTGCGCCAGTATTGATTCCTTGACCATTGTGCTGGGGAGGGAAAAGCCAAACATCCCTTGGCTGTGCACATTCAGCTGCACGAAGAGAGTCCACCGTTGTTAGTGTGTTCTATTCTGGCTTTGAGTGCAGTCAAAGAATCCTGTAATCCTGTTGCCTTTCACGAGGCCAGCTTGTTTACTGTTCACTGTCTGTTTTTCTTTCATTAATGACTTTTGAAATGTGGCCATCTCAAAATTATTAAACTGAACAAGTGTTGTAAACTTCGTCAGTCCTTCAAGGAGAGTGTTGAAACTCCACCTGCAGAGTTGAATACCCACACGCACGCACACACACACACACAAACACACACACACACACACACACACACACACAAACACACACACACACACACACACACACACACACACACACACAAACACACACACACACACACACACACACAAACACACACACACACACACACACACACACACACACACACACACACACACACACACACACACACAAACACACACACACACACACACACACACACACACACACACACATACAGACACACTCACACAAGACGTTTGGTCTGCACATCTGAACATTAACACTTGAACCGTGAGCATGGACGCAATCACAAACTGTTTTTTTTTTGTTTTTGTTTTGTTTTTGGTTGATCATTGTAATGTTATGAGAACCCAAGCCAACACCACGGTACAGAAATGTTATTAAATATAACACTGAACAAAAAAACATTGGTGATGTCCCCATTCCATGCTCGTTGATAGCAAGGACACCTCAAGTTGAACAACAATTTATCCTTTGTTTGTGAAGTTTATCTGATTTAATAAGTCAGCGCGGTCTGCAGCCTCTCCCGGCCGGTTCATTTGGGGCGAGCGTTTCGCGGCCTGCGGTATGAGAGCCCAAGGAGCAGGTAAGGACTAAATGAGGTTGTAGAAGTGCACCTGCGATGCGGGGCAGCACAATGCAGGGGGGGGGGGGGGGGGGGGGGGGCGGCCCCGTGGGGGCTGTGGAGGACCCCTTCAGACGGGGCTCATGCTGGGGGCGTCTCGCTTGGAGAGGGGGAGCAGGCTCTCGCTCTGGCAGGAGCACATCTTCACTCTGGGGCCACCTGATGCACCATGCTGATGCACCATGCACCCTCTGGCATCACTGTCATCATCTGCTCTTTAACAATCATAATACAAAGAAGAAGAAGAAGAATGCCTGAGGACGTTTATTCAGGCACTATTTGGGAAAAATTGGCTGGATATTTTAGTAGTGATACATTTGCCGAAATATACAATAAAGAAAATTCAAAGTCGTGGATTCGCAGTGAAGCTATACACACAACCAGAACCATAAACCGCCTCTGAGTGTCTCTGTGACTATCATTATATATCCACATATAAACAAGGTGATATTTAGCATTTCAAATTGGGACCCATTTTGTGTTGACGTCTGTGACTCAACAGACTGGGTTAACACATGGGACAGACGGGGAGTGTGGTGTGCACGTTTCAGTGCACAGATTTAGAACCTGTGTAGTATTAGCATGACTGCACTCATATTCAATACTGTACCATTGTCTGTCAGGAAATCTTTCAACAAGTGCATGGGCTGTGTGTGTGTGTGTGTGTTGTGAACCTCCCCCCATTGATGGGGAAACGGTCAGCAGACGAGGTAGAAACATCAATATCAGTCACTTGTTATTGATCAGCAACCCATTGATTTGGGGGAGGGGGGGGGGGGGGCACTGTGTGAATGTGTGCGTATGTCGTATGCGTTGCTCAGGAGGATGGCGGTGTGTGTGTGTGTGTGTGTGTTTGTGTGTGTGTGTGCGCGTGACTGTGTGTGTGTGTGTGTGTGTGGGGGGGGAGGGGGGGGGGGGGGATGGGAAACAATGCCCTCAGATCAACTGTCCCAAGCAATGTTTTGGGTCAGAGGCAAACCGATTGACTATTGAGGAGCCAGTCTGCACCCAATAGGGGTCCAATGAGCTCCGGGGTTTGTGAGGTCATGATAGTTGAGGAGGGAGTGGGGGATTCATATGGCATAAATGTTAGAATTAATGTAAAAAAATAACCTTGGCATTTATTTTGATATATATATATATATATATGTATATCTTTCTGACATTTCACAGTACATGAGCTAGATGTGTTCATAGTTAACAAACTGTGGGATTTTTTAACACCTGATTCCCTATGAGTCTTGGCACAGAGCAAGTTGTTTGTTGTAGTATTACCAAAGAGCCTTTTCCGACTCCAAAACTTTCTATGCGGCAAAGCCATGCCTACTTTCATGTCGCTCTTTCTCGTCCTAACTTTCCTGTTTCTTGTGGCACATTGGAGCCATATTTTGGACTTAAACAGTCAAGTTTTTTTTGGGACGTTGTTGATTTATCTGGGGTGTTCGACTTAAAACAGCCAAGCTTTTAATGTTGTGATTCATTTGGATCATTTGCAGAGTTTTAATTTAAGTTTGATTTAAGATAATCTGAATGAAGACAGCTAGAGACAACATTTAAAGTGCATCATCATTCTGTACTTTGATGTATTTTCAAGAAATTTGCATTACATGAATGTGGGAGACAACTAAAAATTATTTGAAAAGAGATCCTCCACGATTGATTGGATCATTCATACTACATATGAAGGGGTTAATTTCATCCACTCCTTC
>JAXIVH010000489.1:48976-86834 GCA_036785325.1 Urophycis tenuis | reverse complement strand
GAAATCAAACGCCTCCATCACAGTGTTCTGTCCACCTGATCTGGCTGTGCCACTGCGTGACGCAAACTGACGTAGCTCGGCCGGCTGGGTGGGTGGCGTGTGTGGGTGGGGTTTAGGGAGTGTCGATAGCAGGATTCTTGGCTGGTCATGTCACATCGTCAGGGGATCTTAGTGATTACATTCTTGAAATCACTATTGATCAACATTAACTACAGAGCCAGGTCCAGGTTATTTTCAGCTATGAGCTAGCGGAAATGTTTGTTCATTTCATGAACAACTTTTTCTGTCATGTTTTTTTTTTTTTTTTTTTTTTTTTTTACAATGCATTAAATGGAATGAGAGTGCTTCTTTTCTATTTCAGCTCCAGCTCTAAATGCCAGTAGCTCTAGTTTATTCTAGTATGCTTACTGTACACTACTCTATGAAAAAATCCAGGGTTTGCCCAACGTGTTCCTTTCCCACCACCTCATAATTCCAGAAGGTCAGAACATAGATTTGGGCCCAGAGCCAAAAAAACATTTACGAGGGAAGAAAAAGACATCAATGGCAGAGTATAACACAAGGTAGCTACCATTCCTCATCCATATGAGCCAAAAAACAGCCAAGCCCCACACAGAATGCAGAAACAACACTGTTAATGCATTCTGTAAAATCTAAAGGTACAGTATGTAACATTGACTCTTTCAAAATGGCTACTGCCCTTCAGATTCATAATATTGGAGAGCTTTGTTTCTACCCTACCCTCTACCCTTTCATCTCTGATGGCCAGTGAAGTACAGCCAATTTGATATTGTACCTATTTCAGAAGGAAGTTGGACTGGAGAAGACGAGTTGTGAAAATTAGATTAAAGTGGAAACATGGTGCCAAAAATAAACTACTGTACATAGAATGCACCTCCCAATCTTTCAATCTTTAATTTCAAGTCACCCATGGCTCATTTGCATGACAATACATATGTCATTCTCAGTATTCTGACATTTAAAGTATTTTGCTGTGAGTTTTTATCAGTTGTTTTGTTTTCCGCCTATTCCTTCTTTACTTTTTCTCCTTAATATCGCCAGTCACCCAAGAATTGAGTCATTTCTAAAACCATATTTATTTTGTGAAATCAACATATTCATGAAATGATGGAGAAAACAAGAACAGATGTCTCTTCTTCCACACGTGTCACCATCTCATTTCAAACTTTTCCGGATCTGGTTTTATCACAACCCAAACAAGAGATTGATGAAAAAATACTTAAGCTTGCTGTGTATTCACGCTGGAAGCTTAAGATGGGCTTGTGATGCTATTTTGCAGCGCGGGAGCAAACAATGCCGCGTCATTGTAGAATTAACCTGGAAGGTATCGAGGTTCATTCTAAAAACTTGCTACTGAAGCTGTGAGTGACAGGCTGGTGGATCAGCTTCTTGTTTGTTCAGCTTCTTGTAGTGCTGTGAATCACTCTGGATGGCACAATGCTGAAGGTCAAATAACACTGGTAGACTTTGAAAAGAAAATTTGTGATTGTGTCGTGAACAAAGTTTAGTTCAGTGCCTGTGCGATCAAGATGTCCCAGAAACCCACATACTCCAGAAAGAACAACCCCTGTGAATGTGTACTTTTTAAGGAAATACTCCGTTCACTGCCCTTTCGCACCTGGAACCTTCAGACTATCAGGCGTAAAATCACTGTTAATGTTTAGTACGAGGCACAGACTGTGCTGTCACTCATAATAAAGCGTATTATTAAATGACCATACAATTATGAGGTGTAAATGTCAGTCAAGTAAAAAAACAAAAAAAAAAAAAAAAACCCCACTCAACTATTAAACTCATAATGACATCATAATGTTGATTTAGACAAAGCCCTGACAAACAAACCGATTGACCAGCTCTTTAGAGGGGGGCCTCCAGCAGCTCTCTTATCGATTTAAGACCCTCTCTCTCCCTATTTGGGGGGTCGGGGGGGGGGAGCCAGTATGTGCTGCTAAAAAAAATAATAAAAGAAGACTCTGTGAAAAAACCCAGACATCCCGCCGTTGGAATCAATTTTGGACCGAAGCTCCTGATCGTGTTTTGTCAATATCACTGTGGCAGACATCACTGTCAAGTGGGAAGCAAACGTACCTGCTGCAAACACTGAGGGATTTCCGGCGTCAACGGAGGGAGCGCGTCTATTTTTGTTTTCAGCCCAAAAGGAGTGTCATCCACTCAGCCGGCTGTCATCGAATGTGACAAGACTTCCATCAGCATCCATGGAGCTTCAAGCCAGCGCTGCCCCGGAATAAAGAGACTGCACTTCTGCAAGGGTGGGCGACGCACCCGCAACCCAGACCTTCTTGATTTCATTATCTCTCTCTCTCTCTCTCTCTCTCTCTACCTTTGTTTATCTCTCTCTCTCTCTCTCGTTCCTTTGTGTTTCTGTTGCTCTAACTTTGTGTTTCTCTCTCTCTCTCTCTCCTCTATCTTCGTTTATCTCTCTCTGCCTCTTGTTTCTTTCTCTCTCTACCATTGTTTCTCTTTCTCTACCTTTGTGTTTCTTTTTCTCTCTACCATTGTTTCTCTTTCTCTCTCCACCATTGTTTCCCTTTCTCTCTCTACCTTTGTGTTTCTCTTTCTCTCTCTACTAGTGTTTCTCTTTCTCTCTCTACCATTGCGTTTCTCTTTCTCTCTACCATTGTTTCTCTTTCTCTCTCTACCATTGCGTTTCTCTTTCTCTCTACCATTGTTTCTCTTTCTCTCTCTACCATTGCGTTTCTCTTTCTCCCTACCATTGTTTCTCTTTCTCTCTCTGCCATTGTTTCTCTTCCACTCTCTACCTTTGTGTTTCTCTCTCTCCTCACTACGTTTGCATTCTTTTTAGTGTTTATCTGCATGTTTCTCTCGTTCTCTCCCTTTGCGTTTCTCTCACTCGTCTCTCTGAAGTGGCATTGATATTTGTATTTTTTATGACCTCATCACACAGTCTGACAACGTATTTAATGTGTTCTGTGTTTGAATGTGTTGCAGGAGACACACTAATGGAATGTCTGCACAGCACATCTTTAAAAGAGCTGTTATAATCTTCATAGTGTGTGGAATTAATCACATGTTATTTTGCTCTCCAAAAGGCGACAACTTTCAAGAAGTTGTACTTGGAAACCCAGTTTAAAATATAATTTTCAGGGGTGTTTTGATCTTTCCGAAGGCGGTTTCCTAATCTTGTTTCACTGACTGAATCACATATAATTTGATTAAAAGGTGCGGTGTGTAGAATTTAATTGCATCTCGCGGAACAGACGTGGCAGAGATGGTATATAATGTTGATGAGTATATATGTGTGTGTGTGTGTGTGTTTGTGTGTGTTGTGCATCATTTAATAACGCAGGGGGCAAAGTACAATATCACATGGGATTGCCGCGTGGAACGCTGGACTGCTCACGGGTCCGAGTCCCCCCCCCCCCTTCATCCGTTCACCAAACGGAACCTCGCACATTTGCAGCAGTACAATTGAATCGAAACATCTCTCGTTCATGCTTGTCGCTCGTCTGTTTTCATCCAGACTCCTTGCGCCCCCAACCCCCCCCAACTCCACCTCCGAAACCAAGCCCTAGCCCCCGCCTAATCCATCCGCGTGTTACTGACACCCACCGGGGGGTGGGGTGGGGGGGGGGTTACATCCATATTTCTGCATGCTCCATGGAGCCGTCGTCCCCATGACGACTACTGTGATGGTGTCTCATCGCCAAATGAGTTGTCGATAAATCCTGTGATTCATTTTAATTACCAGTCTCTCCTGATGGAACGCTGATGTTCTGATGCTTTCCGTGCAGAAGTCCCGTCATCGTCCCCCACCCCCTCCCCCTCTCTCTCCCTCTCCCCCCCCCCCCCCCCCCCACCTGCTTGATCAGCAGGACAAATTAAGCGCCGCTCATACGTCTTCTGGAAGAGACGGCCTGCCTGTGATTAGGCCACTCTTGAACCGACCGAGGTAACCTGATAGGAGGGGGGAAGGAGCCACCGGGTGGAAGTTAACCTTCAGCATGATGAAGCTTGTTATTTCCCACTCAAACTGAAATCAGGAGACGCTCAGAGGACCTCCATCGACCCCAGCAAAAGGTCATTTTAAAAGTTGGAGAGACCCTTATTGAGCGTATTGAACTTCCTTTGTCTGAAAGACTCCTGGCTTTTTTCACCTCTAATGGAGCAAAAACACACACCCATGGTATGACATTATAAAGACATGTGGTTTATACATCTGCATATATTTTTATTGCATTTTTTTTTTTAAATACGACGAAAATTCCCGGAATGGCCTCAGTGTTGAATCCCATCATAGTATAATAAGAAAAATAAAGATGGCCACCCAAAAACTAATTTCTTACAAATACGAAGGTTAAGCAGGGTTTGAATTAAACAGTGGCCTTCGGGGCAGCCCTATATTTGACAGTGCGCGACCACGGCTTTTCAATTCACATGCATGCGCATTAAAGTGGACAATTCTTTAGAGCTCCCCCTGAACGTGTCAGGTCAGGCTTTCAGGGAAGCTCATGACCCTTTCAGGGGGAGACGAGCTCCCCTTAGCTCCCTTTTCATTCGAACCGTGAGGTCAAGGATTTAAATACTCTTGTTTCGTGGCAGAGGAGCAGGCCTGATCAGCTACGTAGTCAGACGAGGTACATTATCTTGAACCCAGCTGGATGTGGGTTTCTTCGAAAACGCAGAGTGTTGACCAGTAGTGACGCGTGCCATGCTTTCAATCAATACAACTTATTACGTGGCTGTACCGGCCTCCCGTCGCTTTATTGTATTCTATATTCTTATTACATTGATGTCTACTTTCCCGCGTCCGTGACTCAAACTAAACAAGTACATAGAAGTTAATGTAGGTAACTCATAGGCTTCCATTTGCAAATGCATTGCATTCGGCAGTACAGTTTTATTGCCAGAAATAGATCTGCTTTTATGCACCTTGTTTTTTTTTTTTTGCGAGTATTGCACAGGAGTGGTACGGCTGCATAAATAAAACAGTGGATCCATACAGGTAGAGGTGAGGGGGGGGGAGGGATTTATATGAACTGTAGCGGTTGCTAAACAGCAAACGCTAGAGGTCATGAAATACAACCACCATTTAACAGCACTCATTGGCTGGGAGTGGCGCAGTGTTGTCTAATGCACGGCGTGTCCACTACTACTAGAGCCTCACTGGGCTGGGAGCTGGGGGACCTGCGCCCACTAAGAGCCACAACCGCTGTGGTCAAGACTAGCACAGGCAAACAACAACAACAACAACAACCGCCAGAACCAATCCCATAATATATCCCTGCCAGACGTTTGGTGCCGTGGCAACGTGAAGCAAACCTGTGTCTTCTCTTGACCACGTGCAAACAACAACAACAACCGCCAGAACCAATCCCATAATATATCCCTGCCAGACGTTTGGTGCCGTGGCAACGTGAAGCGAACCTGGACGGCAAGCTGTAAGAAGTCGATAAGACTTCGTTGGTGGGATGGTGAATCCAACCAGGAAGCCGGCCAACTCAGGACGACAGAGAGCCGGACACCAGATGCTTCCAACGTTCTGCTAAGGACGATGGAGAGTCTGAGACCAGACGGTTCCAAGGTTCTTCCCTGTGCTCTGGCCACAGCGTAATGGCTGAGATTTGTGTTATTCATGTTCATGCATGGTGGTCTATTGGAGAGCACGGGAGTGAAGGGGTTAACCAGGTTAGAAGGGGGTTGGGCCATGCCAAGGATATTGTCTCCCTGCCGGGTTACCAAGGGAGTTGATGTCTACATGAACCTGCATACGTGTGACGGTCATGGTGGACAGTGATCTGTGTTATCATGCTTAATAAAGCAGCACTGATAAGTGGCGGCTGTGGTTCAGAAGGAAGAGGCGGTTGTCTGGCAACCAGAAGGTTGCCGGGTCAAAACTTGGCACCGCAACACTACTCCAAGTGTTGAGGTGACCCTGAGCCAGATACCTCACCCTAACTGCCTCCGAGGAGCTGGCTGTGTGCTTCACACCACTTTTGATGTCTGAATATGAGTATGAAATGGGGTGAATGTGAGTCAAAGCACGCTGAGTGGCCACAGGTCTGAAAGGCGCTATGCAGTCGAGCGTTGAACATAAGCACGTTCTTTTTTCTGGGGTGCTTATACATCGTCGACATGCAAAACCACATGTACCAGCCACATACCCACAATGGACATGAGGAAGCCCTGAATTGTGGCAGAGCCCCACGGCTCTGCCACAGGACACAGAATATCTCATGCTGGGTGATGGCATGAAAGTGTAGAAATTCTTCTCTCCAGGGAAAGGGTTGCAAGATAAGGGAGAGGAACCAGCAGAAGTTTCATCAAACAAGAGCAACCTTTAAGAGCAGTCAGCGTTGTGATATTCTTCATCTGGCAGCTAACGGAATCCTGACAAGGACACATAATGTATATGTTTTTTTTTTTTTTAATAATACTAATAATCATCATTAGTATAATGTCATTTGACTTGTAAAACTAATTTTACTTGTACTCCATTTATATTGCATATTCAATATGGTTTCACAATAGATGCTATCAAAATACACAAATAATACAACCAGCCGTTTGCATGAACATAGGAAACTAGAGACGATGAGAATGGTGCTCACGGCCAGACAAAGTTTGGTCGTGACCAAACAGGTCTCGGCTGAATTCGGGGGACATTTATCTTTTTGTCACAACATAGAATTCATTCGGTCCTTCACAACACATTGGGTTCTTAAAAAAAAACAAAAAAAAAAACAACCCAAAGTTCTCAACTTCAGGAAAACTCCTCCACGGGGGATACAAGCTACAGTGTGCCACTATAGATAGACATCGTCAGTGGAGCGGGGATTGACAGCACAACCCTGTGACTGCAAGCCGGGTATACAACGCATGTCCTAAGTGCCACAAAGCCAAAGCGGCAGCCTCACTTCCGGCTTTTCTCGTCGTCTCTGAAGGGTTCCTCCTTATGCAAGCAGGTATCTGCCTTGAATAGCAACCCCTGTCATATCGCTCTTTCATCTCTGCCGCTAGATAACACTGGCTGGTAAGTGTGGACACCCTGGGAGCTGCACACATCAACTTCCCAAACATCAAAAGACGTGACACCTGTCGCCAGCTGTGACAGAGAGGGAGGGGAAGGGAGGCGGGATTGAGGGGGGGGGTAAAGCAAGGTGTTGAGGTGAGATCCATCGGGAGTCGAAAGACAATGTGTGATGCACTATAAACTATCACCCCTACCCCCCCCCCCCCCCAAAAAAAAACAACAACATGAACACACATGAAAACCAATTACCACTCACACCACTCGAAAGCGAAAGTCACCTCTAAATACCCTGTCATGTATGTTGAGGAGGTTTGCCAAGGTCTCGATGGCGTGACAGGGAACCTATGGGGTGTGACGCTGTGCAGGGATGCTCTCTTTGGGAGTATTTTCTGGATATTGATGCACTCTCAGGTAAGTAGGTTCCATAACGGAATCCTAATGTGTGGTGATTTATTGTCTTTTTTTTATCTCTCAGCATCTTTTCCTCAGGTCGTGTGAAGAACAACACAAACACAGGCTGTGAGGAGAGAACAATACAGACATTCACACACATTTTTCATAATTTCTTGGGAATTAACAAGATGTTGTGTGGCTTACAGAGTGTGGGTGGGAGAGCGTAAAGGGTCATCGCGTGCCTGTTTATGCACGGCCTGAATAAGCAGTTTAAGATATTATTTCTGAAGATACGTGACCTTCTCTTTCAATTTTTTTCCTCTCTACAGTAGTGGATCCTGACTCATTGATTTATGTTGTATGAAGATGAACCATTATTATTATCATTATTATTATTATTATTTTTTACACATATAGGCCTATTGCATTCAAATGATGACTAACAAGGTCATCTAACAAGCTGTAAAATGTGAATTAAGCAAAAACCCTGAATAAAGGCACAGTGAGTGCCTCAGGATGGTGAGAGTGTGATATTCTAAGTAGCTGACATAATGTGCTCAAGTAAGCAGCATATTTCTAATCAAACAGACATGGAAGTAATTTAAAGGGACTTAGGACTTAAACATGCATAGCTCTCTTTGAATTGCCAAATATTGGACTATTGCTATCGTACAATATCAGTATGGATAAAACGTTATGTAATTACAGTATATATATATATATATATATATATATATATATATATATATATATATATACAGTATAAGTATTTACTTGTGTATCGATTTTATAACAGGAAAAGTAAACAACTTTTAATTAAAAAAAGTATTGGATGAGCAGAGGTTTTTTTCTCGGGGGCTATACTGCGCATAATATGTATATACGATGTGTATTTGTTCAAATCCTGAAGATAAATCTTAATTCATCTTAATCTTGTTAATCTTGCCTACTGGGGAGTCATCGCATCGATTAAATTCTCCCCAAAAAAACCCAGAATTTCATATGGGCCTGGAGATTAGGACTCAACAACTCATCCCACTGATTCAATCACCCATCAATGTTCTCTGTGCGGACATCCAGTGAGGGCATTTTTCATTTTGGCCACTGCAAAAAAAAAAGCAATCAAAGCAAACCCTTGGCACACAAGTAGCTACATGGACATACAAAGAGGGCATATTTCGCTCTTGTGCTGCATGTGTAGACATAAATGGTTTTATAAGGCCTCGAGCAAAGCATGCTTTTTAGATAAGCCCGAGTAAATGTGCTGTAGCCAAACTCAAAAATATGATGAATGTTCTTTTGAATGCCGCTAAATCAAATGCTCTTCATCTTGTGTACCGTGCAGCACAAGATCAAGAAAGAATGTGCCAATTTGGATGGATAGAAGTCACTGGTACAAAGGTTGTATATCGTAACACAAATGTCACACAGCGAGATATTGGCTTAAATGTGTGCCAACCGCACGATCTGAATGGGATCATGAGGCAAACCCGATGTTTCCAGTCCTGTGGATTTGTAACATGAATCTCCCGGTGATGGATTCCCACCTTAACGGCACCTTACGGAAGGGTTTGACAATATCTCATACTCGTAGGCTTCAACCTTCAACCGATGCCAACCTTCAGATGGCATCGGTTCATTTGACAGTGGTCAAGATGGTCCAGATGAATGAGTTGTTGCTTGTCCTGCTCAAACCCTGCTCCAACCAAGTGTGACACTATGGCCCCGAGGAGCTGGGCAGAGCATGGAGAGGACCATAAGGCATGGGCCATTCTTTGCGCTCCAAGCCCTGGTTGATGTTGCTTATAAATTGAACTTCTTTGTATTTTCGGCCACAGGATGCTTGGGCCTTGTTTGAGTGTTTGTTAGAGGCAGTACTGTAGCCTGGGGGGGAATATTGAGTTCAGTCCCCCCCCCCCCCCCCCCCCCACCCCACAAAACACACACACACACACACCTATTCAGGACTAACAGTCCCGTTTTGCTCTTTTCCTTTTTCGTTTGAATATAAATCAAAATGGACCTTGGGTTATTCAGTTGCAGATTTTCTTTGGGGGGGACTGAGCTGCAGAAGACTGAAATGCCATGTCTAAATTGTAGCGTGCAAAATAACTAAAAAGGTAATAGCTGTGTTGTGTGGTTAACATTTACCATTACTTTGATTGAACTTTACTTGATGATTATTAATCACACGGCACCCATTTTATATTTAGGCATGTGAACCGCATCCTCACCGCGCGTTCCTAAATACCATCGCCAAGATGTCACCCGCCCTGCTCGTCACCATCTAAAACAAAACCTTCAGCGTTCAGACGGTGCAGTTAGTCGTCGTTGTTTGAGCGTGTGTAAGAGGC
This sequence comes from Urophycis tenuis, assembly GCA_036785325.1. NCBI lineage: Eukaryota > Metazoa > Chordata > Actinopteri > Gadiformes > Phycidae > Urophycis > Urophycis tenuis. The sequence continues at coordinate 77,054 of JAXIVH010000489.1, read as the reverse complement.
AGTGGGTGGGAGGGTGGGGTGGGGGGGTGTCAGATTCAACCCGCATATTGTGCCGTCTTTGCCGCTCACTCAGAGAAAAGAGGACGGCTGTATCTGCTCATTTAATGCATTTTCTAAGTTCACTTTGATTGTCTCTGTTGGAGCAGATGACACACTGTGAACCGCTTCTTAGGGGAAAACACCACAGCTTGCGTCCAAAGCTCCGAAATTTTATGTTGATACAAAAACAATGGCAACAGGACACGTTGAGGCCCTTTTAGGATCTGTACAGTGTGAAACATCAGTGTGAAAGGCTTAATACACATTTCGAAGGATTCTGTTAATCTCTCTAGAGTTCACACACGTTTTACAGTGGGTAACACAAATGAACAGATAACGGTTTATGCTAAAAACATGTGCAGTTTATTCAGTAATGCACATCCAAATGCAATAGTGGACTCACTACTTACTACGAGCTTTAAACAGCCAAACTCATATTCACCAATGAGCTGGGAACAGCTGTTTGCCCCTACATTTTCACTCACAGTTCCAGACACACGGCACAATACCAAAAACAAACACTATTTCAAAGTTTGCTATCCGCAAAGTCATTTTTCCCACATTCCTCTCTTCACCTCTCGGTCGGTTGAAGGTTTGGTCAGGGTTAATTACCCAGATTGATACCCAGACAGGTGTATTAACCTCCAGGCATGGCTGGAGGTTGGAGGGGCTGGGCTGGGAGCATGGCTATGTTCTACTTATCAGCAGTGCTTCCCACCTTTGACTTTAGGTGTACCACTAAATTGTCCTTACGCGGACCGCCTCATGTGCAAACGGTAAAAACGAGATAAATACAGAAACAGTGGCCGACCAAAGTGCGCCAGACTCTAATATTACTTCAAAAAAGAGTGGAACAGTGGAACAGTGGAAAGATAAAGTCAGCAATGCCGCCTGTACTCACAGTGTTTATTAAGCAAGCACGAATGACCACAACACACCAATGGAAACATTAAAAAGGAAAACATATGGTGGGATGCACAAAGACAGACGTCAACAAGCCTTAGTACCATATTTACCAAACAACATTTTCAATATATGTATTTTCAATTATCTTCATAAGGGCGGCAGTAGCTCAGTCGGTAGAGCGGGTGGACAGAGTGTGTCGTCCATTGGCGTAGGGTGGGTGGTTCGATCCCCTTGATCCCCCCTCCTCCAACTGTCCACATGTTGAACCCTCACAAATGTACTGATTGTAAGTCCTTTGGACAAAAGCGTCTGCTAAATGCCCCCTTTACCCTTCATAATTGTACTCCGATGTGATTCAACCTGTGTTCCACGGGTTGAAAAACACTGCCTGACAGGACTTTGTCCGCAATCCTTCCCTTAACCCCAGTCATCGCCCCCAGTTACAAGCAGCGTGCAGAGTGTCGGAGCCACACCTGTCTCCCTTCTCACAGGTGGTCCTTCCCTGAACCGTGCACCCTGTTCCACAGAGGCGCTGTGGTGGGACAGACACAGGTGCTGTCCCGGTCCATGTAAGGAGCGCCCCCCCCCCCCCTAATTAGTGTGATGAGGGACACCTGCGTTTGCCCTACATCAACCGACTCTTGTGAAAAAAAAAAAAAAGGTCTGTTGTCTCGTTCGTTTTGAACCATTAGTGGAATGTGGTGGATTCTAGATTATGGCAGCAACTTGTAATTACTGAAAAATGCAATTCTGCTCCCTCAATTGGGATGTTAATTCATGTAATTAATTCACAGGTTTGTGCCAGTGACACAGAGGTTATTTAAAAAATGTGGTTATTCCATTATACTGCTTGTTATACTGCCAAGCCCTGTGTAATTCCTTAAATTATTAAGCACGAATGCAGTATGTTTTGGTGGCGGGAGGGCGTTGTAAATGCTAAATTAGCAGGGACATATGTTAAGTGAGCAACAGCATTTACAATGGAGCACAGTAATTTGGGTACTTTTATAGCGATGGTTCTTGAAGAAAAAACTACAGAATTATAAGAGGACATGGATGTGTGCAAAAGAGTAATTCACATTAAATACAACTTAATTATAGGTACTTCAGATTCCAGTGTTATTTCATAAACCTCCTTAAACCTTATTGGGTTACATATTATTTATTTATTATTCAACATTAGCTGTTTTATTCTTCATGTTTCTATGGTTGTCCTTTTCCCCAAACGTAAATAGAATTGCATGCAACATTTTGTGCCATTCAGTTGAACAATGCTCGAGACATTTCGTTCAGATGTCTCGCCCTGGATACAGACATAACAGTGTATTACTAATCTTGCAAAGTTGTTAGAACATAGAACATAACCAAACACAGTTATTGATCATCAGCCAGTAGTCCAGGTTGGGGTCATGGAGTGGGGCCTATCCCAGCTGACCTTGGCCTAGAAGGATGTAAATGCATGACCCTGATGACCCCCCCCCCCCCCCCCCCCCCCACCTCTCAATACACACACTGGCCCTCATTTATCAAACAAACGTAGAAATGAGCGCAAATCTGAACGCATGATTCATCTTACGATAGGACCCACGTGAGATTTACGAAACGTGTCGTATCACACCAATCCCAGCGTACGAAGGAGCTTGGTATTGATAAATACGGCGGCTGAGATCGATCGTAATTTACGTAACACGCCCCTATAAAAGAAGTCTCGCCCCTAACTTTTACGACATGGAGAAACATCCAACGGCAAAGAAGAGGCGGATTTTTTCAGAAACAGAAATGGAGACACTCGTGTCACTTGTTGATGCCCCCCCCAGGACACTCACCACTCACCCCCCTGGACATACTTCATATTATTTATAGTAATGTTATTTATTGTATTATTTATTCTCAACTGCTGTTGCACCCCCCCACCCCCATATCCATACAATCCATGCACATTCATCTGTTGTACCCGTTCCGTTGTATTGCACTAGCGCACTATTGCACCATCTGTACACTTCTTTTATTATATTACTATTACTCGCACTACCTGTACATTGTTTACATTTATTTTATTTTATTTATTTTTTTAATACTGTTTACAGCCTGTTTCTGCTGGTGTTAGTAACCGTTTACTACCTTAACGATCAGTACCTCCACCTGCACTGTTTACTGTCACTTTAATAACTACCGTTAATTACCGTCACTTTAATAACTACTGCCACTTTTGATGTGTTTCAATTTTGCACTCTGCACCTTATTCTGCATTTCTGCATTTCAACCCGCACCTTTATTGCTCATTTGCACTTCTGGTTAGAACGCCAACTGCATTTCGTTGTCCCTGTACTTGTACTCTGCACAATGACAATAACGTTGAATCTAATCTAATCTAATTAAGGGCAAGCAAAAAAAAAAAACGCTTTATGGAAACAAATCACTGTTGCAGTCAACAGAGTGTCCCATGTTCAGCGGGCTACGGAAGAGGTAAATAATTAATTGAATACTTAATTAAACGTAAAATTGGTGTTAAATTGATCCATCTTAAAACATTTCACATTTGACCTATAGGCTATTGTTTGCATTGCGTTAAAGTTATTTTATTCCGAATAAGGTGAGGAAAAAGTTGTCCGACTCTTGCGGATATACCAGTCTCGCCACTGTTCGCACTCGAAAAAGTTGCGTACACGAGCTCAGACCTGACGTGAGATTTCATCGCAGCCTGCGCTCACGTTCAAATTGATAAATGCCAAGCTCAACGTGGAAATGAGCGTACGTCCATTTTACGCCCGTTTTCTGTCGTACGCTCGTTTGATAAATGAGGGCCACTGAAACACCAAAGGGAAATGTGCTCTTTCCAATTAGCCTAGCCAGGAACATGTGAACATGGATATGGTAATGATATGCACACCTCAGCCAAGCATCAAGCATAAGACTCTTGAGAGTGGTGAGGCAAACACTAGACACAAATTTTACTGTAGGGCTTGGACATCATGACATTACATTGCAATGGCCGCCTCCATTTTGGAAGTATAGGAGCATACTAATGTTAATGGTTGTAATAGTGTTTTTTGTAATAGTAATTTTTCAGCAATTAATCGTAAAATGATTAGTCATTATGTGGTGACATTGTGGTGTTTGAAACTGCCACGGTGGTTCTCATGCGAGACGTGGCACAACAATGTTTTGATTATCCTAGGAGACGTTGCATTTAGGTTCATTTAGGATTTTACATTACTACAATTGTCATGAGATCTCTCGAAATGGCAAGACAATCTCAGCCAATCGGCAACAAAACATTATGCATTCTGATGTACAAGCCCTGTATGCATGTATGTATGTATGCAGGTATGTATGTATGCAGGTATGTATGTACAGTATGTATGTATGTATGTATGTATGTATGTATGTATGTATGTGTGTATGTGTGTATGTATGTATGTATGTATGTATGTATGTATGTACAGTATGTATGTATGTGTGTAAGTATGTATGTATGTATGTATGTATGTATGTATGTATGTATGTATGTATGTGTGTATGTATGTATGTATGTATGTATGTATGTATGTACAGTATGTATGTATGTGTGTAAGTATGTATGTATGTATGTATGTATGTATGTATGTCAAGTCCTTTATTGTCAAATGTGCAGCATAACTTATAGTCATACTGTACAATGAAATGTATTGGACGAGGCCCGTTCCAATATGGAAGGAAAATCAAAGAAAACAGTTAAATTCAATTAAATGCAATAAGTACAGAATAACAGTAAGAGCAGCAATGGAGAATGTAAGATGAAGAATGAAAATAAGCACCAATGGAGAATGATTTGTAGCAGCATTGCGAAATATAAAGTGCATACTGGAAGCATGTAAGAATTTACATCATACATAAACTGTATGTATGCATGTATGTGTACGTATGTCTATCTGTCTGTCTGTCTGTCTGTCTGTATGTAAGTATAAACAGAATTGGTTGTACTCTGTATTGAATATCATGGTCTGTGTGCAGTATATTGCTGTTTTGAGGAAAGCGAACAGACAAACTAAACAGAGAGCCTAGCTGGTGGCGAGGGTCATCCATTTGGACTTTTACAGCGTACTTTCGCCTCCACCATAGTGCATCACCACTTTAAGGCCCCTGTCAACACATGCAGAGGGCGTCGGCGACAGCAGCGGCAGCAAACCGCGCATCAAATTCACACATTCGCCGGTCTTGCTGTCCCGGACGTCTCATCGGGAACAAACCACAGCAATAGATGAGCGTTACCACAGAGCAACGAGGCTGCAGGACACCTGGACATCTGTGCGAGTCCTTGAATCAGAGGCTGCATTGTAATTCCGCAGTGATTCATGCACCGTGCGTTGAGCATATAGGTGCCCCGAATGGGGATAGTTTTAACCACTGCCCTTCAAAGAATGCATGTTTGGGCTTGACATGCGCTATACATTTTGACACCTGTCAGACACACTTAAGGTTAACAGTAAGGCAGACATTCAGCATGGCCATATAGCATTTTATCACATACTGTCGCTAAATATACACCATCTAAGATGATGCAAGAATTCCACATTTCTGAGCGCAGTGGGGAAAGAAAAGACTAGCAAAAAATAATCTTCACGCCGGTGTAGGTGGACAGAAGCCAACTTCATCTTCATCATTATCTCGGTGGAAAGTTTAAATAGGGAAGGTGGACTTTTTTTGTAAGAGCTTATCCAGCACTTTGTACTCCAAACCAAGCAGGAGTCACGGGGCTTCGTCACACCTACGCCCTTTGGCCTTCAGCAGAGGTGCAGACTTTTTTTTGTGTACGCCGAACAAAGTGTTCAACAGCTTACATAAAAGGACGAAAATAGACAGCGAATGGAGAAAATACCGGAAAAACAAATGCTTAAAATGATTTGAATCTCACACGATCCACAATCTGTCAATGGAAATACAATGCATGTAGACTTTGTGGGCATTGTAGTCATTTGCTTTTTATGAAGACGTATCATAGAAAAAAAAAAAGTAATGCCCAGGCTCTTCACATTCACAAGGTCTCCATAAAGTAATCATATTCGCCTTGACTACATACAATAAGTGTGGTTGCAGTTCTTTTCCTTGTGCCGTTCCTGCCTAGTGTCTCTTCTCCAAGCGATGCCTTATGAACATAATTCACAGAGGAGGAGGACAAACACAGCTATCTAACACTAATTAAGGGTCAGCTACAGTACTTAAAAACCAAGGCCCAGGGAGCAGACTGAACTACTGTCGATAAATAAAGACAGAAATGTTGAGTCCTTGATTTCTCAGTCAAGGCCACACAAAAAATCACTCAGTACTCCTGACTACTACTATCAACTCATTGCATTACTTTAAATTCCGCAGTTGTTATTATTATTAGCACACATTGCCTTTACGAAGAAATGAGACTGAATGCGGCCAAACAGACACCATGTGTCATTCAATCACTTATGTTTAACACTGATAACACACATTTTATCAATTATATCCTTTTACTGCATCTTCTCAATTGCAAATTGATTGACAAGCTGGGACTAGCAACAGATAAACACATTTTGAATTCGAGTAACTGTTGAAAATCCAAAGCTATAGGAGGATCGGTTTTCATTGCTCCCCACACTGCAGCGTGCGGACAATGTTGTCATGTACAGTACACCGTTCACTGCATGGGTGATGGTTTGCCGTTGTTTCTTTCTGGGGGGGGGGGGGGGGGGGGGGGGCTGAGGTGCCATCATACAGCTAGACATGAAATGAATGAACCGAACCAGCTTTGGGGTAGGATTTGGTGCTTCAAACTGGATCAGAAATGTGGATTACTTGAAGAAATGATCAAAGCCAGATGCAGAAATTGTGAGGTTTACTCTCTGGGTGTTTGGTAATTAACTTCATCAGGGATTGTGTACATTTCAAATGGAATAATGATCATCCAGACGATATTTACAGTGTAAATACACAGCGCTTGTTTGTTCACTGTGGAAGACAAGCGTGTTGAAAGGTAATATTTAAGTGCAAATAGAGATTTTTAGTCAATGGCTTGATCAGCCATTACAGCCGGATTAGTCAGATATGTCGTGTTTTGTAATTGCATAATATTTCACCTTCCAGTCATTGTCAGCATAACCGGGGAATCCCACAGAATACCAAACAGGAAGAAGAACAACTAAGAAACAGCATAACCTTAACCCAACACCCACACTCTTGTTGTTCAATAAGTTACAATAAGAGCAGGTATTAATGGTATTAATGAATACATTATTGAATACGGCTAAGCTTAACTCAAACCCTAACCCCTTTGCTATATAATAATACTTATTACTGCATTAATTAATGTTTGTCAACGGTTTATTAATACGCTGTTATTGTGAAGTGTGACCTATTCATATAAACATTTCTGTATGAATGAATACATGGGGTGTTTTTCAATTAAGTTTATATCCTAGTTTGATGAAAATCTTCCAACATTATGGTTTGCAAATATGTGCAAATTAATATAAAACAGCTAACATTTCGACCGTCACACCACTGCTGGCAAAAGTGGCACATCGCCGTCGTGGACTGACAAGCCTCGGCCTTTGAAGACTTCACATATTTAAGGTGAAAGACTAAAACACCAAGCATACATTACAATTAAATGCAGGGACACCGAGAGCCCCGTTCTGCTCCTCCTCCTGCTGCACTGCTCTGGTTACCGTACGATGTAAGTGTAATTGGCAAGAGGTGTGTTTCCCCTGCTTCAGCAACTTACAAATTATGCAACGCATTTAGGCCTACAATGTTTTCTCCTGTGTTCCATTAGGTACAATAATTATAACAAACGATGTCCAGGCTCAAGTTTGCCTCTGTCCTATTTATTACATGAAGAATACAATTAATTCCTGCCGCGAAAAGATCCTACTTCAGAATAAATGACTCACGGCATTACTTTCCCTGGGAAACAAAAACTAAAAGTATTGGACGCATAATTAATGTGATGCAAAGTGATGCAGACTGGTTGTTTGTCTCTGGACGAGAGTGCTGAAGAACATCATTTGATTGTGCTTTTACTCTGTTATTGTTCCTATTAAGCATGCAATGGTGGCGACAGCCACGCACACAGACAACGCCGTGTGGCAAATCTTCAGCTAAGGGAGCAGTCCTCCAAATCACTGTCCCGAACATAAAGGAATATCAGGAAAATGTGATAATATGAACATAACATATCAGTCATTCGACACACTGCGGTTGGAGATTATCCCAGTGTGATTCATATTGATCTAAAACAAATCCATCACACAGGTCCTCACACAAGTGCACACACACGCACACACACACACACACATATGCACAATCACATGTGCGCAGACACACACATATGCACAATCACATGTGCGCAGACACACACGTGCGCACACACACACACACGCGCACACACAATCTCCCTCTCTGAATGTCGATACTGACAGACATGATATTGTCTGCATGCAAAGTCAAAGAGGCCCCACAAACTAAATTCAAGATGCCTTTTCTTCCTGTCAGTTTGAACAAGTTAATAGGTCTATTTGCCTAATTGGTAACCATCTAGATGGATGTTAACAAAACACGACTTTTATCACCGTCGGGGGAAACAAGTGGTTCTTATCTTACTTGAAGACAGTAGCATGTTTCAACTAAATGGCTTATGGTAATGACTGTAATGTATGAGCACTCAATAGGATGTTTAAATGAAACCACTTCAAGCACCATGCATGGACACTTAAGCGGGAGTGTGGAGTTCGCCTGGAGCTGTTTGTTTATCTTCAGCATTCATTCATTTGCATTGTGGCGCAGTCAAAGAAGTACTGTACTCCTTAGCCTCGAGAGGGGGAAACTGTTTTCATAGTGCACTCGTAAAAACAGCGTTTCGAAGGAAACAGCTAAGTATATTTCATCAAGGCGAAGGAGAAACATAATTGCCACTGGTGTAATGATGATAGGCTGTGTGTTCGGTGGATATTGAACATTTTCGCACATTCACCACATTGTTACCTAGTTAGGTGCGTCGAGTCATGTTTTGTTTAATCTATGGTTCAAACAGCACCGGAATAAAAGAGGAGGAAAGCAATAATAACCCCAGCGTTTACTGCTCATGTCATGTCAACGCCAAAGTAATGATCAATTTGGAAGCACTGTGTTGTTTCCTGAAAACCCTTCCCAAACACACCGGGCTAATGATTATTTTCACTGCCCTGTTGGGCACAGTATCAATAAAAACTAGAAAATGTAATTCCACCTGAGGAATTACTTGTGCATAGGAATGCCCGTGTTCATTGAGTTGAATTCAGTTGAGTCTGCCTGAGCTGGAAAGCAATTAGCGGAGTCAAACGTAATAATTGGAAAGCCAGGCTCAATGTTATCTCTATGAGTTTATTTGCTTTTATTTTAATCGCAAATATCTCGCAAAGTATAAAGTTTACAAAAAAGAAAAATATAAAGCACAGCCATAAGGAAGTAGACCTTTGTTATGCAGTTTGGATGAAATCTCGAGGTTCAGTCGTTTACCTTCCATTAATTTCATGTTTCGGTGTAAATAATAATAATAACTAGAAAATGTAATTCCACGCGAGGAATTACTTGTGCATAAGAATGCCCATCATCTTGAGTTGAATTCAGTTGAGTCTGCCTTAGTTGGAAAGCAATTAGCGGAGTCAAACGTAATAATTGGAAATCTAGGCTCACTGTTATCTCTATGAGTTTATTTGCTTTTTTTTTTTTTAATCGCAAATATCTCACAAAGTATAAAGTTTACAAAAAATAAAAATATAAAGCACAGCCATACTGAAGTCAGGGTTTCCAGCTTGGGCGGTTTCCCGCCCAATTGGGCGGTTTTGCGATGTATTTTGCAGGGAAAAAATGGGTTTGGGCGGGTGGATAAAATTTGGGCTGGTTTAGGATCAGATCGGCGGTTTTTCGTAGCCAAAACACCGACACATTGGATCAAACAGGACAAACATCTCTCTGTGCTGACACAGTCAGTATTAGCTTCTTATGTTCAGAGCTGGGGCTGGTTAAGAGGCCGAACGTAACGTTGCGTCTGGGAACCACATCTTGAGCAGAGGCGGGTAAAATGGCTACAATGTTGCAACTAATTATTCTTAATCTGCACATCAGAATCTTGTGGTTTTCAGTGGCTACAATGTTGCAACAATGTTGCAACAAATTATTCTAACTCATCAGAATGTTGCATCAACTAGATACTAGAACTTGAGCAACTCGCGTGAAGATGGCAGTGTCGGCAGTCTGGCCTCTGTCGTGGCTTCTGAAAAGTAGTGGCTCATGCGGCCAAGCACAAAATAGTCATCATAACAGACAACATGACGAGGGTTAAGAATCATTTTGCATTTAATGCTGCTTACAAGTGACATACGGCTAAAATTGCAACACATTGAACCATATTAAATGGTAAAAAAAAAATTGGGCAGGTTTTTGTGCAATCTCAAGGTTTTTGAGGAGGTTTTGAGCTGGAAAACCTTGCTGGCATCTGGCAACCCTGACGTAAGTAGACCTTTGTAATAGTGTAGCGTCCCGGGATGGCAGGACTACAACTCCCAGGTTCCCGGGGTAGGGGAGGGAAGAATTGTGGGAAAGAGGAAGGCGGGTCGTTCGTTGGTGGTCACGTTTTGACGTTGGGTTGTGCCATGCAGTTAGAGCGGACGTTCCAGTAGTGAGTGTGTGTGTTTTCCACCTCAATAAATCTACCGTGTTCGGGAACGAGAAATCTCTCCTCATCTGTTTTCGTCTCACCCGCCGCTCGCTACAATACAGTTGAGGTTCAGTCGTTTAGCTTCCATTAATTTCACGTTTCGGTGTGAATAATAATAATGTAATTTCAGAAATATATCTCAAAGGCGAGTCTTACAAGCGAATCAAACGTTATCGATAGGAGCACGAAGTGGAGCCGACGATAAGGTTCACACAGCTGCGTGTTTCAAGGCTAATGTACCCAGCTGGAAAGGTAGCCTAATTAGTAGTCCTCACGCTACACAGCGCGAGGACTGTAAGCCATTGAAAGCCTATTATATTTTTTTCTTTTTAAATCGTTTGTATCTCAAAAAGTATAAAGTTTACAAATATGAAAATATAGTAGCACACCTAGGCTCAACAAGACCTTTGTCATGACGTTTGAATTGTATCATATGATCCAGTAGGAAGAGCTGAATTAATTTCATGTTTTGGTGGGAAGAATAAGAAAAACAGAAGAGGGATAACAGGATTGTGCATTTCTATGCACAATAATAAACTGTATGTGAACTGAAATGATTCCCAAAAGTTGTAAATATATTCTTGACTCAATTTACTACACAAGTAGGCTACAATACCTTCTCTATATGTCAGCAAACAGATTTTGTAAATGTTTTCCATAATTTAATGTTATACATATCACATATCTCAATTAATCATTCAAGTGTCATACATAGCCAGTCAGTACATAGCCAGTACATTGTCCAAAATCAACCATGTGATTTTACATTAAAAACATATATGAGCAGTGATTAACCAAATTTAACCCTAATCAAACAAAATTAAAAAAAAAAATCTACTCAAGTGGCAAATACATATATTTCCTCACATTTTTAAGGAACAGTTGCTAGTTTGTTAAACAGGAGAGAAGTGAAACCTTTGAAAAAGAATTGTGTGACCTATGTGAAACTTTGATTCATGTTGCTGTCATAGAATTGAAGATTGTCTGATGAAAGTGCTGTCCTCATTTGGTTCCAGAATAGGGGTTGGGCCTGTGGATTTCTTGGCCAGGACATCACTGACTTCCTGCACAATCTCTCCCTTAGTTTGAGGTACTTCAGCTTGGGAAACATCTTGTCCAGCAGTACCAGAACGGCTACGTCCACCTTGTTGAGATGAAATCGGAGGTATATAAGAAGCTGCCAACAACATAGTGATAATAGGAATGCTGTTGAATGCAAATAAATGAATTCAAGCATTTTATATCCCTGAACTTCATTGTGTACCTTCTCATCCAGAAGCCTCTGCTGAACCATGAAAAATGTCTGCCGTATCACACCGTTGACCGTTGCTCCACCAACACCATTGGTAGTTCCATTGGATAGCACAAACACTGTCTTCTCACTGCTGTAGACAGCATGGTGGAGGTTTTCAATGGAAGAAAGCCCAGGAATCCAGTCCCTCTCCTCTAAACAGAGACAGAATCTCCTGTATCCTGAGCTTTCCAAATTGAAAACCAACTCATTGTAAACCCAGTCTCTCACGGCCTGGTTGTTTGTGTCAAACACCACAAAAGCATCATAGTGTTTTGGTGAGCAACTGGCAGAAGGATGCGAGTAGCCCTTACATCCGGCCCATAGGATCTGTAGGCTGTACCACACATCCCAGCCATAGAGATGGCTTAACAGTGGCAGAGCCATAAATGCACATATGAAGAGTGTACATAAGAGACAGGCCAAGCCACCGTAGATCTCCTGACAGAAACGTTGGTCGACAGTCAGCACATTCTTTCCCTGCAGGGACTCTGGGAATTCACATTTGACAGCAGTGGTCATGTAAGGAATATGTGTGTTGGTGGTCTGCAGAAATTTCTCCAATCCAGAGTTGTGACAGTCACAGCAGAAAGGGTTATTATGGAGGGTAAGCAACGGCTGAGAACTGCCATTTTTCAGTAGAGGTGGGAGTGACAAGGGGTTCAATCTTTTGAGACAGTTGTTATTGAGATAGAGACACTGCAAAGCTTTGGCTTGGCTAAATAACTTAAATGGAATAAAGGTAATCAAGTTGTTACTGAGGTCCAAGACAGAAAACTCTGGTGGAAATTCTGTGACATTATCAGTCAGAAATGAAAGGTGATTTCTACTGAGATTTAGATGGGTAAGATTGTGAAGACACTTGATATTTGGCCATGGAAAAAAATCAAGGTAATTATCGCTGATGTCTATGGCCTGAATAGTCACTGGTAGATTACAGAGGACCAGTTGTTTGACTGAATGTAGCCGGTTCTTAGAGATGTCCAAGAAGATTAAATTCTTGAGGTTCTGGAAGAAATTAATGTAGATCTGGCCCTCCAAATCCCACATTATATCCAGGCGATTCCCAGAAAAGTACATATATTTCACAGAGTTGCTGCTCAGTTCCGAAGTTATTAGCATTGCAATACCATTATTTGCAAGATTTAAGACTTCCAGATTAGTGAGATTGCCAATAAACTCCAGACGATGAACCATTCCCTTCATACCGAAGTGATACTCATTTCGACTGAGGTCCAGCACCTTCAGAGTCCCTTTTAATTCGATGAATGCCTCTCTATGATATAGGTCAATTCTATTGAATGACATATCTAGGTATACTAAGCTTTTCAATTGACTGAAAACATGACCTTCTAAAGCCTGGCTTGCATAGTTGTAAGATAGATCCAAACACACAACATTTTCCATACCAACAAATACATCTTTATGAAGGAAAATAACATTATTTTTAGAAAGATCAATTGTCAAGTTATTTTGCAGAATTTCTGGAAGAAATACCACATTTCAAATACTATATTGGTAGGTGTTCTACAAGTGTCACTTTCAGTCACAGTTTGATACATGTGTGCTGATGCTGGTTGCATCAGTAAATCAGAAAAGTCTTTGAAAACATTTTTATCCTTAGGGCCTTGTTCTGAAGAGTATCCAAACGAGACATTGCAAGGCAGATAACTTAATTGGTTCTGGGAGAGATCGAATCTCCTAAGGGAAGACAACATTCCCAGAGTGTTCATGTTGTAATATGTAATGAAATTCATGCGCAACTCCAGCATCTTTAGTTTTTTAAGTCTGGACAGAATGACAAGGCTTTGTGCTGAAATTGTGCTGAAAAAGTTCCCGCTGAGCAAAAGGGTTTCTAGATTTGAGACATTGGCCAGGTGTGGTGAAAGGATCAGCTCAGGAAATATATTCGCTGGTTGAAAGTTATAGATGAGGCTGATCCATGTTAACTGCTTCAGCTCTGTAAAGAAGGTACCATTACGGATGGTGTAGGTCAGGTGGTTGTCAGAGAGATCCAACTTCTTCAAATTTGTCAAAGGGAGAAAAAGACCCTCTGGAAAATTGTGCAAAGAGTTTCCCCTCAAGCTCAGATAATTAATGGAGCTGTTTTTCGCATAGAGTGAGTTTGTGTGAAGCTGTAGGGGGGCATTGTTAGGGCAAGGGAAACAAGGGCGGGCTTTATGGTCACAACGCTGACAATTCCATTCCAGATTTAAATCCTTCAGGTTGGGAAGCATGGCAAATGCTCCTTCTGGAATCTCAGTTATTGTATTCTCCCTTAGGTCTAGAGCTATGAGTGTAGCCGGTAACCCTAGTGGTAGTGATGTCAAATTGTTGTATCCTAGGGTTAGATTTTTCAGATTTGATAGCTCCTTGTAAACATCCTCATGGATGTAAAATGACTGGAAGCAAGGGTTTTCAGAATAACAGTTCATTGCGAGGAGCAGCTGCTCTAGATGTGGAGTTCCTAAAGGGTCAAAGATGTTAAAAATGCAGTTACTCTCCAGATCCAGGACCCTGATGCTTTCAGGTAACCAGGGTAAGGTGGTGAGGCTGTTTCCTGCCAGATGAAGAGATGTTAGGTTGTGCAAACTACTGAAGGCATCCTTGTGTATTTTGACTCGACAGGTGTGGCCGTTTATGGTTCTCATGCTTTTAGGATCACAATTCCACATCATTTTCAGAATGGTAAGATTTGGGATACCAGAGAAATGATGCCGTCCCACTTCTTGTATCTCGGTGTGACTTAGGTCGAGCGATGTTACATTTGTTGAAGTAAAACACGGGATGTTGCTGAGGGGCCGGTGGGTGCAGCATAAGGCTGTACCATTTTCATTACTGTCACATGGAAAAAAGGGGGGGGTTCTTCCTCTCAATATAGGCAGTTGACTCAGTATCATAAGAACCACTTTTTGAAAGATATCCTGAAAAGAAAAATGGGAAAATATTCAAAATGTTACTTTTCCATCAGTCACTGTAGTCTCGACTGGCAGTTCTGTATTGTATCAGTAAGTTGAAATAGCAGTATAATACTGTAGGTTATGTGCTTTTGCTATGTGTTGTTCCAGAGATGTAAAGAAAATGCTTGTACCACAAGCTGTTTTACCATTTAAATGAAGTCTACTCCTATCCTTATTTCTATCGTCTGTATCAGAATGAAAAACCGTTCTAGATACCTGCAATGTAATTTTGAATTTCCAAAAATACATTGTGACTTGTAGAAATGTGATAATGGATATCAACAATTGGCATTGTGACTAGAACAATAGCAATTTCAGATATCTACAATAACAAGTATGACTAGAAACAATGCAATCGCAGATACCCTCCAATGTATTGTGGATATCTGTTGATGGAAATTAAACGCCATTCGGTATATCCAAAAACATTACGATAAAATGGCAAAAAGTGACTATTGACAATGACAATTGTATAGTAGATATCCTAATGGGCCATTTTCCTTGAAATAATTATGTTGCTGATAATCACAATGTCCACAATGATTAAAAAAATTCTTATCTATCATTCTGGATATCAAAAATGCAATTGTAGATATCTGATATTGAAATCCCAATACATATGAATAGCAAAAGTGACAATCAGTTTAGATTATATTAAACTTTTATTTATTGTCAAGTACAGAGACAACAAAATGTTGTTGGCGTTCTAAGTTACCAGTAGTGCAAAGAAGCGATACATGTGCAGTATGTACTGTACATGAATAGTGCAATATGAGTGGAGATAATGGAAATCATTTGTCCAAGGAAGGATGAAGTTTAGAATATCTGAAATAAAAATTGTTGATAGGAAGACTGTCGTTGTGGTCTCATTTTTTTTAACCATTTCAGATTATAGGACCATGTCAGCTGTTGGAACCAGGATTAGTTTCCGATTTTTCACAGATTAAACTAGGATTTGAACTTTTAATTTCAGCAAATATAAAAATTGAGAAATGCTATATCTCCTCTATCATATTTGTTTTAATCTATTTTGTTTAATAGGTTACAGGTTTCTCTCCAATTGTTTCAAAGGCTACAGAAAATACATTTGCGTAGTTTCAATTAAAAAAGAAGTAGATATTTTAATATGTCTGAATGCTTTGTTAGGATTGATACTCAATTACACTGTACTCTGCAATGACAATTAAAGGAATTGTATTTCATTATATAGTTGCTATTCTATATATGGATTTTTCTGGAAGTATTCATAGAAATCTGAATCGGGTCAAAAGTCCTGTATGCTTGGCATAATACAATTTGATTAACAGCAGAAATATATAATAAAATATCATAAGTGACCTACCATTATCTCTACTGGACTGATTAGTGATGGGTCGGTCTCGAACGAGAGCCGGATTAGAGCCGGCTCTTTGAAGTGAATGACGGGAGCTGGCTCGCGGTCGAGAGAGCCGGCTCCCGATCGAGAGCGATTATTATTATTATTATTTTTTTTAAATAGTCTTTTAAAGCCGTATGGCAGCGTCTATAATGTGACTACACTGAGCAGGAGGGGGGAGGGGGGAGGGGAGGGGTTACAGACACAAGCATTGGTCAACATGTGTGGCTGTGGCAGCGTCATGTGACTACACTGAGCAGGAGGGGGAGGGGAGGGGTTACAGACACAAGAACAGGAGGGAGAGAGACGAGAGCGAGAGGAGCGCAAGAGGATTTGACCAGTTTACCGAAGATGAGTGACAGCAGGAAAAGGAGTAAAATTTGGACACATTTTAAAGTGTTAGACTCCGGT
Source organism: Urophycis tenuis (assembly GCA_036785325.1). Lineage (NCBI taxonomy): Eukaryota > Metazoa > Chordata > Actinopteri > Gadiformes > Phycidae > Urophycis > Urophycis tenuis. The sequence continues at coordinate 60,366 of JAXIVH010000489.1, read as the reverse complement.
AAGGTAGAGTGTACACTTTGTAAAATAAAAATTTCATATCGAGCAGGCTCCACAAACAACCTGCACAGGCATATGCGAACTAATCATCCAACAGTGCATTTAATGGAGTTGGAGAAAAGACCAGCAACGGACTCTGCTAATGTAGGTGCCAGTGTGTCAACTCCTGCAACTGTTGCTGCTCCTATGTCTGTAGCATCAGCCAGTATATCACCACCACAGCTACCTAGCCAGAGCTCTATGAGCCAGTTTTTGCAAAAGGCTGTGACCCCAGCAAACAAGACTCAATTGATGAGAAACTGGCTAAAATGATAGCACAAGATTTTCAGCCATTTTCCATCGTGGAAGACAAAGGATTTCGAAGTTATACTTATGCTCTCAATCCAATGTATACACTTCCAAGGAAAACGCTTTCCCAAAAAATCATCCCAGGCTTATATGACAAGAACGTGCTTTACTCCTAGAAAGGGTCAAAAAAGCCACAGGTATTTGTTTGACAACTGACTTCTGGACATCCCGAACCACCACATCCTACATGTCAGTTACATGCCACTTTATTAAAAACTACAACATGGTGTCATGTCTACTGGACTGTTTTGAGTTCAGTGACAGACACACCTCTGACAACTTAGCAGAGCAGCTGCTCAAAGTGGCAAAAGAGTGGCACGTGGAAGACAAAGTTGTGTGCTGTGTTAGTGACAATGCTGCTAACATAACAAAAGCAATAAAAACCCTGAAATGGACCCACCACCCATGTCTTGCACACACAATTAACTTGTGTGTAAGAGATGCTCTGAAGGTGATGAAGCCCACTTTGGACAAAGTAAAGGCGATAGTGGAATTATTCCACAGGAGCACAACAGCCACAGAGAAGCTCAAATCAACCCAGTGACAGATGGCCATGCCTGAGCTGAGGCAGAAACAGGAGTGTATTACAAGGTGGAACTCCACCTTCAACATGCTCAAACGGATTCTGGACTCCAAGGATGCAGTCATCTCCACCCTGGCTGTTATCAATGCACATGTTGATCCTCTGTTCCAAGAGGAATGGGAGGAACTGCAGGAGGCCTGCACTGTTCTGGAGCCATTTGATCAGGTCACTGAAGAGATCAGTGCAGACAGGTACAGTGTACAAATGTTATCATGTTATTATTTGTATTATTACAATTTTTCAGTTATGTTTATTAGGTGGTGTTGTTGCATTATTAGTATGAAAAGCAGATTAGACATGACCGGATAATAATACATACTGCTTAATAATACAAAGCATAATTCACTTATTGTTATTACTCTTTTTCAGCTATGTTACAGCCTCTAAAATGTTGATCCTGTGCAAGGGTCTGCAGAGAGTAACAGCTGAGCACCAGACCAGAATAACCATAGGGAAAGTGAAGCAGTTAGTGGATGCTCTCTGTGCATCCATGGAAAGAAAATTCCACAGAATGGAATATAACACTGTTCTTTCAGAAACCGCCATTCTTGACCCAAGATTCAAAAAGCTGGCCTTCACTGAAAATAGAGCGGTTGATAAAGCTCTTCAGAGAATTACTGTAGCAGCAGCAAGATCCAGCCAGTCAAGTCCACTGCCAAGGGCCCAAGAGGGAGAAGGGGCAGCAGAACAAGAACAAGAGGAATCACAAGCATCTGCTGTTTGGAGATTCTTTGAGGAATGTGCAACCATTGGAAGTACGAGGAATCCAACAGCAGATGCAATGGTGGAAGTGAGAACTTATCTCGAACTTATCTCGGGCAGGTCAGTTCCCAGTCTCCTGAAGGAAATGGGAATCCAAGGCCTGGCCCAACGGCAAACCATCAAAGCCCTGTCCAGTGCTGCTGAGAGAGCAAGCCAGTGGCTCTGGATCAGAAGGAGAGACAACAGCTGGTCTCCAAAATAACAACTGAAGTCAAGACGGCATCTGGAAGGGGGCAAGGAGGAGGGGGGCACACCTGGGACGCCAGGTGTTGCTGCTGAACCCTCTTGAGGTGTCGTGGGCCCAGTCAGCGAAACACCCAGGATGGAGGGCGCCCACCTGACGACCCCGATGAAACCCTTGGCCCCTTCCACCCAACCCTGAGATGACATCCCCACCCACAGTTCTCAGAGTATAGTTGGGATTGCAACACCTAGTCCCATTTAGGTATGCGGTCAGGCACAAGCTTGGCTCAGGGAGAAGGACGCCCCTGCCATGCAAAGTCCGCTGCACTTTAGGGTGATAACATCATATCCTGTGTTTTATAAAACCGAGGAGCCCCTTTTCCAGAGAACTGCAGACCCACTCAGCTGGTGGGAGACCAAGTGTTCAGTCTACCCACGTCTTTCACATGTGATGGCACGTAGACTGTGCATCGTAGCAACATCTGTCCCCTCAGAAAGAATCTTCTCCAAAACAGGGCAGATCATAACAGAAAGGAGAAACAGGATCAGCCCCTGAAAGCTGAGGCCACTGTTTTTTTTGCCAATCTTCGCTAAAACCTCACCTTGATGCTGCTTTTTTCATGGCATGATGTCATGCCATGAACTGTTATCCCACTTCATAATTATTCTCGCGACTTTTTACTGCAATTAATTCCCGCCGTACCATTGGATCACATGATACAGATCTAACGTCATTACAAAGGTCTCGTTAATTGTAGGTGTGCTATCTACTTTTCAGATATGAAACCTTTATAAGTTTTGAGCTATTTGTGATTAAAAAAGCATGAAATTCCCTGTATAGATAGCCTACAACTAACTGAGCCCGTAATCCCATTGTTACTATGACTCCGCTAATCAACTTTCCAGCTGAAAACGATTAAGCAGCATTGGCATGATTGACACACGCTACAGCTGTGAACCTTTTCACTATCCTCTGCTCAATTCACTGCCGTGCAATTGATTCGCTCGCCAAACTGCCATTTGATACAAATCTCTGAAATTACAACCAAGGTTTTCCAGTTTTGGGTGTTTGTTGGGGGTCATTGATTTTGTTGTCAACCTTTCGTTAATGTTGTCTTGATATGAGAGTGCAAACTTACTAGCGCTAGCTAGCGAAGTATTGATCAGAAAGATCACAGTAATTTCTATGCACACATTTTCTAGTTTACACTGCAGCCTTTTTACATTGTCATGCCATGGTAATTCCTTGGAATTGCGTTTTCTAGTTCTTTTTGTTTTGCACATTTTAAGTTATATTTTGTTGAGTGATGTTTAGTTGATTTTGTGTTTTTCTTTACTGTACATGGTTGCACATTTTAATTTATATTTTGTTGAGCGATGTTTAGTTGATTTTGTGTTTATCTTTACTGTACATGGTTGCACATTTTAATTTATATTTTATTGAGGGATGTTTAGTTGATTTCGTGTTTTTTCACAAGTTAAAATGGGTCTTTTTTATTTAATTTTTTTTTATGTATATGATAAGTTTATTAATAAAGCCATATACATACTATACATGTTACTGTACATACTACACATGTTATTTTTATGTTTTTTTACATTAGTTATTCATTTTACACATAATTTGGTAATAAATTAATTTAAGTAACAAAAAATCTGAGGAGCCACTTGGGAGCCAAAAGAGCCGGCTCTTTTTAGTGAGCTGAGCCAAAAGAGCCGGTTCTCCTCAAAGAGCCGGACTGACCTTGATGCGGAGACGCAGCAGTTTGATAGTCATAACAGCTCTGCAGAAGTGAAACGCATCAGATCGTCATGTGACCAAGATTCTGTCTGTGTCTGTGTCTGTGTTCTGTCACACAAAATGAATTCATTTTTTTATTATTTTTTTTTATTTAGGAGAACATTTTGTTATTCAATGCAACATATGCAGGCTGGTGATGTATAAACGAAAGGACTGCCTCGAACAAGTGTTGCTCCTACCATCTCCTCTGTTGAAATACATTGAGTGGCAGTTAGCTTGCGCTAACTTCCGGGAACTTTTGGAGGGAAAAAACAAGTTGCCCAATACACACCACAGTAATTATAGCAACATGAATTACATTAAAAAGAACCACAGTCAAGTCAGTGCAATGCGGTGGTGAGAGACATTACGAGACCGTCATTCTGCAGCCTCAATGATATTAAATTGATGTATAACTGCAATCACACTACCTACACATTAACCTTGCTATTAGTATAAATCGGCAGGGTTGGATTAAGTTACAGCGTATTTAGAGAGCAGAATTTACAGTTATCAGCCTGTTGCACGGGTTGTTATGGTTATCTAGTGTGCTAGCCTACATTTTTACCTGTTAATATTCTCTAAATCCTCTAATCTAGACGGAGAAAATATGGCAACATAATTAATTACTCGTGTCAATTTAATTCCGATGCCCTACTGATATGAAAATGTCATTCTTTAAACGTTTTACCTCGAACAACTGTTGCTCCTACCATGTCCTCCGTTGAAATACATTGAGTGGCAGTTAGCTTGCGCTAACTTCCGGGAACTTTTGAGGGGCGCCATGCGCCGCCATTGCTGTGAAAAAAACGAACCATTGCAGTAAACGGAGTTGTCCCCACTCTCTCTCTAAAGGACTCTAGAGCGGACGTTCTAGTAGTGAGTGTGTGTGTTTTCCACCTCAATAAATCTACCGTGTTCGGGAACGAGAAATCTCTCCTCATCTGTTTTCGTCTCACCCGCCGCTCGCTACAATACAGTTGAGGTTCAGTCGTTTAGCTTCCATTAATTTCACGTTTCGGTGTGAATAATAATAATGTAATTTCAGAAATATATCTCAAAGGCGAGTCTTACAAGCGAATCAAACGTTATCGCTAGGAGCACGAAGTGGAGCCGACGATACGGTTCACACAGCTGCGTGTTTCAAGGCTAATGTACCCAGCTGGAAGGGTAGCCTAATTAGTAGTCCTCGCGCTACACAGCGCGAGGACTGTAAGCCATTGAAAGCCTATTATATTTTTACTTTTTAAATCGTTTGTATCTCAAAAAGTATAAAGTTTACAAATATGAAAATATAGTAGCACACCTAGGCTCAACAAGACCTTTGTCATGACGTTTGAATTGTATCATATGATCCAGTAGGAAGAGCTGAATTAATTTCACGTTTTGGTGGGAAGAATAAGAAAAAAAGAAAAGGGATAACAGGATTGTGCATATCTATGCACAACAATAAAATAAAACACTATACAGTCAAGCTGTTTCTTGGGATAGAATGCATGGCCGTTTATTCCCATGTTGTGTCGAATGTGGGATGTTTGCCATGAATGAGCCCGAGGATCTAGCGCAATAAAAATGTACAATAGGAGTAGGTGGCAGTCGTAAAAGAGCCACCTGGCTAACTAACTCCATGTTAGCGCAGTCATTAGCGTTGCTGGGCCAAGTCATTATTTATGTATTTAGTTGGAGCGCACCATTGACAGGCGGAGGGTGGATCTCCCCCCGGTAGAGTCAGGGAGCATTGAAGCAGTGTGATTCAAGTCCTTGGGTAGACAGCAGTTGAAATGCCTCTGGGCTGCCCTATCCTGAAGTGTGTGAGACTTGGCGAGTTTTCCGAGAGGGTTCGGATAATCTGACAGTAAGAGTTGTCATGTGTGGACCCCCCCCGCCCCCGCGCACGTTCCCCGTCGAGTGGAGTGTCGATGGCCACCATGACGGCCAAGCCAGGCTGGTGACTCTAACTAGCGCGGCGGCAGATGTGAACCGGAAACATATGACACCTTCGGGATTACAAGCGGAGGTCTGTCATTATTTATAAAGCGAATTACAGCTAGTCAGTGGTCTAGTGGTGTGTATCGCCGAAGCCAACGCCGGCCGTAAATTCGCCTAGCCGGCAGGAGCCCCACGATAGAAGAAGATTGCATTTTCCCGAAGGTGTCGTCTGTTGCTGGTCTGCTGCCGCCCTAATAGTACCCATAGACATGGTATATTACATGGATTACATGGATGTTTTATATGGTCTCTGCACGAGCACTGCAGTCTATCCATGGGTAGCACCCCCCCACCCCCATGCAGTCTGCTGTCCGTCCCTCCTCTAGAAATGCTGTGGCTACACTAAGTTTCAGTTATACAGCTGCTGTATATTCAGTGGCTGAATCTGGGCGATAGATAGCCACGCCCCACTTGTTTGAATAAATTATTAAGCTAAAGTCCCCAAAAATAAGATAAGTCATATTTATACACATATTTATTGAATTGTACTCACTCATTTAAACATATTTTAATTTCCAGGAAAATTTTCATAGCCATATTTCTTTATCTCATAGGCAAATATGTATGTATTTATATATCTATTGATTGATTTGATGTTGACGAATGGCACTCCACACTTAAGGTTAAGTACGGGCGGTGGCATGCATACAGACCCAAAGTGGACATCATGAGCTCTACCTGCTTTTCACCTTTACTATCACACCTCTGTGATAAAGGACTGCTGGATTTGATTGTGCTCAATAAAGAGTTTGTTTATGCATATACTGGTGTCTGATCTATTAATTTGTGGTACCCTCTTTATACCTTAACTCTTTTAATCTAGAGAGATGTTATACTTGGCCCACAATGGGCTTACAGTTAGGTGTCAATCAATGTTTATGTAGTGATTTATCACTGTCACAGTCTATAGGGACTAGCATACACCATTTTGACAGTTACATGCAAAAAAACAAACCAAACCAGCAACAATAAAAAAAAGTAAGAACAGACCTTATATTGCATCTCTTTTCCTTTCTTTAAATGTCAGCCAAAGATGGTAGAAAAAAACAAAAAACTAAAATAAACTCAGAGATTGGACAGCATTGTTGAAAGGTAACTATAAATGCCTTCAAAACCTGAAAAGCAACCAGATTGAAAGCAAAAGAATTCCGCAGGACAAAAAAAGGTGGCTGGACAGATGAGCCGTTTTATCGTTCACTGTTCATCATGGGCCCTCATTACAATGCTTGATACGTAGAGCATAATGTGACAGGGCTCTGGCTGGCCAGCTTTACTGAGCTCTCTATGAGACACATAACTCTCCATGTAATAAAAGTAGGTTAGCAAGTGACATCCACCGTTGCTGGGATTGAATGTGTAACGTTCACGACGTCTCATCCACATCGTTGCTACATTTCTAAAAATTAAAAAAAACAAAACAATAATAATAAATATGACTGATTCCTAACAGGGTTTTGTGGCCACTCTCCCGGTAATTCTATACCATTGCATGGATATTGCATCCCCTTTGAGTTTCATTGGCTGTTGCCTTGACAACGGCTGTACCCGAGGACTTGAATGATATTGCTTCAATACTATTTTCTTATTACTCAACCTAGTTCATCTGAAACAGTGTAGGCTGTTCTGGAGTTGTTTCATTTCTACGCGTGACATAGGAAGGCATCCACTCCAAATGAATTGGCCCCTGTTCTGATTGAAACGCTGGTTTTGATTCGAGTGCACTCATTGTCTGCAGTGGCTCTGATTTCAGGGCCGAGGGTTGTGTTCAAGCGCTAAAACTTAAGAGTTTATTTGACACAGAAAGCGTAACAAAAGCCCAAGAGAGAGGAAGAAGCGCAGATCAAATCAAAATGGAAGCACGGAATGTTTCAAGGTCTCTGAAGGAAAAAAAAGACAGAGTGACTATATAACATTTAAGTAAGCATGACAGATAAAAACAGTAGTGATAGCGTGGGGGTGAGTGTGTCTGCATTATTGTGGTGTTAAAATGAGGGTCCTGTTTGAATTCCTTGCTCCACTGCAGCGCTCGATAGAAACCATGACAAAGTTGGAGAAAGGAAATATTTGTATAGTCCGGGCCCTACTATGGCCTATCTGTAAAGCAGTGTTTACAACCAATTTTCTCCTCTTTTTTTTTTAAAGACGGGGATTGTAGCTGAGTGTTCTGGGGAAAGTCATTTTTCAGCAGGGACAAGCATGAATACATCTTCTGGCCAATAAAACATAAAAATAGTGTGCTGTATTTCTTTTGTCAAAACTTTGGAGAAAAAAAAAAAACTTGTATTTTTCCCTGCTCTAAAACGCAAAGCACACTTTTCAGAAAACAGTCCAGCTCCATTATACTTCAATATTTGAGGCATCTACAAACAAATCTCAAGGCTCATTTGGCTACTGATGTCATCGTTCGGCTTGTTGTTCTAGCGCTTTCCAGATCTCGACGTGCTCCTAGTGGGTGTCTGTTTGTGAGCAGTCCAGAACACTAGTTGTTTAGTGCTCATTGTCACAACAGTACGCTATGCTGACCATGCGCTACACTGCACAATATGTAGAGTTTAGAAAATAAAATACTAAAGAAAATAAATGTCAACAATTGTGACCCAATTTTCTTATTCCCTTACAATACTAAACTGCGTTTATCCTTTTTTATTCATTCTGCTCATAAGATTGTATTATTTTCAATATTTTTCAGTGAGGCAAGCCACTGGATGAGAACTAATAGACCACATGGCTCCACTACTCAGTGCACTCATGTTTATGTATCAACATGCTTACAATGTGTTAGGTCCGTCATGAGTGTCTGACACCATGTAGAGCAGTCACCCGCCGAATGCATCAGTAACAATCACATCAAGCACTTAAAAACCAGTGGAGAAGCTATGTTTGGCAGCTGACCAGCTACCGGTGATACAACACCCCTAACCCTCCTCCAGAACAACTTGATCAAGTCATCATTAGACATTGCTGTAAAATGGATTTGAAATGGCTCCTCTCGAGTGTGCATTACCCATGTGATAATGGTAATGTTGATATACACAGCGGACAGTATTTCACCTGCATGATCGTTAGCGCTGCCATAAAGCCGCTGGGTCCTTTGTCCAAACCACAGTGTCAGCCGCTTGCCTTAAAGATCAAGGTGGTGTCCACAGTTTCCCCGAGACCTTTCGAATGTCAAGGCAAATTATCCCACTGTCATTTTCATAAAAATGTCCAGGAACACAAACCAATTGGTCTTTGTGTAATTGGAATGGCTTATCAATTCCTCTCTGTAGCGGAATACATAGATAATCCTTTGGCTGGCTAATTGTCATGCAACGCTCCATTTGGAGGTTCCATATCAGGGTGTGGGACCATAGTGCTGAAAGGCATTGCCCCTCAGTAGCAAGATAAAGTAGCAGAAAGATAAATGTAAATAAAAACTACATACAAAAAAAGAGGTCTTCAAAGAACTCTGCCTTTAACGAAACCATTATGCTCAACTGCGTAATGTGATGATGAAAAACTGGGATTTGGTGACACGATCCAGGAAAGGGCCCTATATCTGTGGAGAAAAAGTGAAGGAGTCTACCTACTCATTTCAATGTATTCACTGGGTCCTAACTTGAAGGTGTGGGGTTGTGTGATTTAATAGCCAACTTGCTACACTCTGATTTCAGTAAGAGCTTTTTGCCTGTCATCATTTTATATTTGCAACAGCCTGTATTGTTGTACAGCCATTGCATCTTTGCTAACTATCAGAAGTAAACTCATCTGAAAAACAACAACGCTGTATGCATGAATGAATCCCAAGCAGCAACACCTACGTATATATGACCAACTATGTATGCAATTGCATGAATGTAAATCATAAACAATTGCCAAAATAAACAACACATTAATCTCAATGTTAAGTTTGGGTTTGGTTTTATATGCATTGTTGTTGTAGCATTTTCAACTGCCAACTGCTTTTGGCCCTGGGCCAGAAAACACTTTTCAGGGATCCAAGCCAACACATATGTAGCTCAATTTACAAAAGGTGCAAAGCATTGCCTTCAACATATATCACTGCTCTGTGCATTTCGCTATTGAACTGTTAAGTTACCCAGACCACAGCATTGTTGCAAAGCACTACGCATTCAAGTTTGCATTGTGAGTGAGTTCACCCCAGATTTATGTGGGGAAATGACAGGTTCTGGCTCAGCACAGGAGAGATTTCCTTGGGAAATGCAGCCGTGGTGGAGACACAGTGCACAGCACGGTAATGACTACGGGCGTCTCTGTAATGGCGAAAGAGGTGCCATGCCTGGTGTTCAGGGTCAGCGGCAAATGTCCCCCCTACCCTTTCCAAGGCATTGGGAGGATCCTGGATGTATTTGGATGGATGGTTGGACACTGGCAGCCGGTAATCTTATCAGCAATGGCAGAGGCCTTTGGTCTTTGACGTGCTCCTGCTCCCACCTCGGGGGCTTTAAAATAAATAGCCCCGGGGTCTCCTGAAGACCAGGGTGGTCCATCTCTTCATGGCAGGTTTGTTTCAGCGTTGTTAAAGTTTAGGTCAACCGTGGGTTGGTGTGGGTCATCTGAAACGCCCAGCGGTGTGATGGACAGTCAGATGGAGTTTGCGCCGTGAATGTAAAGGCAAACATTAAGGGCTTAACAATGTGTATAGACAGGAGGTCATATATAAGGGGAGCCTCACCGGCAATCCTGTCAGAAAAATAGCTGGAAATCAAAGATATAAAAAGAACGAAAAGAGTCCCAGTACAAGTTTCACATATATAGTATTGAGTGCAGAACTGAGGTATACAGTTATAATCCTCTGTCTGTGTGTGTGTGTGGGTGTGTGTGTGTGTGTCTGTGTGTGCATGTGTGTATGTGCGTGTGTGCGTGTGTGGGTGTGTGTGTGTGTGTGTGTGTGCTTGTGCGCGCGGGCGTGTGTGTGTGTGTGTGTGCGTATGCGCACTCCTGGAGGAGTCTAGGTGTTGCTGTTGTCTAGCTTGCTTCAGTCAATGAGCATTTATTTTCCCCTCTGCAGCCAAGCACAGGGGATAGAAGTGGGGATGTTTGATGGTATTACGTTTAGTGCCATACTGTCAAAGGACCCGCTAACCGCTCTACTTTCAGGGCTGCTGGACAGCGGGCGCAGTCTGTCTGAAGCCAGATAATTGGCATTTAAGAGGGGTTTCTATGGAACAGCAGCGGGCAGGGTATGGGGGTTTGCTCCATGATCTGTTGTTACTAATGCGGCTGGCCTGACCCTCTGTGTCCTGGATCCACCGCTACCGTCTGGTGTCGGGGGGGGGGGGGGGGGGGGGGGGGGGGGGGGGGGCGTCGGCACGCCCCAAAACTGCGACAGAGAGGAGGGAAGCAGAAGGGACCACCGGTGGGTGGTGGTGTTGTAGACGTGCGTCCACAGCCCGTTATACGCTCCGTTCCTTTGAGTGAATGCATGTCAAGGTTAGTCAATGAATCAATTAGCCACACCGATGCTTCTAAAAGGCTGTCCGGTCTGTCACTGTGAATCCACATATGTGCACGCAGACATTGACGTGAGGTAAAGATGAACTGTCAGAAGACCCCATCGTTGTACTTATAATTCATATATCAGTGTCTATAGTGTGTTACTTAAAGGATGCATTTAAACAGCCACAACACACCCGCGTCGTGTGTCAGATGGTGGGGGTGTGTTTGATTAACAAAAGATCCAGCTGCTGTGTGCTATTTTTCCCTCCATTCTGTAATTGTATTTTGTCACAGAGAAGCCAGACTTGC